>PVIW01000718.1:0-376734 GCA_004026585.1 Noctilio leporinus
TTGCTTATTAGGTCGAGTAAGTTTTTGGTGGAGCCAATTGGGTTTTGTATGTACACTATCATATCATCTGCAAATAATGACAGTTTGACTTCCTCCTTTCCAATTTGGATACCTTTGATTCCTTTTTCTTCTCTGATGGCTATAGCTAGAACTTCCAAGACAATGTTGAATAGAAGTGGAGAAAGTGGGCAGCCTTGTCCCGTTCCTGATCTTAGGGGGAAAGCTTTCAGTTTTTGTCCATTAAGTATTATGTTGGCTTCAGGTTTCTCATAGATGGCCTTTATGATGTTGAGGTATGCTCCCCCAATTCCCATTTTGCTGAGGGTTTTTATCATAAATCGTTGCTGCACTTTATCAAATGATTTTTCAGCATCTATTGATATGATCATATGGTTTTTATCTTTCAATTTGTTTATATGGTGTATTACGTTGATTGATTTACGAATGTTGTACCATTGAAGAATTTTTCTGCTGAATGATTTCCTATTGTGAACAGTGAAAACTTTTAGATGAAAATCCAATGTAAAATACATTTTTGTATGCAAAATTGGAAAAGGATATGGGGATTATTTGCAATCTTGCTTTAAAAGAATTATATATATATATATATATATACTATGTTCATATCCCATACTTAGTGGTAGTACTAGGATAGTAAAGTTATAGTTCTGTGTCTTACTGATAATTTAAAAGTCTGAGGGGCTATCTGATAGGCTGCCCTCCCCCCATTTACAGTTAGAGAATTATATCCTAACTTTGCCTCTGATGATTTGCATGATACGTATGTAAAGCTTGCATGGCATTATGAACCAGATACAGTTTTACATGTTTTACAGATATTAGTTCATTCTCCCAATAACCTAGGGCCCATGGATCTTGCCTTCCAGTACCTAATCTGCTGTAGTTTTTTCAGCGCTGCAGCAGAGTTGGTTTGCATTCTATGATAGTATGTCACTTTTAATGTTAGGTTGTGGAAGATACTGGGGCTTCTGTCTTGGGTATATCAATATAAGAAATGTCCAAACCTGGAAAAAAAATGTGGTTTATTTAAGCCAAACTGATGACAATTGCCAGGAAGCAAAATCTCAATGGATTGAGAAAATGCTCCAGAGAATGGCAGTTTTCAATTTATTTTATATATCACAATCAAAGGAGGAGTGTTACATGAATTTCATTGCTGGCATATTGGGGAGGTAGGGGAAAGCAAAGTGGGAAAATCTTCGAAACTAGATAAAGAGTAAAATGGAGAAGCATGTACTTGTTTTACATTGCTGGGTACAGTCTAGTTAACAATATTTACAGTACATGGAGGTGGTATTTGAGTAATAAGATAACAATGAGGAGCTCAGTGGTTTTTTGCTATTGGAGGACATTGTGCCCTGAGGGGTCCAGAAAGAAGGGGCATTACTCTGATATTCCAAAGACATGTTAACATGGATGCAAAAAGATAATAGACAGGCTCAAAGTAAAGACTGACCTTGTCAAGGAAGACACCAGCCTAGGGCCTGAATCCTGCCATGATTCTCTTTTTGTTAAAAATATTTCATTGCAGAAATGCAGTTACCTTAGGTCCCTGAGTTTCTAAGGCCATCATGCAGGCTTCCCCTGAGCTTGTCAGGTGTGGCCACTTTCTCATCTACAGGTACATACACGTTCAACATTGCTCTCTGTCTCTCTCAGCCAGCTGTCATGTCATGAACAGCAAAGCATTGTGGAAAGGATCAGGTAGTGAAGAAAAGGGGCCTCTGCTAAGAACCATGTGAGTGAGGTTAGGAAAGGATACCAACACCCCTGCTCAGCCTCAACCAATAGCGTGACTACAACATCATGAGCTATCTTGACCTGGAGCCAGCTGTCTAAGCAACTCAGAGATGCTGACATTGTATTTAGGTCACTCTTCCCAGCAGTATAATACCAAATTGTTGCTGTTGTTTTTATTTTTTTATAGCATTTATTCCATTACCATTTAATCCCCTTATAACATACTCCCCTCAACAACCACCACACTGGTATTCATGTCCATGAGTCCTTTCTCCCTTTTGCTCAATCCCTCTACCCCCTCACCTACCTACCTACCCCAACTAGTGGTTATCCTCCTCACCGTCTATGTTTTTGTTTTTAATAGCGTTCATTGTTTCTAGTTACCAGTGTACATGGCTTTTAAAGGCTGCTGTTTAGAGTCTGCCTCAACTGTGGAGAAAAGGTTTTCCATTGCCTGGAGTTTTAAAATAGGAAAGGCTCACAAGAAGGCCAGAGAAAATATGAGGCAGAAGAGTGTTGTGATATGTCAGTGTTGCAGAGAAGTTAAGGAAAGGTGAGAGTGTGATGCATTAGCTGAGAAGGTGCTGAGGATGGACCAGTCCCTCAGACAGATAATTGCCTTCTGTCTGTTAAAGTGGGAGCTGAAACCTGTTTCCTTGGTTACAGGGGACTTGATGCTCAATAGTCAAAAGTAAAATGATTTCAAGTGTGTTTGTTTCATAGCTGAGTGGGCTAAGAGAAAATATCAGCTTTCCTTGTCTTAATATATTCTCTTTATATGACTCTGGTGATGTCAAGCTTAGCATATTATTTGGCTTGAATCACTAAAACTCAACAGCTGAAGATATTGGAAAATGTGGTGTGTTTCATGTGACCTACATATAAAAATTCAAAATGAATGACCAAGGGATAATTCTTGGGAAATATCGATAGGATTAATATAAATACTTTAGTCACATTATCCCTGTGATGGTATATAAACAATATTTTAAAATATGTGTCAAGGATATTGTCATGAAACAAATGAGAACTTTAGAGCTGAGTTGAATGTTTTTTCTAAATAGAAAAAAGGAGAAATTAGAAAAATATTACAAAATTGTAACAGATTAAATGCATTTTTAATTCTGTTGTGGCAGAATTTATAGTAACTATACCCTGTGAGATATGCTATCTATCTTGGAAGTCTTCCCACAGTCCCTTAATATAATTAGTTGACCTACCACTTTCCTTTCCATGTACATACTCTTAGACTTTCATGTGGCATTGTGATTATTGTTTTCATGTCTTTCTCTGATCATATCTGTAACAGTATTATCAGCTAGCAAGTACTAAGTATTATTTGTATTCTTTAAAAAATATAATTGACATACAGTATTCTATTAGTTCTAGGTGTCATTCAAAATTTATATAGCTTATTAAGTGGTCACCATGATAAGTTTAATAACCATCTGTCACAGTACAAAGTTGTCACAATACTATTGACTATATTCCCCATGCTGTACATTTCATCTCTATGATATTTACTTTGTGACTGGAAGTTTAAACTTCTGAATCCCTAACATTTTTTTTTTTTCATTTATTCCCCTACCTGCCCCCTTCTGGCTACCATCAATCAGTTGATTCTCTGTATCATGAGTCTGTTTCTCCTCTGTTTTGTTTGTTTTGCTTTTTAGATTCTATATATGAGTGAAATTATGAGATATTTGGGTTTCTTCATTAGACTTATTTTACTTAGCATAATACCCTCTATGTCTATACGTGCTTTTGCAAATGGTAAGATTTCATTCTTTTATGGCTCAGAAATACTCCATTTACCTATGGTAGACATCTAGTTTGCTTCCATATCTTAGCAATTGTAAAAACTGCTGCAGTAAATATAGGGGTTCATGTAGATTTTTGAATTAGAATTTTTGTTTCCTAGAAGTGGAATTTCTGGGTTGTATTGTACCTTTACTTTTAAAATTTGAGGGACCTCCATACTGTTTTTCATAGTGGCTGCATCAATTTACTACAATCCCACAATAGCACAGGAAGTTTCTCTTTTCTCCACATCCTTGTCAGCACTTATTGTTGATTTATTGATGATAGCCATTCTGATCATTGGGAAGTCATTATGATTTTGACTTGTATTTCCCTAATGATTAGTGATGTTTCATATGCCTGCTTGGCCACCTCTATGTCTTCTTTGGAGAAATGTCTGTTGAGGTCTTCCCAGTTTTTAAGTTTTCTTTGCTTTTGATGCTGAGTTGTGTAAGTTATTTATATATTTTGGATACTAGCCACTTATAAGATATATCACTTGCAAACATTTTCCCCCATTCAGTAGGTAAACTTTTTGTTTGTTGACGTTTACCTTCACTGGGCTCAAGTGTTTTCTTTATATCACATTATGTGTGCTTTGCTTTGCACATATTAGGGGATCAATAAAGTATTAAACAACTGAAAGAAATGAAAATTATAGTATTTAGGAAAGAATGATTAATTTTTAAAAATATTTTATTTATTATTTTTAGAGAGGGGGGGAGGGAGGAAAAAAGGGAGAGAAACATCAATGTATGATTGCCTTTTGAGTACCTCCAGCTGGAGACCTGGCTGGAGACCTGTCTTGCAACTTGGGTATGTGCCCTGACTGGGAATCAAACCAGTGACCCTTAGGTTCACAAGCCATTGCTCAATCCACTGAGCTACACAAGCTAGGGCTGATTAATTAATTTTTATTTCAAATATATTCACTGCTGTTTGAGACTATGATATATGGTAGGAATTTACAATGGCCAGGAAGTAAATGTTTGATAATATATTTTTAATGTTTAAATAAAGAAGGCAATCATTTATTGCATTTCCTAATAATACAAATAATTTTAAAAGCCAAAATTACCATATGAACATTAAACATGGAATATGTCATACTAATTTGATTTTGCATATTATTTTACAAATTATTTAAATCTTTTGCCAAAGAAACCACTTATATTAAAATTTAAAATAGAATTAAAATAATTTATTTACATTTTTCAGGATGTTTTAAATTATTCAACCCATTCTTTCTTTACCTATAATGAAATGTTTATTCATTTATCCAAATTTCTAGTGTGTTTATTATGCACTTGGTACTATTCTAAATACATAATCTTCAAAACCTTTTGCCTTGTATGGAAAAGTTTCTGTACTTATAGAGCTTACATTTTAGTAGTGGGAGATATAAAGTTAAAGTGTTCAGCAAATAAAGAACTCTTGTTTGGACACACTACATTTAAGAAGCCTAATAGATTAGTATGGAAATGTTGAGAAGCAAGTATATATATTGAGAGATTATGGGAGAGATCAGGGCTGGAGATAAAGAATTGGTATGTAGACAAATAATAGTATATAAAGCCCTGCTACTGGATAAAATCAACTCTGGAGACTGTGTCAAGAAGAAGATTAAGGAGTAGGGTAAGAAAGCATAGGACAGACCCATGGAAAGAAACTTCAACATTTCAAGGTTGGACAGAGTAGAAGCAGAGTAATATGTGAAAGAGACCATGAGGTGGATAATGCTAAGAAAGCCAAAGAGGTAAAGGGGTATTTCAGTAAGAAGAGAGGAGCTTGTTCTGTGAAAGGTAGAGAGGACACAGAGAATTAACCAACTCTGGGTTTTAGAAGATGGTGGTTGTCAGTGACCCATTCATTCTTCCTGTTGTTTGTAATAATAGCAGTAATAACACCACTTTTAATAACAAATGCCCACATAGGCTCAGACACTGTTCTAAGTGCTTAGCAGCTATTAAGCAATTTAATTTAGTATATAAAATCATCCTATTGTAGTGAGGATTGCATTGGATGGGGTTGAAGGAAAAGGAAGGTAGTTGTATTAATTATCTATTTCTACAATTAAGAAAAAAAGTACCCTAAAACTTAGTAAATTAAAAACAACAAACATTTATTCTCTCATCATTCCTCTACATGAGGAATTCAGAAGCATTCTGTTGGCTGGTACTTCCTCAGGGAGTACTGCCACATGAAGTAGCAGTTAGGACCTTGAATAGGGCTGCAGTGGGCATGAAGGATGTTCTTGTGAGGTAGCTCAGTTGCAAGGCCATTGGCAGGAGGGTACAGTTCTGTGCACTCAGGACTTTCCACAGTCTGATCTGAATGAACATGGCAGCAGGTACTCCTACTGAGCAAGAGACCAAATGAGCACAAAGCTGTCATTCTAGGACATGCACAGACATTGTGCAGTATTACTTCTGCTGTTTTCTGTCCATTGAAAGTGTGTCTAAAAGGGAATTCCTACAGAAATTAATGTTCTGCCTTTTGAAGCAAATGTCAAAGAATTTGGGGACATATTTGAAACCACTGCTTCAGTGGTAAAGGAATGGAGAGTGCAGTCGTAGGCAATTATTTTGAGAATTGTCTTGAGCAGGGTAGCAGAGAGATGACATTAACTGAAATGAGATATTGTATAAAAGGATTTTTTTCATTTTAATGACTGTAGGTCACTTCATGGAGGTCTTGAGTAGGTTGTATATGGAAAGGAATCCATACAAAAAGGAAAGAGTGGGTGCTTCTCTCACAGAAATTAGAGGGCAGGTAAAGCATGGGAGGATGTAGATGAGTGGAGTGGAATATTTTAGGATGAGAAAATGGAGCAATGCTTTCTGAAATAACTTGTTTTTCCTGGGAAGTAGAAGGTGTCTACAACAGTGCAAAGTGAAGGGTAAGGAGGAAGGTACCAGGGATTTAACAAATAAAATGAGAAATGTGGGTTAGTTCAGAGAGTAGGAAAATGAATTTCCTATGGAAGATAGAGTAGGACTGACTTGCTTTAGCAAGTGCTCATTTGAGATTCATGATCATAAATATAAGTGAGTCAAGTCAGAACTCATATTTATATTGTGGGATTATGAATTTCTTAAGCTGGATCATTATTATGGCATGCCTGAATTATTTCAATAGTTACCCAACTGGCTTTTCTTCCCCCAGATTTCTTTTGCTACTGCCACATCAATCTTCTCAAAACACTTCATTACACAAATTAAGTTTTAGTTCAAAAACTTTAATTGTTTCTTCCAAATCTTGAAGGCCAAGTGGTTAGATTTCAACTGATAGGCTTACAACAATATGTCCTTAGAATGTGTCTCCAACTACAGTAAACAATGGGATGTTTTCCATTGGGCAGTAACTGTTTCATATTTTACTGACAGCCAAAGGAGTGGGAGAAAAAAAATAATTAATTAGTATTTCAGAGGTAAGGGAAGAACCTTTTAATTATATTTAATTATATTAAAAAGAACCAAAAAAAGTTAGACATAGTGGTTCTCAATCATGAGACCCACTGGGGACCTTAGCAAAGGCAGAATTAAAGAAAATTGTATAAAAATTATTCACCTGTTCTGCTTAAGAAAAGTAAGTCTGATATTGAGATGATTAAAATAAATTTAAGTTCTTTTATCATTTATTTTTATCATTTTAAATTATTTTTGTAAAATAGCAATATTTTAATAAATAGGTGAGATTTATACCTCTTCATATCCTAATTATTAATTATGTTAATTACTAAGGTAAATATTTTTTCTTTTGGAAGAGGTAACCCACAAATGGAGAACTTGAAACCAGGTAGAGAAAAATATGATGACTTTATCATTCAGTTCTATACTGCAACATTAATGCTGCATAGAGCCAATCATAAGACATTTTAATACACTTAGAAGTAATTATTATTTCAAATAAATACATAAATATGGAAAATATAATCTATGCAAATCTATGTAAATGAGTAGTTATAGTGAATTAGTATATAGCATTACTGAGTGGATTGCTCAGGGTTTCATTACACAGAAAGACAAAAGACCTGGGTTATCAAGAAAAAACTCTTTTGCTCTATTTCAGTTGCTTTAGGATGTTAATATGGTCCAAGATGATCAACTTCTCATTAATCATAATAATTAGGGGTAGATTTACTGAGCATTAGTGCAATTTTCAATCATGCTAATAGTTGTGCGGTCCTCTGTTCATTAATATAAATGAAGTAAATTAGAACCATGACATTATAAAGAAGGGACAGAAGTGACAGGAACTTCTGTGGATCCTCCCTAAACCCCATTAATTTAATTGTAATATGTTGTTCCTCATTAGTTATTTTCACTCTCTTTATTTTCCATTGCTAATGGTTCTTCACACTGGTTAATAAGCATACTAGCCTCTCCATTTAAGTGACTGCTATGGTGTGGTCTAAATCATATGTACTTATCTTGTATCATCACCTTTAACTCTCACCTCTCAGTCAACAAACATTTATGGAGTAATCACTCTTACAGTTTGAAATTTTAAATATCAGTACAATACAGAAGAGTTAAGAGACATCCAATTTTCCAGTTTGTAGTCCAGAAATCACTGGTAATTTGAATTCATATTATTATTAAAATATAAAAGCAATTTCAAAGTAAAAGTTTTTTTCTTCATGGTATCCTTAAATTTTTAATTTATATCTGAAAGATGTCAAAATAGATTTCCTTCTTCATCTCTCCTGTTTGTTTGGACATTCCAAGAGAAGACTTTTCTGAAAACATTGCCTAAGTTAGGTCCCTCTTTAATGATTTTAATCTCAGCTTTTTAAAACATTTTTTCCTTATAGTTCTTAAATGTTAGAGTTCATCTTTTTTGTGATTTTTGCTTTATTTTTCTTCTAGATTATAATAAAATTGGTGGCTACTATCACAACTGTATCATGTTGTTTGGTACATTCTGATGCCCAGTTAATATTGACTGGGGAATAAATAAGTGATCCACTTTGTCTGTGATATTTATTCAAAGAATAAATTATAATGACATTTGCTTGATCTTATAATGTAGAATATGAGCACATTGTTCTTTTGTATAAAAGAAAATCTTGGATTGGACTTTAGAAAGTTATTTCATTTAGTTATAATTTTTAAAACCATCTTAAAACTTTTGATAATTTATAGCAGGATATTTTTGTATATTATGCAGTACATGAAGCAGTTGAGCCTATAGATTGCACTTTAATCATGTTCACAATAATCTGTTTTAGTGAAAATCTAGTTTGTTTAGGATATGTTCTTGTATGTATTATCTTTATCTTTCTGATAGAGAGCTATAAGCAGGTGGCATTTTCTATATGTTTGCCTTTATTAAATGACTGAACTATTGCTGATTATACAAGCAGCTGCCTAAACTAAAAATGACTATTTATTTTAGTTTATTAGAATATGATACTGCCCTGGCTGGTGGCACAGTGAATTAGGCACCGGCCTGTGAACCCAAAAGTCACTAGTTCAATTCCCAGCCAGGGCACGTAACCAGGTTGCAAGCCAGGTCTCTGTAGCTGGAGGCAGGTGAAAGGCAACCACACATTGATGTCTTTCTCCTTCTCTGTCTCTCTCCTTTCTCCTCTCTCTAAAAATAATAAATAAAATTTTAAAAGTTTTAAAAAAGAAGGTGATACTAATAAGACCCAGGGTCTTGTGGGTGCCAATTAGATTTGCTTTACTCTATAGAACGCAAGTTTGTGGATAACTACATTCAAACTCCACTCTTGGTCTTAGGGATATCACCAAGAGTGTGCACTCACCAAACATCAGGTAGAGTTTTAAAGAAAGTGTAGCAAGTTACTATTCCAGACCCACGGAAATTCACTGTGTGATACTGAAATGTTTTAATTCTCTTCTAGTCCCAATGAAGATGTAGGAGCAAGTAGATATTGAAACCCAGCTTTGCCCTAGCTGGTGTGGTTCAGTGGATTGGGTGTCAGTCTGTGGACCAGAGGGTCGCTGGTTCAATTCCCTATAAGGGCACATGCCTGGGTTGTGGGCCAGGTCCTTGGTTAGGAGTGTGCATGAAGGAGGCAAACATATATTGATGCTTCTCTCTCTCTTTCCCCTTTCCCTCTAAATAAATAAAATTATTAAAGAACAAACAAACAATAAAATAACAATAAAAATAAAACTCAGCTCTTACATTTCTCACTTCCGGTGAAGTCCAGGATGTAGCAAGTGTCCTTGGAGTGCCTATCAGCTATTGCTTTCATTTTGGGGGGGACTTATCCTAGTACCAAGCTGTGAAAGTTACTGACATATTGAAGCAGTGATTCAGAACACATGGGCATGCATGAGACTGGAGGCAATTTTATAGACTGCATATTGGAATGTTGGGCCAAATAAGATGTATAGAAACTGCAGTTTTAATCTGCCATAGCACAAGCTCCTGAGTAGACAATCCATTTTATTGCTCTTTCAGAATCTTTATGCTTTTGCTAAGTTGTGGCCAAAAAGACAGAAGTAGGGACTGATTTACAAGTGGTCAGGGGCCATGCCAAATGTTTTCATTGTTGTACCCCCAGGGCTCAGGACAGCTTGGGAATATATAGGGAGTCAATAAATAATTGTTGAACAAAATAATTGAATTATCATACTGGCTCCTTTTGTTTGAGGGTAGCCGATGAAGCACAATGTAAAGGTGATGGCAAAATGGTTGCATTGTGACTATTCTCTTGTATTGTGGCCTAATTTGATCTAAGAAGTTTGTTTACATCTGCTCTGTAAACAAATATTCTAGTAAGATTTGAAGAGGGATGAAACAGTATGTAAAGAAAACATATTGTTCTTTTCCCTAAAAAGCCAAGCTCCCATTTTACTCCCAATTAATTCTTTCTATTCTTCCATGCCATCAGTCCTTTAGGTAGTATTTGTTTTTCTCCACTAAACCTTATCTTCTCCTTTATTTATATTGTGAAGCATATACAAAGGTCTCTCCAGAAGTATCCAGCCATAGACTAAAGAAAGCACAATTAGAATGTCAAGAATCTATATTTTATTTTAAAAAGATACCAGATACAAGCATTCCCAGCTACTGCTAGTTCTCCTACTGTCAGTCATTGGTCCTTACTGATTGCAGCCCGAAAACGTGCCCATCTCTGAAGAGTTTGTACCACAACTTGATTCTTGCTGCATCATGGCTTCATTCCTGAAAGCCTTCTGAATCATTCCAACAGTTTCTGTAGATGAATGTTCCAGCTTCGTGCAAAACTTGAGGCAAATTGGCTGCTCCACTCTCTCAGTCTATTCCGAATGGGCTGCTCACACACTATAGGTGGACACTCACCAGTGTCTAACTCCCGATTACTCTTGTCTGCAAAGTCGTCTTCATTGACGCATGCGCCTTACAGTCCACGCTCATCCTCTGCTAGGTTACATCGTGGCTGCGTGGAACTGTTTTAATTATACTGACATGGGCTGGATACTTTGGGGATAGGCCTTGTAGACTAAGACTGAGCGTTAAATCACATAGGCTTTGCCAAAAGCGGTTCTAAACTCTTGAAGAAGAGATCTGTGTATGCGCTAGAGTTGTGTCTATGATTCCTGCCAAAGACACTAATAGTTAAAAAAATAATAACCTGATACTTTTAAATGACAAGATGAAGAACATAATGAAAAATAATAAATAAGTTACTGATTTTTTCCCCCTGGTATTTAGTTCGTTCTGTCATTTCTAAACCTCAGTAAACCACTAGATGAGTATGTGTACTACCCAGAACAAAATGAGTTGTGTTAACACACTTAATGACAGAGATTCGGTTTCTTTTTAATCCAATTGCAATATTCAAAAATTACTTAACTCACATTCATTGAGAATTTGTGGTAGCATTAAAATCTAGTGGGAGAACCTGTATGAGACTGTAGCAGCTACCTAGCAAATATGCAACTAAGATATAAAGCCTAATTCATATAAATTATTTGCATGTAGCAGTGTTTGCCCATGAGGTTTTATATCCCATTTCTTTCTCTCCCCACTCCCTCCCTTCTTCTCATCTTTTTTTCCTTCTCTCACTTTTCCATTACTTTAATTTACACTTCTCTGTGTTTTCCAAATTGTTTTGAATCACATTTTAAACAAATGTTTTATTGCTAAAATTGCATTATTATTATTGGGTGTGAAATATTCATTTTTAAGAAGAGTGATAAAGATTTTAAGAACTAAGTTTAAATATGGGATTTTATCTTTTTTATTTCAAAGTTGGAAATATTAAGGTATTATGAAAGCCAAGAAACATAAAATATCTTTTTCTTCATTTCTAATTGCCCTTGATTTTCTTCCTTTCCCTCTTGCTTCGCTGTTGCCCACTTTTGTTTCTTCTCTGTAATAGTATGGAATTGGAGGCACATTAATCAATAAGATTTACAATAAGATTACAATAAGATGAACAAAATAAGAATTGATTTCTTCTTTCTCACTCTTACTTTCATTGTCTCTCTATTTTTTTTCTTTCTTTCTTTCTTTTTTTTTTTTTTGATTTTGTGTATATAAAATTGGAGTGTAGGTAAGCTGGTATTTTGCTGAACAGGAAACAAAAGGGAAGACAGTGAGAACGACAGGGGCAGATGCAGGAAGGGAGAGTGAGAACAGCTGCACCTGAGATAGTGGGGCCGAGGTCCACAGTGTGACCCTGGGCATGTCAAAGTGCAACAGAATATGCATCCCGATGGTGGGTCATAATGAACTTCACAGTTAGCTCTGAACATTCTAAAACTTGGATATGTATATAAATAGATCGCTTTTATTGGGTATGTAGGGGAGAACAATGAGGAAAAATGGGACAACTGTAATAGAACAACAATAAATTAATTTTTAAAATAACAAAAATAAATAAATAAATAAGAGCTCTGGCTGGTGGCACAGTGGATAAGGCACCAGCCTGCGAACCCAAAGGTCACTGGTTCAATTCCCCAGCCAGGGCACATAACCAAGTTTCAAGCCAGGTCTCTAGCCAGGTCCATGGCTTGGAGGCAGGTGAAAGGCAACCATACAGTGATGTCTCTCTTCCTCTCTGCCTCTTTCCCTTTCCCTCTCTCTGAAAATAATAAGAAATACATTAATTTTTAAAATAAAAATTAAAAATGTTATGAAATTTTAGATCCCTTCAAATTATAGATGTATAGAATTAAAAATATATGAATTTAGACTAGCCAGTCTAAATTAATGCTCTAAATGGGGTAATGAGTTACTAATATTAATATAATATACTATATAGAGAGAATGATATCTTATTTAATTAAAATTTAGGCTCCATAAAAATGTCACATATGGTACTGGAGAAAATTCATAAAAGACCAAAAGCGTAGAATGAAAGTTATTAGCACTTGCTGTAACTTTTTTCTTAATTATAAAAGTAACATATGTTCATTAAAGGAGAATTGAAAATGGTAAACATATATGGAATAAATAATTCTATCACTAATTTTAACCAGTATTGACATTTGTGTATTTTCACATATATATTCTTAATTTTTTTTTGGTACAGTTGCCCATCTGTCTCCTTAAGTTATTTACATTCATTTATTTTTTAGATTCATGCATATCGCTTATCACAATTTACATGCCGTATCTGTGTCTTTGTACATGCGTATACATTTGAGTATGGTTTATGTTAAAGAATATGGTTTATGTTAGGGGAGGAGTAAAGAGCAGGTAGCAGTAAGAAAATACATGTTAAATAAGCACTAAGTAGGGTTTGTATCCTCCGTGAAACTTCAGTAGATCTGTGACCTTCATCAAGTTACTTAACCTTTTGCTGCTTCAATTTCTTCACCTGTAAACTAGAGCTGTTGTAGAGATGAAATGAAGAGGACGGAGCTCAGTGCCTGGAGCATCTCACACAATCATTTAATGCAGCCTGCTGTTTTTATTGATAGCGATGGAATGATAAACATCACAGTAAAAGAAAAAGAATTCAAAACTCTGCATTAAAGATTACTTTAAATGAGATCATTTAATAGAAACCTCTTTTGTAACTATGCTTACATGTGAAAAAATATCAAGGAAAAATTATTTAAAGAAATCACTGAATAATAATTACTTTCATTTTGAAGATACAAATTTGGGGCTTTAGCAAAACTTTTCCTCAGTGGAGGAGAGGTAAGTTACAAATCTCCTGCTCATGCAGACTGGGTATTCTATTTATGTGTTCCTTATTGGGAATTTTTATGAAATAATGTAGTAAAAAGGGTTTCCAAAACATCTTTAGTGGAGTGAATTTTAGCTTGATTTAAGGCTTGAGACCCTCTTTTTAGGTGAAATCATTTCACTCCAATATATTTTAAAAAGGCCTCTCACTCCCCCAGCTTTCTCCTCTACCCAGCATCATCAGATACCAGCATGAAGCCCCAGGGGATCTATGGAAATTAGGTGAGAAGTACTGGCCCAGGATAATCCAGTTTCCTTTGGAAGACAGGCACCACCTATAACCAGGGATGACAGTCACAATAGTTAGCCACCAATAGGGCAAGAGCACTGACCACTGATAATGTGTGCCAGCTCTAAGGTTCTATGAATGTATAGTGGCTGGACCTCAGCCCCGGCTATACTCAAGAATTTTAATCTTGGAGTATGTTACAGTGATTTCATTATGTATCATCAAAAGGTTAGATTTTCATGAAACATTAAAAGACTAAGCTAACCTTTTAACATTTATGCAGTTTCATATGCACCAAGACCTATTTTAAAAGCTTCACATGCATTAATTGACATTAAGTAGGTCCTATTATTATGCTCATCTTGCAGATGAGGAAACTGAGACAAAGAGAAAGCTGGAATGCAGAGTGAATCACCTCACACAAGGACATAGGAGGAAGTGGTGGAGTCAGAATTCAAACCAGGAAGTTTCTTGTAGAATTCAGGCTGTTAACACTCTCCTATACTATATTTCAGCACCAGTCATGGCAATTGGTTTAGCAGATATGCGAGGAGGTTGAAAATTTTAAGTTAATAATTTCTCTTCTTTCTTTTCTGTTTACATATAATTTAAAATTATATCAGTTTTTAATTAGTATTAGTTGAAAAATAATTTATTCAGAGTTTATTCTCTTTAATATAATTTTTTTAAAGGACTGTTTGGTGTTCGAGATTCATAGCTAACAGAATATCTGTTGCAAAGTATAGGAAGTAATTTGCTAATAGTTTACTGGTATTTGTGACAATGGCCACTGAAATCTGTTACTTTTGATTAACCATTCCCTATTAATATTTATTATAATACATATTTTACAATAAAAATTTCGTTGTCATAAATAACTTTGGAAAGTGAATTTATTTTTTCTGATATAGCCACGATTGAAGCCTTGAAATTAACATTATTATTGAAATATAATTTAGCATTTAATTATATAGTGTTCTAGTATACTATAAAACTCCATCATACCAATATTTGATGAAGGGAATCAGTTATGTCTTTTAATCCAAGAGGCTTATGAAGACCCCAAGAAACGATTCAACAGTTTCCTTGGATGTTTCTATATTTAATGTATTTTGTGTAGACAAATATTTATTTAAAAACATATTAACCACAGACTATATGATGATAAATAATTGTACTTTCTATCTCTGTAAGCTGGAAAACATTTCACATACATAATTGGAATATTTTTTCTTTTATTTCTTTTTGGGTGAAAGGAGGCAGAAACTTGGGTTGGGAGTGCCTGTAATCTCTCAGAAAAGATGTTGCCTATTTAATCCATAACAGAAAAAGTAAATCTTAAGACAGTTTTCAAGATAGTCTTCAAAATTTCTCAGTGAATTGGTTTTGGCTCTCTTGACCTTTCTTGTAGCTCTTATTTTCTTTCAAGAATTTTTATGCTTTCCTCTGTCATCTTCTATATTTTTCTTATTTGCTCAAATCTGTATTCTTCAACTGATCTCAGATAGCAATAAAAGACTGACCAGGACCTTGCCTTATGTAAGCATTTAAAAAATTATATGTATAAATAGCATATAAATACATAATGATATAGCAATCTATTTCAGCTAATTTAAATATATTTGTCTTACATGAAACAAACAAAGAGGAATGTTGCAAACTTGCAAATTTAATGGATAGGAATGATACACAGCAGTCTCTATATAATCATGTCATGAAAATATACTTATATTACTATTGAATTGAAACATTTATAATCTTTTAAGATTCCATAAATCTTAATTAAGCAATACTTTGCTTTTAACATTCAACAATCTTTAAATGGCTTCCCATTACCTTCAAAATACTTTCTAAACTCTATAGCCCAAGAAGCCCTATCTGATTTGACTTCCTGTGAACAGTTTGGCTTTATATACAACCACTCTCCAACTTCCTGGGACAAGGCTCACTCTCTTTTGTCTCTGAGTCCACAGTCTAGAATGGCTTTCAACTCTAGTTGTTACCTTCTGATCTCCTCAGGCTATCCTACCAGACTCTATCACATTATAGTTCTTATTTAATTACCTGCATAGTATAGTTTCTATTTTATTATCTGACTCTTCATCAGATCTTTAAGATTCATGACGCCAGTGACTGTTTTATTTGTGATTGTATTGCTAGAGCCTAATTATATGTCATATAAGTGGCAGTTATTGATTGGGTGTATGTATCAGTTGAAAATGATGATTATAATGGTGACCTAAAGCAGTGAGAGATAATAAAATATTTCCAAGTGAATGATAAATTTAAAAATTATTTTATTATACTTTTGACAAATGAAAGGAAAATTTTCTAATTATGGTATTTAGGATTAATAAAAATATGATTATAGTTATGCCTTTTTATGCATATATTAAGCTTATTCTTTATGGTATAAACAATTTCCCCTCACTTGGTTATGGACTTAGTATATTTTACATGTCCTTTATTTTTAAATTAATTAACTCCAGTTTTAATTACACCTATTATATCTAAATTTGATTTTTTAAAAAAGCTGCAGCTCTCAAAAGTTAGTGAAAAATATACTGATTTTAAATTGTATTTAAAACTGAAGAATTTATTTGAAATTGGTATTAGTTCATAAAAGACAAGAATAAAGTTCTAGGGATGATAGAACTGAGAGGGATCCAAATGATGGAACTTGAAGTAGATGTAGGAGAAGTGAGTAACTTCTGTAGACATAGCAATGCATCCCTTTGAGAATCACCTCCTCCAGAGGCTCATACCCATGGTTCTCTTAAATCGAAGCTATTGATTTAATGTTTCTTAAGTTATTGGCAACCTAAAATATTTTTGCTGTGTCATATGATCATATTGGCCCAATGGTGGGCTACTCAACCATCATGTTGTCATGTCTGAATTATCCATTATGCAGTGTACAATGTACATGGTATTCACTGAAAATTCTGAATCAAAAAAAAGGGATGAGAAAAATGAAGATTTGTGTCTCAGAGGAAATATAATTTTCTAAATCAATTTAGAATGTTAACAGTTGTAAATACATTAGATACAGTTGGAAAGTTTTTATAGAACTTCTATAAAACAAATTAAAGTGAGGGATTGATTTTTGGAAGTTAGTTTTAAATAAGGGTAGGTTTTTAAAACTGTATGTATGAAAAGTTTTAAAAAGAAAAACTTTTTAAAGATGTTAAATCAGTAAAAAAACTGGGTCGTATAAACATAGCATAACATTAAAAAGCTCAAAACTGGTATAGGCATCACATTCTATGTAGACTAATGGGTTTTCACTGCTGTTTTGCTAAATCAGTGGCTCTTAGCACTGTCTGAACATTTATTTGAATCATTTTGGGAGTTTGTAAAGACAATGCTGATGGTTGGCCCTATTCCCAGTAGATTTTGATGTGATTGGCCTGAGGACCCAAGTATATGTGTTGTTTAAATCTCTGTAAAAGCTACTGTTTCCAGTAGTAGAGAAAGCGACTGTCCTAGAGCTTTTGTCAATGTGGAAGTTGTATTGTTACACTTTATTCAACAATAGCATTATAACATGTAACATCAAACAATAGTATTACAGAATCCTGTTCACTATTAGCAATTAGCATAATGAATACAAATGAGAGCATTTCTGTACATACTATATAGAAATAACAATTTCTGTTGAATGTTATAAACACTTGCTATAAAAACTTAATATAAATATGTTTATATTTATATTATATAATATACCTTCCAATATATTTATTCTTTATTTATTCAATATATTTTTATTTGTAACAATTATGTGAAAAGTTCTATTGTAAGTGCTTGGGGTTAGGGCAGTGAATAAAAGAAAACTTCTTGCCTTCATGGAGCTTATATTCTAGTTGTGAGGATTTGAAATTCTTTTGAAATTCAATATTATCATTATATTTCTTTTTGTACTTCAATTTACGTTGTCTCCAAATTTATATTTTGTAATCTAAATTGCCACAAACTTTTAAAAACAAATGGTTAAATTTTAAAATTTGAGTCTGATAAGTATTTACATGTATTAATGTTCCAAGTAATGTTTTGATATGTCAAAGTTATGAAACTATTACAAGAATGAAAGATCCTTGACCACATTTCTGGCACTCATATTTGGACACTGAAATCACTTAATTGCTCCATGATGTAGGAGAAAATAGACTTGGAAGCTTTGCTTACATTATGGAAGTGTATTCTTTTGAGTCATTTTAATTTTATTCATTCAGCACGTTATTTAAACTTTGTACAAGAACATTAGCTGCTGTTTAGTATAATCAGATATGCCCTGCATCCTATTAAAAAACTCATCCCCCTATATGCAAATTTACAAAAAGCTGGAAGACAGATGAAGGGGAAAGAAGCCAGAAGAGAATAAGCAATTACAATACGCTTCTGTGTGGAGATAGCCTGATAAAGGCTGTCCTTGAGAATACATTGATTTAAAACAGTGGAACACAAGCCTTACTGTTTGCTTGAAAGAATAGACACACAATGATCTTTACTATGGGTTAGTATTATGTTTTAAAACATTAGTATTCAAATTAAGTGCTATGTATAAGATAACTGTGTGTTTTTGCACATGACTAAATAAAACCTTCAGGAAAGGCAACACCTGTATGAATACAGTACTTCTAGTTTCTGTTTATGTTATTTTTTTTCCTATACATCCTTACCAGACAGTAGATCTGATTTATTGACAAGCAATTAACATTAAGCTTGACCTGAATAAATATGAATTATAAAATAAATGATAACTTACTAAGCAATACCATACCAAATGGCATAGTTTCCCAGAATGATCCGTTAGAACAATTAATTTTGGTATCTAGTGACCTATTAAAATTTAGTTCAAGGTTTAACAAAATACACCTAAGGATATGGCAATGAATATGATTCAAATTTATTTAAGAACAATTGGGGTTTATGATTTTATTATTTCCATATTTAGAGCTCTGACAACCACCTTTAAATTTGCTGAGTTTGACCTGCAGCTTTTTATGGATGAACTTGAAGATTCAATTTTCTGTTAGTGTTGAATAAGAGCAACAAATGAAGTGAGGATCAGTTATGATAAGATCATTGTTGATTTGAAGAAATGTGATTTCTTGGGTTTACTAACAATGAACTGGTTAGGAAAGTTTTCTTGTCTGTTTTCAAATCCAATAAATATTGTAAACTCACAGTAAATGCATATTTTTTGGTGCAGATAGTATCTAATATTAGGTAGGATGTTCTTGTGCATTTTTATTTATTGAGCTTCCCTTTATACTAACTCAATGTACTTTATCCTTATTTTAACAAATAAAAAAGTAATTTATTTTGGAGACTTGATTTTATCATATCTGTTCAATTTCTTTAAAATTATTCCTTAAATTGTAAGTAGGTACTTCAATTTTGTAATGGTTTTGAAGTAATAATCAGCTTCTTACAATTTTTTCTTTTCTTAGAAAAAATGATATTCAAAGTATAAAAATTTATGATAATTTGCTTTTAGAAACTGAATAAAATGTACTGATTAAAGAACATATTAGTTTACTTTGGAATGACAATAAAGAGGATTGTATCAAAATCTAGTCATCCATGCTTCTGAGTATCACCTAACAGAAAAATATCTCTTTAAACATAAAATTGTGAGTATTAGATTTTTTTAAAAAACACGGCCATGTAGAGAAATAATAAATAAATAGTTCTGCTTTGATTTATTTGACTAAAATGTGTTGGCGCTCTGGGGTCTTTAATAGGTCTTGTATTTCCTTCTAGTCTAATCTCTTCTGGCAGAGAGGAAGAGAATGGGGCATATAAAAAACATGAAAAAGCTTTAAAAACAAATAAACAAACAAAAACAAAAACGCACACATCTGTATTCTCTTGCCTTAGGAGAATCTAACTGGGCTGAGAGAGGAGGAGATCAGGCATATTCATTTGGCAAAAACAAACAAGCCTCCCTCCAAAAACTTCTGTTAAGAATCCCTCTGATGAGAAACAATAAAAGCTGGAGGGAGGAAATAAGTACATTAAAACATCTTCTAAAAACAAAAAGTGGTGAGGATTCAAAGGGAAAAGTGAGAGTTTGTGATTGCAGATACCAGAAGATATTAACATTCAATAAAATTGCAATTGTGACAAATGTAATAGGAGGAGATATACATGACATGAAAGATGATACAAGGGAAATGTCCGTGTAGTAAAAGTCAAGGGTGACTTCTCAGAGGAGGTGACTCAGGTAGCCTTCATGAAGAGAGCTTCATTTCTGTTGAGGATTCTTATTTGACTAGGTAAGAATTAGGGCATTGCCTGCATATAAAAATGTACAAGTCATTGCTCTTAAGAGATAAGAAAAATAAAGAATTTTAAAAATAATATGTGTATTGGTTTCCCAGAGCTGATGAAACAAAGTACCACAAACTGAGTGGTTTAAAACAACAGAAACTTATTTTATTGCAGTTCGGGAGACTGTAAGTCTAAAACCAAGGTTCTAGGGCCACATCTCCTCTCCTCTGAAGACTCTAAGGGAGACTCTTTTCCATGCCTTTCTGTTAGTTTTTGGCATTATCAGCAATGCTTGGCATATCTTGGCTTATGGACACATCAGTCTAGCCTATGTCTCTGTCATTATTTGGTATTCTCTTAGTATGTCTCTGTTTCTATGTTCAACTTCCTCTTTTTATAGGACATCAGATTTCTGAGGTTATGGGCCTACCTATTCCAGTATTACCTCATCTTAACTTGATTACATTTGCAAATACTATTTCTAAATAAGCTCACATTCACAGGTTCTGAGTAGAAATGAATTGGTGTGTGTTTGTATCTATATAGAACAATTTGAAACCCAGAAAATGGCTGAAAATAGGAGACTTATGTCCATATCTTTATTTAGGTGTCCTGGCAACTGGAAATAGTAATTGGTTTGGTATTCATGAATACATAATTCCAACAAAATTTATACTAGGGGTTAGCCAAGTGCTATGAAGGCTCTCAGAATAGGGACAGGGGGAAGAAATACTGAGGGCATAAAATTAGATGCAAGAGTTCACTTAGTATTCCCCTCTTCATGGTATTCCATATCTTTAAACATTCTTAACACTTTAAAATATAAAAACTGATGAGAGAAGGTGAAGGGATATATAACACATTGACACAGAAAACAGTATGGTAATAGCCAGAGGGAAAGGGGAGAAGAGGGGAGGTGGAGGTGTGAAAAGGGGGCTAAAATGGGGACAGAAAGGGATTTTATTTTGAGTGATGGATGCAGGGTGCAATATGTAGATAATGTTTTGTTTAGTTGGGCACTTGAAATCTGTACAGTTTTGTGAACCAACATCACCCCAAATTAAACAATGTAACAACTAAGAAGCCAAATAAATTATTTATGTTATAGGTAATGATAATTTTTTGAATAATTATATGCATATCAAATTTTGCTTGACACTTGAACTTCTGGATTTTATTAACATTATATGTTTTACTTCTGCAAATTGTACTCTTTCATTGTTTCAGGGATCAAGAAAACATTGTAATAAAACTCAAATGGCACAGACCAATATATAAGAGTATAGCAAAAATGGATGGTAATAGAGACTAGTTAACTATAATTTCTTCTAGAAAACAGTGAGGAAAACCACAAAATGTAGATCTGCTGATGTAGAACTATAGGATTTCATCTGCAGAGTGATTATCCAGCTGTTCTTTGGTTAATACAAAAGACTACAATATGAATTTTTCTCACCAGATTGTGATTTCATTAACCTGAGTCAATTTCAGTTTAGAAATTGTGAACATTTTATTTTAATTTGGAGATAGCGCTTATTTTAATATATCTTATTTTTCTGCTAATTATATGCTTAATTTATATAGTTCACAATGTGTTTGTTTAATTATCTGCTTAAGCTACTCAACTATTCCTTTTATGGCTTCCTTATAACCCTCCTCACGTGTCAATGGCAAACACTATTTAAAAGTTCCTATTGTCCAAGACTTCTCAGAAGTGAGGGGCCAGAATGAATGGTGATTTTTTGTCTATGTGCTTCAGGATTTGCATTATCCTGTACCATAAGATGCCTGTCCTGAAAGTATCAAGCCAGTATCCATATAATTAAAACAGTTTGCAGGCCAATATTTTCAGGACAGACCTTGTATACTGATTCTGGTAGTTAAGGGACAAGTGAAAAGGAAAAGGGAAGAAAAAATAACTATAAAATGAATGACAAAAATGCATGATGACATGATACCTAAAGCCTCATCATTTTACTTTTAGTGACTATTTCTCAGATAAGTCATTTTAGATGAAATGATACAGCTAAGCCAATTGGCTAAAAGTAAAAACATCAGGTTATTATTCTGCTCTCCAATGTTGTAATGGAAGTAATCTCCTTAATTTCATAAATACATTTTTACTAGTTTAGAAAATTAAAAACATCTCATGAAAATGAAGCTTATAACTTTAAAGTATTCAGCTTTTGTCTCTCAAAATAGAAAAAAACATCCAGTAACCTTTTTTCCCAATGAACAAATACATCATTCATTTAGAGAAAGTTATTTGTGTTGGCTTTCCTGTTCTGTTGAATTGATGAATTACAGAGTTTTCAGACCCTGTGTTTTCATCACATAATTTTCTGACCTCAATTATACTTAGAATACAACAGATAATGAGTAGTGGAATTGTACATAGGCCTTTTAAAAGTTTCTCTTAAAGAATTAGATAAAAACATAATACAGAAAAGTTCTACTAGGTAAATTTATGTTCAACAAAGTTGCATATCAATGGGGATTTTTGAAGTCCATAACTTAAATCTTAATCCTTAAATTGTTCATAAATTATGACTAAAAAATACTAGTGAAAAGTATAAAGCTATAGTGATTAATTTACAAATCTAATAATAAACAATGAATGCTTGTGTAATCCAGAAAAGAGAGAGCATTATGTGATTATTAGTAACATATAAATATATATATACTGAACTAGAGATGCTTTCATTTTACTATGTGTTCTGGGACAAGGGGAATCAGGAGAATTGGGAAGGAAGAGAGGGCATGGAAGAGGCAGCTGTCCAAACTACCAGAGCATAACAAATAATTTTCTTTGTATAAAGGTCTGCTGAGTCTTAAGAAGACCAGATGTATATCAGAGTTCTTATGCAATATAAATTCAGTTGACTAATCTTTAATTAAATAGCTTGACTTACCTCTAATTCCTGTCTTTTTTCTAAAATGGATTGAATTCAGGTCCCAGGACATGAAACCGTTTCAAAGTTGCCAACCTGAGTTCCCCTGCTCCTTCCTCTTCAGGAGAATACCGATCAGTTACCCACCTTACTGAAAATCAGCAGAGCCTTAATAATTAAGCAAGCTTATTCTATTCCAAAGCCTGTGTTTTTTTTTCCCATTGGTTTTTATTTGTTCCCTTAATCAGTTATCTGCAATAGTGGCAGAGAGATGAAGGCAACTAATAGTGAAAAAAGAGAAAGTTCTTTTCATAGAACTTTCTATGAAACTCATAGAAGACAAAAGAGGTAGATAGAAACAAAACTCAAAGATGAAAGATAGGAGTAAACAAAAAAATGATACTAAAGGTTGGTGAAGGTGACAGAGCCAGTGTGTTTAATTGTTTCCTTGCCATTAAGATCATCTTCATATTTCATACTTTGGTGTCATTAAAGTTCTAGTCATTGTGAGTGACATCACTGAAAACTCCATTATTTTTATTTCTAATTTTCAAAATCAGATATCTGGGCATTGGAAATTATTACTTGATTTTTTTCTGTAAAAATGGTAGCTAACATTTCTGTTGAATTAACTATATGCCAGTCATTATGCTTTGTATACATTATATACACATTTACTTGATCCTCACAACAATCTATGTGGATGCTCTCATCATCCCATTTTACAGTCGAGGAAACTGGAATAGCCAGGGAAACACCAGGGACCTATCCTTTGGAAACATGTATCCCCATCCCATGAATTACTCACTAAACTCAGATTGTTTTTGATGCTTCAAATTGCACACGACAGGTGTTTATTTTTCTTGGTCAAACACCTTAATTTATACCTAAGAAGACTCAGGTTCAAAGAGGGAAAAGAAAACTTCCTCTAAAGCCTTGCAGAAAATGAACCCTAAAGTTTAACTTAGGTTTCCCCATCTATAGTTCATTGCATTCCATCACTGAATTTTGGGGCAGATCAACAAAACTTTAAAGAAATCTCTGACACACTTTAACTTCATAGTCAAAACAACACAATTATTGCCCACTTTCAGCTTACAAATTTTCATATGAATTCTTGAAATAATCTTCACATTGGGCCAGATTTAGCTAAAATATCTATAGGTGAAGCAACATTTTAATATTTGGGGGCTCTTCTTTGGTCAGACACACAAATATATATCCCCATTTCAGGCAACATTTTTATTTTAATCAATTTGTACATGTATGTTATGACTAAAACTCTGTGTTCAAAACTATCACCAGATGCTAACTGCTTATGCTAGCTAGCAGTGATGAAGAATAATCATCTATCAGAAATAAAACCATGCATCAACCTGTAGAAACACTGAACAATAACAGGAAAATCTAATATCTATAGAGTTCATCCAGCCTAATAAATACCAATTTAAAAAGTATAACTTTATGAATGTAAACAATTACTTAAAAAAAAAAAAAAAAAAAGAATTAGAAGAAGAAGAAGAAGCCCTGGCTGGTGGCACAGTGAATAAGGCGCCAGCCTGTGAACACAAATGTCACTGGTTCGATTCCCAGCCAGGGCACATAATGAGGTTGCCAGCCAGGTCTCCAGTCCGGTCTGTAGCTGGAGGCAGGTGAAAGGCAACCATACATTGATGTCTCTCTCCCTCTCTTACTCTCTCCCTTCCCTTCTCTCTAAAAATAATACATAAAAAATAGAAATGTAAACACAATTGCTGTTGACAAATTTACTACCAGTTTTTCAGTGTTTAAAGAGTTCAGTCTATTTATTTTTGAACTGGAGCAAAATAATACAGCTGGTAATGCATCTGCTCTATACTGTATCCAGAAATTTTACATAAATTTAATATATGTTTCTTTAGTCTACTTCTCTGATATTATAAAAGTTTTTGAAAAATAAGCTTACTTTATAACATTAAAAAGCAGACCAATGGCAGGACCTAGTAGGAAGCATGTTTTATTTAAAAGGTAAATATGTTCCTATTACTTCTACAAAGATTTGTCGAATTGTTTTTTGATACTGTAAATGCTTAATTTGAGGAGTTTGAGCCTTGACATTCATTAGATTTACCTGAAATCTTTTGGTTTTGTGCACTCCAATTTACTGAAAAAAAAACATATTTCTTGCAGTGCTTACTCATAAATACATCAGTTATTCATAGAATTATTCCTTAATTAGTGTTGCTGGCCATAATATTTTCTGATATTTAAAACAGCCTGGTAGTTTTACATTTGGAAGTCAGCCTCCTGAATTGCACCTGATAATGGTACATAGAGTACCATTGGCTAATTATCTACAGAAAGTGCCTGTGTAATGGTAACTGAGGAAGTTCAAGTTCTAGACACAGATTTTTTTTTTTCAGTTTTAAAGTTATTGAACTATTATTCTTATACATAACTTTTTGCTTTGTAGACTTTATCCGATTTTGCAGAAGGTTGCAAAAATGCTTTCTCCAAATGGAGAACTTCTTGTTTTAGATTTAATTACCTTTCACTGGTATGCCAGACAGGTGTATTTGAAAAACATAAAAATAACAAATTAGCTGTTAGCTCAGAAGTCAGCTTTCAACAGAGGATCTAGTACCTATTAAAATAAATATAAATTAATCTTCCAGTTCACTGACCTCCCTTCATCTACAATAGGTAATATACATAAACTTCAATTTGTAGCTCGGTTCAATTCAACATACATTTATTGACCAAGTTTTATGAACCAGTTTCTTTGTTAGGTTCTGGAGACAGACAGATACATAAATCAGAAGTAATTTCTGCCCTTGAGAAGCCTGCAGGTCTTCAGGGAAGACAGATCAATAGGCACATCACATCAAGACAAGTGTGGTACAACTGCAGGAATATATGAAGCCTGTCCCAAAAGTATCGAGCCAATGTCAATATAATGAAAAGTTTGCACCCCTGATACTTTCAGGACAGACCTCATAGTCCACCCCATTTGAGCCGGAATATGCCATGTGATCTTTTTGAAAGTCTTGCTAAGGCCTTATAAATCAAAAGCTGGCCAACTTTCTCTATGGATGACCAACAGAAGGTATTTTCAAGTTCACCAGACATATGATTATTGTCACAACTACTCCAACTCTCTCATTGAAGCTCAAGAACAGACTTGCAAAATATAAAGAAACAAGAATAAGGCACCTCTAACCCTCTGCTATAAATAATCGATAGATATTACCGTTAGCCTGTTTATCCTTCCCATCACACACACTGCTTTCATTCTTTTTTCTCCATTCTTTTTCCTTCTTATTCTTTGCTTTTCTTCTGTGCTGAATGGAAACCAGAATCCATAATTTTAATTATGTAATTTTATCAGCCATGCTGACAGCACTGAAAAAAAAGGGATCTTAGTCCCTTGTTTCATCCATAAAAATAGCTAACATTCAAAACTTTTTGTGTATGCAGAGCAGCACAATTACCAATTACTCAATTGGTAACATTTTCATTTTATATATAAAGAAAATTGGCCTTAAAAAGGGGTAGTGATTTCTTCAAGATTATGTAGCAGGCTGAAGACATGAAACAGGAGGCTAATTATGCTATATCATAGTAATGACTTAAAATACAGCAGTGAGCATAAAAATCTCAGTACCAATTATGGGATCAACAGGTAAGGTGACCAACCAACTTGTCCTGATTTGTCCGGGACTGAGGGTTTTCCCTGGACAGAAATCTTCCAGCGCTAAACCTGGGAAAATTCCAGGCCAAACAGGATAATTTTGTCACTATCAACAGTTTCTGTGCTTCTTAAACTTGGAATCACTTTGAAATCTTGTTAATCATATTTTGATTCAGATTCTGAGATTTGTGGCCTGAAAATCTGCATTCCAAACAAGTGCGCCGGTGATGCTGATGCTGCTCATCTTGGTTTCCACTCTGAATAACCAAGTACCCTTGTCCAATCTCAGTGCTCCCCCAGGTCTCATCAATCAAAATCTGCTTTTTAATCAGATTCCCAGATGATTCAAACTTTCAAGTTTAAACAGCTTTAGTCTAGCCCATATCTGATTAGAGTAAGATCATCTTCACCTATGCATCTTTTCCTGGCGTATGCCAGCTTTTCTGCATATAGCCAACTTTGTGCTGCTCCTGTTACCAATCTGCATTATTGTGTGTTTCTGGGATTCCAGATGTCTTGTTTTCTTACACATTTACATGCTGGCTCATACCTTATATTTCTTGATAACCTGCAACTTTCTTGAGCCCACTTATTTAAGCTTAATGTTGAGTGTTCATTTCCGTGGCCGTTAGTCTATAAAATTATTCCATTTGAAAAAGTCAGATGCTCCACATTAAAGGAAGTCTTGAAATTATTTATTTTCAACTGTAACACTGTTCATCATAATATAGTATATAAGTTAGGATCATAGAGGGGAGAAAGTCAGCCTGGGGGATTTGGTGAACCCTAAAACACTCCCACTGAGAAATGTTGTGACTTTGGAAGCTGGGTGGAAGTTTTGGTTAAACTTCCACCTGAGAAAATTACAAGTCACCAATTTAATAGTAAATTGGAATGGACTTTTCAAAAAAGCCATATATTTATAAAAGTAATTTGGTGTGTATATTTTCCTTTTAAGTTTAAGAAATCAAAATAGTCATTTTTGCTTTGGATTTAAAGAAGTCTTGGGTCTCATTTGGAAATAATATTGCTTCCATAAGGCATCTTCAGAACATTTAAAAATTATGTTTCCCAAGTTAATTTATGAGACGTTCAGCATTTGGCTAAGAGCAGGAAACTGAGTTTGCAATATAGCTTGAAATATCTACTGTGGTTAAAATGTTCAAGGTAATGATAGCCTTAAATACTTCCTATTGTTCTGAAAATAAATCTTGTGCTTCCAGCTCCTTATCACCTCTTATCTTTGCATGTCATTGTTCCTGTCTATAATGCTATGTTCTTTGTAAAAATAAAACAAAAAACTTATTTTTAAAATGCAGTTTACATTCAATGTTATTCTCTATTAGTTTCAGGTATACAGCATAGTGGTTAGAAAATCATGTACTTTATAGGGTGGTCCCCCTATATTTTAAGTACCCATCTGACCCCACACATAGTTATTACACTGTTAGTGACTATATTCCTTGCGCTGTAATTTATATCCCTATTCTCTAACTACCAATTTGTACTTCTTAGTCTCTTCATCATTTTCATCCAGCCCCTAACCCCTCTCCTCTCTCAACCATGTCTATTCTCTGTGTCTATGGGTCTGTTCCTATTTTATATTTATTTTTTGTTGTTGTTTTTCTTTAGATTCCACAAGTTAAATTATATGGTATTTGTCTTTATCTGACTTATTTCAATTAGCATAATACCCTCTAGCTCCATTCATGCTGTCATAAAAGGTAAGATTTCATTTCTTTTTGTGGCCTAGTAGTATTCCAGTGTGTATAGATTCCACTGCTTTTTTTTTAGAAAGAGGGGAAGGGAGAGAGGCAGAGAGGGAGAGAGACATCAATGTATGGTTGCGTTTCACCTGCCTCCAGCCACAGACCTGACTGGAGACATGGTTTGCAACCTGGTTATGTGCCCTGGCTGGGGAATCGAACCTGCGACCTTTGGGTTCGCAGGCCGGCGCCTTAACCACTGTGCTACCAGCCAGGGCTTTCCACTACTTTTGAAACCACCTGTCCATTGATGAGCACCTGGGTTGCTTCCATATCTTGGCACTATAAATAATGCTGCAATGAACATGGGGATGCATACAATCTTTTAAATAAGTGTTTTGGATTTCTTCAGATATATTCCCAGAAGAGAATTGTTGGACCACAAGCCAATTTTACTTTTACTTTTTTGAGGAACCCCTGTACTATTTTCCATAGTGGTCACACCAATCAGCATTCCCACCAACAGTGCATCACATCTCATAAGGTGTTATAATGTATAAAAAACTCAGACAACTACACACTGTAGAAACAACCCAGTTAAAAGGTGGGCAGAAAACATGAATGGACCCTTCTCAAAGAAGATATACAGATGGCCAATAGCCATATGAAAAGTTGCTCAACATCACTAATCATCAGAGAGATGCAAATTAAAACCACAGTGAGCTATCACCCCACGCCTGTTAGCCTGGCTATCCCCAATCAATCAATAAACAACAAGTGTAGGGGAAGGTGTGGAGGAAATGGGATGCCTTGCCCTTTGATTGGACCTGTTTGAGGCCTGAAGCTTTTTAAGGTTTACCTAAATTCCCTCAGTACCCAGGAGCTTTCCAAGAGGATGCCAGCCATCCTGACAGTTGCTCTCTCTGCCGTCTGGTACTTTCATTTCTGCTACAACCCCTGGTGCTTCATTTTGGAGGGTGAGTGGTCTTTCCTTACTGTTTGTCATGAGTAATTTTCATGACTCCATAAATGGGTCAGACTTTTCTGATTGCATGAACTGTATCTTTTGTATCTCTGAGCCTTAACCAAACCTAGAACTGGGCACACATTAGATGTGTAATAATTACTTGTTAAATGTTTCATTTGACTTGAACTTTATTTAAAGACGTATATGTCATTTGTGTTGCCATTATGTAGAAAGTTGTTTACCCCAGGGCTTTTTAAAGCTATTGAAACTCGCTTCTAAATATAACTGGTGGAAGGCATTTTTGTTTTTCTGTTTTTATTTTTGTCTGATAGAGCATAGTTCTTTGTGACTTTGAGGTAGAAGGAAGGCAGAAAGCAAAGCCATTTTTATCTTCTTGCTAAGTGTATAGGGGCCCTTACAGCATTTAACAAGCACCTCTAAATCAGTTAAGCAGAAATTTCACTGAAAGATGGGATGATGTAGTTCTGAAATATTGAAAAGCTTCTTTGTCGAGTTATTATTGTTTGCATTTACATTCAATAAGACAAAAAGCATATGTGGACATGTTTTTATTAAGTCTTTATTTTTGATTGCTGTGAAAGCATGACTTATGCATTCTTATGTGTATGTATATAACTTTGTCAGGATGAGTATACCAGTTTTTCTTTTTTCTTTTTTTAAAGATTTTGTTTATCATTTCCAGAGAGAGAGGAAGGGAGAGAGGCAGAGAGGGGGAGAAACATCAATGTATGGTTGCCTTTCACCCGCCACCAGCCATGGACCTAGCTGGAGACCTGGCTTGCAACCTGGCTATGTGCCCTGGCTGGGGAATAGAACCAGTGACCTTCGGGTTCATAGGCCAGCACTTTATCCATTGTGCTACCAGCCAGGGCCTACCAATTTCTTATATCACTTACTTTTTACTTTTGACACAATTCATTTCATCACATAACATTTCTATTTTAATTTAATAATTACTTAAAGATGTATATTTTTATACACGACCCATTATCTTAGAAAGAACATTAGATTCCAAAAATAAGTAATCTACGAATGTAAATGAAATATTCTGTGATCTTTTTCAGTCTTCCAAGTCATATATTTGCCTAGTTAATTTCTCTTACAGGGGATGAAATTTTACCATAGGGTTGAGAAAACGACAGTGCTGTGTAGGTAACCTTCTGCATGGCTAGTTAGATTTTGGTCAATTTACAAGTTAACAAGGGTCAGATTGAGAGTTAAAAGTAGGCTTAGACTAGATAAACTGGAAGAAGTGAGGTGCTCACAGTAGACTTACCCACTGAATTGAGGAAAACATGTGCAGCTGACCCAAATGCAGAAAAATCTCGAGGAAGAACAACCACACAGCCTACATAAAGGCAGCTGAATCAAGTTGGTGTGATGGAAAAAGGTATAAGGTGACTATCCAATGCAGTTAGTAATGGGGCCAGGAAATAGTATCCAGCTGCTCATCCTGAAAAAGGTTCATAGGGCTACAGATTTAGGCTGTCTGAGATAAAAGTTGAGGCACATTATTTTGGGAACAGTCACCCAAGAGATTTCAGATCAACAGCTAGTCTTGGGAAGCACTGACTTCTCAGACTTCAGGAGGCCTACCTCCAGACCTATTTTGGTACTAGAGATTCAGGTAGAGATTTCTTAGATAGACTAATGAAAATCAGGTACTTTCCCAATATACCTCTGTCCTAATCAAAACAGAACTCTTTTAGTGGTGGTAGCTTTGTTCGAGGAGTTTGGGCTTTCTACTGTAGGTGAAGGGAAGTCTCCGCCTCATCAAGCCATCATTACTTACGCTCCTACTTGGTTAATTACATGCTTACATTGAGCGGATGGAGCCCTCCCAGTTCAGTAACAACTGATATAAGGAAAAGTTCTTTTTGTTGTTTTGGAAAAATGACCTATGTTTATTTTATCCTTATATTTAAGTATTTTGTGAAAAAAGTAAGCCCAAATGAAACATTTTATGGTATTCTAATATATATAATTGACCTGATAATAAGGAGTTATTAATGCTAACTTATGCTTTTCTAGACCAGTAGTTTCAACCTTTAGCTGCTTCAGAACAACCCAGAGAGCGTATTAAACCCAGCTTCTTGGGACTCACTCCCAGAGTTTCTTATTCAGATTTGGGTGAACGTAGAATTTTTATTCCTAACAACTTCTCAGGTGATGCTGATGCTGCTGGTCCCAAAACCATACTTTAAGCAACACTGTCTTAGAGGTTAGTGTGAGAAAAAGGAGGGGACACTTTGCATTAGTATTTGTCAAACTTAGTTTATTTAGAATTTAATTTTTGTGTATTGCCCATAGAATAAAAACTCAATATATCATTATATATATTATGTATTTAAATTTTTTCAATTGAGAAAAAAAATTTATAATACATTTATGAACCGATAACTTTTCTAAAACACTATTTGTCATCAAATTTAGTGTTAAAAACTTTAATTTAAAAAGTTATTTGTTATTTTTGTTTGGAATAATCACATTCACAAATAGCTGTGCAATGAGAGTATCCAAAAGTAACTATGTGTTACATAACGCATTTAAATTAGTACTTTTAAAATTCTGTTTTGTTAAATCTGAATGAATAAATTTCACTGGCTATAAACATACTTTATATAGGGAGAAATTATAATTTTGAATATTCAATTTCAGTCAAATTTGTTATATATTCCATCATTACACTGTCACAACACTTAGTACTTCTAGCCTCTTAGGAGTTTGTGATAGACTTATCATTATTTTCTTTAAAAATAAACTGCAGCTATGAATTTCTTAAATTCAGAGGAATAGCAAAGTGAATCAAGGGATAAAGGGCTATTTACTAGTACCTATATGAAAAAGTTAACAATTCTTATTTACTCCTGATCAATAGCATGATTTTATATTACATTTTTTAAAGATTCCTACTTTTGAAGATTTTGTTCATTATTTTCAGAAAGGAGGGCAGGGAGGGAGGAAGAAAAGGAAAGAAGTATCAATATATGGTTCCCTTTCACCTGCCTCCAGCTACAGACCTGGCTGGAGACCTGGCTTGCAACCTGATTATGTGCTCTGACTGGGGAATTGAATCGGTGCCTTTGGGTTCCCTGAGCCACCATTTCAGGGCTTATTTCTCTTTTAGTTTATTCATTGACCCATTGGCCATTTGGTATCATGTTGTTTAATGTCCAGACAGTTGTGAATTTTCCAGATTTGTTTTGTGCAGTTATGGCAGTTTTATGCCATACTGGTTAGAAAGTATGCTTGATATGATTTTAATCTTAAACTTATTAAGCCTTGACCTGGTTTAAGATATGATCTATCATGGAGACTGTTTCCTGTGTACTTGAGAAGAATGCATACTTCTTTTAGATGGAATGCTTTATATATGTCTTTTCTTTTGTTTTGTTTTGTTTTTTTTTTAACCACTTTTACATTTTTAACCTGATTTTTGTTGTTGACACTAGTATTACGGATACTCCCCTATCTTTGCCCACCTCCACCCAGCACTTTCCCTCCTTTTCTCAGGCCATCACAACACTGTTGTCTGTGTCTATGCTTTATGCATGTATGTTCTTTGGTTGGATGAAAGAAGGTGAAGTGTTAGCCAAAGAATATTTGTGTCTTTTAAATATATCTGTTCTAATGAGTTTTCTTATTGATTTTGATGACATATCCATTCATGTAAGTAGGGTATTAGTTGCCTACTATTATATTGTGGTCTACTTCTCCCTTTAGGTTTATTAATATTTGCCTTATATATTTAAGTGTTGAAGTTGAGTGCATAAATATTTATACATGTTACATCATCTTCTTTGATTGACCTTTGATTATTATGTAGTGCCCTTATTTGTTCATTATTACAGTCTGTGTGTTAAGGCCCACTTTGTCAGTTATAAGAGTAGAATACATGTATATTATTTTGATAAAGTTTCCATAATGATAAACAAAAAGACTGAGTTATTAGTAATATCAAAATACTTTCTCATTGATTTATGGATTCCAAGAATTCAATAGCAATATTAATTAGTTAATCTTTTCTTCTAAGTGCAAAATTCTATATTTTAAAATTTTTCTTACTTTTTAGCTTTATTCTAACTTTAATTATTGGTTTCATAATGAAATGTATAAAATGCTATGTAATAGAAAGAAGAAATATAAATAAAATGTTGAAAAAGTAGTGCTTAAGAAACTGATGTGTTGGCTAAAATATTTCTTGGTTGCCTTTGAGATGAATTACACAGGGTGAGCAAATTTAGTGAATAGGAGTTTAAACACTCCAAAGGTAAAGTGTGATGATTAGAACTGGTACATTTACAGTTAAGGGATAAATCTTGATTAACCCCATACTAAATATTACTATAAACTCCTTTGACATAGCACATGGTTTTAAGCTGGCCAATAATGTTGCTTTTAATCTTTATTCTCTACAGAACACTAAGGAATGAGAGAGAAATACTGTTGGCTGTCTATCGTCCAAATAAGCAAACTAATAGACAACAACCATATGGCCTAAACTATTTAGCTTTATTTTTATTTACTCACAATCAACTATGCTAAATTTTCCAAAGGGATAAGTGGACACTGGGGTATATTTTGCTGAAATAACATTATTTTCTAAAAGCTCACTGCACTTAACCTTCCCTTGATATCTCCTAACTGTTACCATAACTTGTTCTGGCATCGCCACATAGTTTCTGTATCATTGCTTTAAAGCATTTGTTTTTGCAGCACATTTTTCTTGATACAGCTTTTTAAAAGTTGTGCCACATTCTATCTGAACTTAAGTAATGCTTATCTCAAAGGATAAACATGGAGAAGTTTTGTTAGCGTGAGGTCATTGGTTCACTGACTTTCATCAAATAATTTTTGACCAGCTGATAAGAAAAGTGAAACAAGTTTTGTGGATGATATCTTCCTGCCCATTGGCATTTAGTGGAATTATTTGTTGCATCCTTTGCAGGCTTACCCCTAGCTGATTATTCTAGTCTGCATACATTCATGTCCACCGGCAGCCTAGTATCATAAGGCAAGAATGTCCTTTCAGGAAGGATAGTGCAGGGTTCTCAGCTGATTTCACACATGTAACTTACAAGTTTATACACTTTGAAAATTACATATGCACAATTAGATTATGCAATAATTGGTGTAAAACAATAAAAAGATTGCCATATTTTAAAATACATAGGCACTAATTTCAGAATGACCAGATTTAACTTCCTACTAATAATATCTTGGCCTTGAGATTTGCACTATTTATTGATTTACTACACAACACTCTCAATTCTTCCTAAAACTGATGTTTCCTCCTTTGATTAATAGAGTCCCTTTATTATATTGAGAATATAATATTATATTGAGAATGTCATATTATATTGGTCCCATTCCCTCAGTGGGAGTTGATGGACTCAACAGTGGACTTATAACATAACTTTGGAGATTCACCCACTAAAACGAATATAATCCTGATTATCCTAAATTTCATAGCCTGAGGAATTGCCTCATTGTCTGAGTTTATTGGTCAGTGGACAACTTCCCATATAAAAGCTAAGGCACTCTCAACAAGTCTGTTTTCATTGACTGCAAAGGAATTTAACATGTTGATAAAAAGAATAATGTCAATACTAACGTGAGCTGAGGAGTAGTTGGAGAATCTTGATGGTATTCAGGTGTATAGCCCAAACTGTACCTGAAGCCTTGGTGCATTTTGACCTATAGTTTAGCTTGGTTGTTCATTGAGATACTCCAGTGTTCTTCTAAAAGCTTTTCTATTTTGTCTTATCAAATCTAAGATGGGTTGCTGCTATAGACAAGAAAGTCCTAACTAATACAGAAGGATAACAGGAATCCCATGACATGTGTGTCCTGAGAAAGTGACCCTCTCACATCTGCCTAGAAGTTTGCACACTATGGAGAGTCTAAGACTATGATTGTGAACCAATATGTTTATTAAGGATTATTTTAGTTAGGTAACATTAAACTAGAAATTATAAGTTAAAAGCACACAAAAAAGCAAAAAGCTATCACTATTACAGTCAACATGAAGGTTATTAGCTGCATTATGAAAGACAACTCCTTAAAAAAATAGACCCAGAACAAAACTGTACAGAAATGCCAGTAAGATTAATGAATGTAATATGTCTGGAACATGCTGAGTGTGTCCAAGCATGAACCCTTATATAGGAGACAATGGAGAATGTGTGGCTAATATCCTTTGAGGCATTGTGAATTAATTCAGAAATAAAATATTTATTCCTGAATAAACATTTTACTTAGTCTCCATCTTTGGTAAACCTAATTTTTTTTTTTTTTATAATTCATAGTAATGTGTTATGGCTATTAACTTTCTAGCTCTCTAGAAAAAGATTGGGAAACCTCAGGCCCTGGGCCAAATCTGGCCAACTGGAGCAAAGCCATGCCCGTTCATTTACTATTTTCCATGCTGCTTTCACACTCTGATGGCAGAGTTGAGTAGTTGTGACAGAGGACATATGTCCTGCCAAGCCTCAAATATACTACCTGGCTTTTTAGAGAGAAAATAATGTCAACATCTATTCTAAAAACTATCTTCCTGTTTCATGTGAGAAAATTGGTTTTGATTTAAATAAATTTTTGACATATATTCAACTTTTCAGGAACAAAGCCACTGCATAATTTTAAAAACAAAAGCATACCTTTTGTAATCATTTTGTCCAGTACATCCTATGTGTACACATTTATTTAATAGATCAGTTATTAAATTTTCTAATTCTTGTCCCAATTAAGTTGTCCCAATTAAGATATAAGTTATCCAAATGAGTGAATGACACACACTATTTCCAAATAGTTCATGCCATTGATTCATTTGTTCTACCTATATTTTGTGAGAAATTTTCACACAAACCAAGCTAACCAAGATATAAGTTGTCCCAATTAAGCCTTCCACATGGAAAAAAAATTGTAGAATGGGAATTACATTCATAAATATATTTATGAATATTTGTTAACTTTAAAGTTACTTCAGAACTGGTCCTTCTTAAATATACAACTCTCCTACCTGTGTAGCTCTGCAAGCCTACCAGAGGTTTTGCTAAATGCCTTTTCTTGCCTATGCTGATTTCTACTTCTAGGTTTGATGAGTCTTCTTTTTTTTTTTAAAGATTTTATTTATTATTTTTAGAGGAGAGGGGAGGGAGAGAGGCAGAGCGGGAGAGAAGCATCAGTGTATGGCTGCCTTTCACCTGCCTCCAGCTATAGACCTGGCTGGAGACCTGGCTTGTAACCTGGTTCTGTGCCCTGGCTGGGAATCGAACCTGCGACCTTTGGATTCGCAGGCCGGTGCCTTATCCACTGTGCCACCAGCCAGGGGATGAGTCTTGAGAACAAACCTAAATTAAGAATTTCCCATAAGCTTGAGGCATAACAGGGGTTAGACCTTAATCCCAGATTGATATTAAAGGTTCATTCAGCTCTAGGTGCACACTCTAAGAAAATTGTATCAGAAACTAAGTTAAAAATCTTACCTCTGTCAATAACCAGAGTGCTATTGGGTAAACTATTTAACTTTTACAATGGCCCAGTAGACTCAGAAATATAGACATGCATACATGTACACATGTATAATAGTGGTCTCACTACTGCCCACATAATACAAATATACTCTTATCTCTTGGTTTTTGTCCATGATGTCCTTTCTACATGGAATGCATTATCATGTATGTGTGCATGTGTGTGTGTGTGTGGTTTATTCTCATTGTCTTAATGCCTTCCCTGGCAACTAGATTGAAAATTGTACAAACTTTCACAATAAACACCCTCTCTATTCAATGTTCTTATTTATTTGTTTTAGCTCTTATCATCATCTGACATCGAATATACTTTACTACTCCATTTTATTGTCTACTAGAAATTAATATCTTTGACTTCAGAAAAGTTTGAATGCTTTGCATCATGATGTATTCCTGGTACAGCATGAAAATTTCTCACAAAATATAGGTAGAACAAATGAATCAATGGCATGAACTATTTGGAAATAGTGTGTGTCATTCACTCATTTGGATAAGATGTAGATGGTATACATTCAATGTGTTTAAGTGATAAAATAGCAGATTTCTATAGTAGTTTATTGAAAACATTTATGTTACTGCTTTTTTACCCTAGGATTAGAAAAATTTCTCCAGTAATAGGTTAACTCTTTTGAAAAAAAATAGTCATTATCTCTTATTCCTCAAATTTAGGGTTTAAATCCTAACTCCAACCATGGATATTTTCAGCGCACTGAAATCTCTTTTAAATTAGATTTAAAATCCACACTACTCAGAGTAATGGAAATATAATACTCATTGTGCACATTCATTTTCCCTTCCTTCCTCCAATAATCTGTTTGCTTCCCTCCAAGCCTCTTCACTTTCATAAAAGGCACTGGATTTCTTGCATTCTTCATACAGCTTAGAAATGCTGCCTTCAAGATTCAAAGGATTATATGTTTATTCAAACAATATTAGTAACGTGCATATTAAGAAACACAAATAAAGAAACACTGTGTATCAGTATAAGTATATCAATTGTATATCATTGTACAGAAACACAGATTTATAAAGGTCATAATTTGGCCCAAAGAAAATCAAATTTAAAAATCCCATCTTTATGTTCAGAGACAAGGCTGAAAAACACACCATTTGGTGAACTTAACACTTCAGTATCATGTTGAGCCTCACTGTTTACTTTGTGAAATGAAACCATGACAACACATTTCAAGGCATTTGTCCAGACTTTCCTATTATTCAATGTATATGCATGCATGCATTTTTGAAAAGCTCTCAAAAGAGCCTGAGAAGCATATTCCACATGAAGCTCCTTGAACATTAGGGAAAAGTCTCCTGCCATCAGAGAATGGGTGCACTAAACTGCAGCTGGCTGAGTGGTCATTCTCATGGCTTACTCAGGGCTGACTTTCATCTTCTTTGTCTGAGACCTATTAAAGCATAAAAATTATTGATTTTAAGAAGCATTAATGGTGATATCTATTCATAACAACTTAGGCACTAAGACATGTTTGTGCTTTTTCCTGCTTTACCAAAATCATAAAGCGGGGTGTGTTTTAATAAAAAGGAGATGGAGAATAAGAAATCACGAGCTGCACGGTGGCAGTTCAGATTCAGTGTAGATCTAAATCTCCAAATATTATGTTAATATATGCTAAGCTCTAATTTTTCTAATAGAAAAGTCAACTTCTTTTGAAGAAAAGCTTAATTATATTACTATAATAAAATTGAACTTTATCAAGTTTTTGGTGGCAAAAATGGATAAAACCAAGCTTCATAAGGGTTAAAGCCTTTTAACATGATTTCAATACCATATAGCAATGATAACAATGAAAATTTTTTTTCATAAATCATACATTAATTTATTTTTAATTTGTTAGCATACCCAACTGACAATTAGTCTTCTAATACTTTTTTCTGAGCAAAGGGGATTTCTTTTTATATTATAAGTTTCTTCTTATGTTAACCATTTCTCATTCATTGTAAATGAAATAGCATGTTCTTGTTATTTTACTGTGCTGTTTTATGTTTTGATTGTAAGAAGTTGCATATTGAAATATCATGTTCTGTTTCAAAAAAAGGAATTTATCTACACTTGTAGAGAGGAGGGACTGCTTGTATGAATTGTGTAATATTCAGCTGGCCTTATTATAATATTTCTCAATTAAACGGAACAAAGAATGGCATGCATGATACATTTTAATAAACTTAAACATCCAAATATTTAATCCATTTCTCTATTCACTAAATATATATTAGGTCGCTTTTGTATGCAAGTTTAGTTTAGAAATATCTCTGTGGCATTTCAGGAATTTTTAGGAAAAAGAAATAAACTTGTTTCTGCTTTGATTCCCCACCCCCTAAAATCTTCCAAGCAGACAATAAAGATATGATAATTTCTGTTAAAATGAACTGGAATAATTAACAGATGCCAGAAATTTTTAAACATTACATTTATAATATTTATTTTAATTAAAATATATTAAGAAAAGATTAGTTATAAGGCTTTCAGCCAATTCAATCTCAGCTATATATCACATGAATTTGGAAATACAATTTATTTTAAAGAATACAAAGTATTAGAAGTTTATAGAAATGCACATTTTTAAAGTAAAGCAGGGGTTGTGAGCTGTGTCCCTCAAAAAATACATTAAATCCTAATCCCTGGTACCTGTGAATGTGACCTTATTTGGAAATGGAATTCTTGCAGGTGTAATTAAGTTAAAATAAAGGTACAAGTATACTGAATTAGGGTGCATCTTAAATTCAATGACTTTTGTCTTTATTAGAGCCACATGAAGGCACAGAAACACACAGTAAGAATGTCATATTATAATAGAAACAGACATTGGAATAAAAAGTCTTCAAGCCAAGAAAATAATTTTGGAACAGATTCTTTCTCAGATTCCCCCTGCCCCCCCCCCCCCCAAAACAAAACAAAACAAAACAAAAACCCTGGAAATAACCTAATTTCAGACTTCTTGCCTTGTCAGGCCAGATTCTTGGTCTATGTATCCATGGCTGGACCTCCCAGTGGGCCAGACAGGTGTAGGGGGTTATGGGGGTGGGGAATAGCCTTGGGGTTAATTTTATCCCAGAGTCCTGGAACACTGAGCCCCCAAACGTAACCAATTTAGCAACTATAAGCAGACTGATGTCACCTCTCAGCATATAGCCTCTTTGTTCTAATGTATATAGAGCCTTCTTTGTTCCAACATGTCTGTAAAACTTCCCTTGCTGTAAGCTAGGCATGCACCACTGTTGTGAGAGAGCCAACTGCGTGGAAGCAGGAGAGTGGGTGTAGAGACACCCAGACTCTGCAGTCATTAACTTAAGTGCAGCTGTGATAGGAGTAGGCCAACTGTGAGGGAGGACATCCACTCTCTAAGCTGCCCAGCCATGTGGTTGTTAGCCTACCACTTGTAGTAAAGCACGCAAACTCCCCAGAAGGCTCAGCTTAAGGTCTCCATTGCCAGAGGCCTCCCCACCATCAGAACTTCCTGGTTCTGGATCAGAGGCCACAGGACCTGACAGCTGGTGCCACGACCAAGATAACGAGGTGCTGGGACCTGACATGCCTCCAGGATTGTGAGGGAATAAATATCTGTTGTCTTACACATCCAAGGCCCTGGCTGGTGGCTCAGTGGATAAGCACCATCCTGCAAACCCAAGGGTCTCTGGTTTGTCTCCCAGCCAAGGCACATAACCAGGTTGCAAGCCAGGTCTCCAGCCAGCTCTGTAGCTGGAGGCAGGTGAAAGGCAACCATACACTGATGTCTCTCTCCCTCTCTGCCCTTCTTCCTTCCCTTCTCTCTGGGAATAATAAATAAAATCTTAAAAAAAAAAAAAATGACATCCAGTTTGCAGTAATTTGTTATGGTAGCCCTAGGAAATTAATAGAGTAAGTCTTTATGAAATTATACATTTTTTGTTTAATATCTCTCTTCCTCACTAGAGAAGGACCTTTATGATTTGGTTTGTTTTTACTGTTTTATCTCCAATGTCTTGTATTGTGTCTGGGATATATTAATAATGAGAGTTCACTAATTATTAGATTAAAATATTCTTTAATCTAATAGTTCTCTAAAAATTTATGTTTTTTTAATTTTAATTTATAAAATCATCTTATGGCCAATTAAAGAAGAAATCTCAATTTTTATTGATAATCACAACAGATATAAATATTGGGGAAATATAACCAGAAGGTAAATTGATAGAATTAAGAAGCACTTCCAATGTAATTTTTTAAGATTATTAAGTATGTGGGGGTGGGCATAGGTATGTTAGAGTGTGGCAGAGGAGAGAGAACCAAATAACAGTAACTTCAACAAAATAGAAATTTTGCTATTACTGAAAGAAGTCCAAAGATAAGCAGGAAGGCAAGAGTTAATGTGACTCCATTTGGCCTGTTTCTTACATGGCTTCTACTCTAGGTCAAGATCGTTGCTTAAGCTCCAGCCATCAAACCTACATTAGTTATCTGGAAGAAAGAAAGTAGGTTAAGTTCACAATCCCACCCTTTATGGATACTTCTGAGAAGGCACATATCACACTTCTGTTTCTATCTCATGTGGCAGAAGTTAGTCGTAGGGACACAGTTTGATGCAATGTAGACTAGGAGCTATAGCTTTCTTTCCTGGTAGTGACATGCTGAGCTAAAACCCTGGGGTTTTCTATTACCACTAATAGAAGAGAGAAGAGCAGATATGGGGACAACCAACAAATCCAAAACTGAAACAAACTCTTGTGTAGCACAGACTTGAATAAAAATAATTTAATTTTTTACCTTATGAGACAACAGTTGAAATCAGAGTAAGCCACAGGTAAATTGGACCACCCACAATCAAAACTCTCAATTCTATTGTCTTAATATCTCAGGGAGCCTTAGGCTTCTTTCAATTGCCATTGACTCCAACATCTTCCACCTCGACCACTGTAACAGCTTCCTCCTAATCAGTGTCTCTGCCTCTCCACTCTTGCATCTTGCACCCTTCACCACTGATTGATTTTTAATATCCTGAAGGTGATGTCTGAGATTTTAAATATGGCTTATGAAGTCCTCTGTGAGCCTCTTACCTCCCATCTCCATCTCCTCCCACTCTTCATCATGTTCCATATGCTTCAGTCATGTTAGGGCTTCCTCAGTCCTTTTATTGTTTAAAAGTCTCTTAATAAGTCTTCAGTATTATACCCATCTTCCCCACTGCCAGGATTATGCCTATCTGTCATCTTTACCTAAAGAACGACTCATTCTTTAAGTCTCAGCTTAAACTTTGTGTTCCTGAGGAACTCTTCTCTAGCTCATTTTTATTAGTGCGGTAATTCCCTATACTTCCTGCTCTTTTTAAAAAATATTAATCTAATTTAAAGTGTCTTGTTTAATATATGTGTTTCCCCACCAGACAAAGGCCTTTTTCATTTTATTTTTACCCTTTAATGTATGTAATTGTACCTGGGATATGTTAACAGTAATCACTAATTATCAGATTAAAAATATTATTTAGTTCTCTAAGAATGCTACTCATAAATTTATAACTTCTAAAACATTTTACTGAATATTCTGTATATTCCTTAGTTTGTTATCATTGTGCAGTGATTTTCCAGACTCTAGCATGGTTTTTTGCCTTATAGTTGTGCTTTATGACTATTTTATTTAAAAAAGTAGAATTACAAAGCTTTTTAAAAATATAACTAAAAATAATTACTATTTCTGTGTGGTATGCATGGGGCCATGAACTAGACATGAAAATAGGCCTTGATCTCATCTTCATGGAGCTTTTATTTGAAAATAAATTATATATCTAAAACTAGAGATTGTTAACAGAATATGGTATATCTAAAAATAGAGATTGTTAACAGAATATGGTGTATCTAAAAATAGAGATTGTTAGCAGAATATGGTGTATCTATGTAATAAAATATTCTGTGGCTCATTAAAAATATGACAGACACATCATCTATAGGCAGAGAAAGATGTATTGCAAAGTGGGAAAAATCAGGTTACCAAACAACATGCACTGCAAGATTCTAGTTCTGTGTGTGAGTATTTGGGAGGATTAAGATTACAATACTCTGAGTGGTTTTCTCTGACACATTGTTAAAAGTAGTTATTTCGAAGTAGTTATTCCTTTGTCTTTCTGAAATTGCTTTATTCTGAAAAATATATGACAATTAAAGAAACCTCATAAGTAAGAGATATAGAATTTTTAGTGTTATTAGACTGTTTTTTAAAATTATTTAAATGCTATATTTAAATATTTTATATCAATGGCTATGAGTCATAATGGAGTTACATATCCTACATAGAATATTTTAGTTGAAGGGGCAGCATAACTACTCACCTTATAGAGTGGATGTGGCAGAAATAATAATAGTTTGTTTATTTAGTCACATTAATTTATATAAGCATGTAACTCACACCTTATGTCCGGTGGAACTGTTTTGTGGCGTAGTGGAAGTTACTAAGGAAAATGGCTAGCCTCTCTTTCCATAATTCTGTTGTGTTGTAAGCATCAAACTAAATATGGATATATTCTGTTGCTAATTCTCACATCCATCCTGCCAGTTGCCCAAGGTCACTTACTAAGTGGCAGACCCAGGACTTGTATCTGTCCAACCAATTCTGGCACAGTGTAGACATCAGCTGGAACAGGGGAAGGTACGCAATTTTATACAGACAAGAAATTCTCCTTTATGGAACCTTATGACTTTGACACTGTGTCCTAGTTTATCCTCCAAAGTTCTCAGGAGTCAGCAGTCTTATTTTTGAGTGACAGATAACTTATGTTTTTTTCTGAAAATACTCTCACCTAAATAAAATGATTTCAAAGCTCTGAATAAAAATACATTAATTTCTTCCTGGAATAATTTTTATCTTTTAATGTTCACTTTTTCTTGACCTTGGTTTATATCCTAGCATCACTAAATCATATTTCCAATTGTTATTCTTTTATGGTACTAAAGCCATTTTCAACACAATTCTCTGCTTCAGACAAAATCAGTTTTGAACGTTTACTTTCCTTTTCTGTCTTCTCTGGGCAGTTTTTGAGTCACATGTGCATTGCTTAGGTGTCATAGTTTGTGCTACTAAACAGAGTTCCTGAAGTTCATTACTGCAGGAAGTCCAAGTGGCAAGTATATGAAAGGTGGTCCTGCAACATCATCCCTCACTTGGTTAGGGTCTCATAAAACCTGTCAGAAATGATATCCACATTCAGTGCAGTTGTACCACCTTTTGGATAAGAGGTCTCCATGTTTATATTCAAAAAATCAATCATTCTAAATACTGACTCAAGCTTGTCTTTTTGTAGCAATATTTCCATTTGCAGTAAAGATATACGGGAGGACTATTCCATGTTCACGGCTCTTATATCAATGTCAAAATTAGTATATACAGCATCCATCAAATATACACACAAGGTGATCTGGGCATGTCTTTTATAAAGTCTTGTCTATTGGGGATTTTACTAGGTTTTTTTAAACACCCTTGGAAATAAACAAGTTGATAGGCACCAGGCCACTTTTCATAAACAAAATACAAAATGTTAACAGGATGTAGCCCAAGAATGCTATTAGTGTATCTGTCCAGAGGTTTGCATTCTTAATTTTTGAATTAAAAAATGTTTATAAATGGTAAAAATACTGATATTTTGTTTTCAGACATGGTAAACATAACAAGCTATTAAAAAACAGATTTGAAATATTTATTGATTGATGACTTAATGAAAATGAAGAGTTAAATAAGTTCAATTGTGGTTATCCCCAGCTCAGTAAGTACACTAATTAATTATTATAAAAGTAATTTATCAACTGAGGTATATTTTTACTAGTATAAATTGCATGGCATTCAACTTATTAAATGTGATGGGTATCACATTGCTGTGTGGTCTTTTGTAAATATAAGAAAACTGATTCCTCACATTTAAGAGCCATGACGCTCCATTCTATACAATGTGCCAATCAATGTGTTATACCCATTGGTATAGTTAGCCTTACATGCAACAATAATCAAATAAATGATGGCCCCTGAAACTTTAAAATCCTCATGGAGGTTTATCTCTTTTGATAAGTGTTCATATCAAAGCATTTAACAATTTTTTTCCAACTTATCATGTTGAAATAGGCAGTTTCCTGCTTTCCTCTGTATTTTGTGAAATATCATGGTTTAATTAATGTACCATCATACTCTCAATCATTACTAATGATCACTATTACTAGATGACAGTATTCTATAACTCCTGCTATTGTGATATACACTTTTAAAATAATGTTCACATAAATTATGTAGCCTCCATGACTATTTATCGGACTGTACCACATAGTCTATCAAGGGTGTTCATCTTTGTTGCAGTTACAGAGCTTAGCACAGCAATTGTCTTGCACGTGATAGATGTCAATGTATTGAATCAATGTCTTTATTTTTTTGGTTATCAACAACTGTGTATTCATTTAACTATGCATAGTGGAACTACAAATATATAACGTTTCTTTTCTTGTTTCATTGCTCAAAAGCTTCAGCTAGACACAGCTTTGGCAGATTGTGTTCAGCAACATGATGTGAAACACTGGGCATACACTTATCCTTGTTCCCAGGAAACTAATTGGATCGTTAAGTTATAGCCATTAGAAAACTGACCAAATGGTATAAACCTAAGATATGAGCTTACCAATGATCTAACTTCCATCCGCTTGCTGTTCTCAGCTGCTTTTCTTCCCCCCATGGAACCATGTGAAGCAGTTGCAATGCTAACTACATCCTACTTAGGAAGGACATTGATCTGAGCTCCCTACACATATGAGTGGAAATACTTAAGACTCTTCTGCTGCATCAAATATTACCCAGTCTATTTATAAATGTCTTTTTCTTTCTTTTTTTTAATCCTCACCCAAGGATATGATTATTGATTTTTTGAGAGGTAGGAAGGTGGAAAATGGAGGAAGCAGGGAGGAAGAGAGAGAGAGAGAAACAGAGAGAGAGGTAGACAGACATTGATCAGTTACCTTTTACACACACACCTAGGTATGTGCCCTGACCAAGAATTGAACCCACCACCTTTTGGTGTATGGGACAATGTTCCAACCAACCAAGCTTCCTGACCAGAGCTAAATGTCTTTTTCTTATGTGGCTTCAATTAGATAGTAGATACTTCCAAAATGTACATGCCTGATAAACATATCTAGTGTCAGCCTGAAATATCCACAATTAGAACCTTTAAACTAAGCCATTGGAAATCTGGAGCTTGTTTTTCAAGCCAGAGAATATGTGACCTCTGTGAGAGAACAGACCAGAACTCCTATATCTTATTTGAATCCCAGACCTCATCATAGCATATTACACTAATTTGCACTCATGGAACATAGTTGAGTGGATAGATGGATGGATGAATGGATGTATGGATGAATAAATGGATACATTTTGGAGATTCACAGGATCTATTGGGGCATGCATGATATTTAACATTCAGGGATTGGAAATCAATATTACTAGATTCCCAAAGTTATGATTTGCACCACTATCATAGTACACGATGGGTTGGTAGGTCTTGGTCTTAGCTGGTTTTAAGGAAAATCCAGACATTACTTTTTAGTTGTTTAATAGTAATGTTATTATTTATAACAAAATTTGTGAAGATTTCTCATACATGAGAAGAATGCTTAATCTTTATGTCAGCTTAACCTATTGCATTTAATTACATATGGAAGTATATCGTTCTCTAGACTCACTTTTCCTCTCCAAAAACAAACAAAAAAAAAAACAATTTTCCCCCTGATGACTTGTTCCTGTTTGTGGAACTACTATTTTACCCATCTCCAGGCTGAAATGCATAGTTTAGGCACCATCACTGTTTAGACAATTAAATTAAAAGTTCATCCCTGAACTATTTCATATTGCAGAACGTCCTAACAGGCCTTCTTTGTTTTCAGTTTACCTCTGTAACCATATAGACTACCTAACTGCTGGTATCTCAAAATATCATTTTGATTCTTCCACACCTCAGTTCACAAGTCTCCAAAGTCTCTTTCAGTTCCTCAGGTTGAAGAGCCAAACTACCTGCACTCATAATCCATCATAATGGGCCTGGTTTCTCTTTTCTGCCTGTCTCTCACACTCTCTCTCTCCACCTCTCAGCCTCTGAAGTTCCAGACTAGGGCTGTCTACCTCAGCAGTTTTTGCACCTCCTGGCAGTGCAGTTTACAAAAGCATACTCAATATCATAATATTATAATACGGCTTGTCTTTTGGGAGAAAACACTATCATTGCAGAATACTGAATAGAGAACATAAAACTTTACAAAATGTTCATGGCTTGTAGGAACAAACTCTTCTACAGTTCTGTAATTATCATTGGGAGGATGGTGTACCAGAATCTCTAGCAAGTGCAAGAAAGTTATTTTCAAAAGGAAAAATATAGGGAGCAGTGCTGTTCACTAGACATGCCCAGTTCATTCATTCTTTTCTTCATCCATAGAACTGTAAAATCCCTAAGAGCAGGGGCCATGTCTCCTTTGTTAAACAGTTTTCAGAGTGTCTGGTGGAAGATACATGCGTTTATTAAATACTTCAACAAACAAATACTTTGTGAACTAACACAGTGCAAAGTACAATGCTATATTTTGTGTATATAAAGATAGAAAGGATACAACTGTGATCCTCAAATAGCTAACAGTGTATTAGGTAGAATAAGCATGGTACAGGTAAATAGGAATCAATGTAAGTGCTATAATAAAGATGTGTACAGAATTCACTTGTCTCACAGCTTTTCCCATTAAGTATTTTATACTGAACTTGTGGACAAATGAAAATGCCAGGTATCTTCCACATAATCTAACTTCCATTTGCAGTCTTCAGAATCCATCACTTCTTATCTCCAAACCTGCTTTATGTGGCTTCTTGCTTGTCTCAGTGCTCTTTAATGGGGACAGGTAGGTGGGAGATATTTATATGCCTGTTACGTACTTTCAGTTTTTAAGTTTAAGTTATGAAATTCTTGAAAGAACCTATTTGTCATAAGTTTTGTTTGGAGGCATGTTGAAGAGAACTTTGCTCATAATAGGTGTTTTATCATTTTCTTTTCTTTTTCTTATTTTTAAAAAGATTTTATTTATTATTTCCAGAGAGAAGGAAAGGGATAGAGGCAGAGAGGGAAAGAGACATCAATGTAGGGTTGCTTTTCACCTGCCTCCAGCTATGGACCTGGCTGGAGACCTGGCTTGCAACCTGGTTATGTGCCCTGGCTGGGAATCAAACCAGTGACCTTTGGGTTCATAGGCTGGCACCTTATTCACTGTACCACCAGGGTTGGTCATTGTTTTCTAATTGATATATTAGATGCAGCAAAATACTGCAAAAATAGATTGCAAAAGACTAAGTGTTGCATTTCAAGAGCACAGAGACTATAAGGGTACTAATGAATACTTTGTAACTATTAATGGACTTACCCTGTATTGAGGGCTACAAGTTGTAATAGAGAAATTTCAAGAACGTCAATAATCTACCTGATTATTAGGGTAATTATCAGAAAAAATATCTAATTTTGCTTCAGATTACAAACCTCCAGTGTAGCATATGCTATACTAGTAATGTGTTCTCAAATGTGCCTCTCAAGCCAGTCCATAAGATCTTGACAGAGAGAATGGTTCAATGAAAGATTACAAATACTGCTGCTTTCCCATAACCATGGCTAGTTAACTCTGCTAGTTAAAGCATAGCATCAATGAGGCTAGATTCAAGAGATTTAACAGGCTTTGTGGTCCCATTACCTTCTCTTTTATTTCCGGCCAGACTAAATACCAAATTTTAGCCTGGCAACTCTCAAAGGCATACTTTGGCTGAGGGAGGTTGTCTGGAAATATACTGATAGTTCAGCCAAAATCCATCTTACAAGGGAAAAGCCGCTCAAAGTGTATATTCCACTAGCATCACCTTAAAGGCTCCATTTATGCATTCATTCAGATTTGTGGAGTGCCTACCTTGGATCCAGCTCTCCCCTAGACTCTGGGGATATAAAGATGAGTGTGACACTACATCTACTCTGAAAGAGCTCTCAGATTTATTTTAAGGGCCTTCTCTCAGTTCATTCGGGCTTTTATAACAGAGTGCCACAGTCTGGGTAGCTTGTAAACAACAGAAATTTATCACTCACGGTTTTGAATGCTGGAAACCTGAGATCAGGGTGCCCGCATGGCTGGGAGAAAGCCCTCCTCCAGGTTGCAGGCTTCTTGCTGAAACCTCATGTGCCAGAAGGAGCAAGGGAGATCTTGCTGTGCCTCTTTTGTAACAGCAGGACTCCCATTCATCAGGGCTGTGTTTTATGACCTTCTCATCTCTCAGAGGCCCCACATGCTATTGCTACCCCATTGATCATTAGGGTTCAACATATAAACTGTGGCGGAGGGACACAAACTTTCAGACCATAGCTGACTTCAGTTTTTCTACAGTTAGTTGTTTTGATAGGAGGATTGTGAATTTTCTTTCTTTGGTTGGTTAAAAGATAGTTAAACTTACTCCATAATTTTTACCTGAAAGTCTTCTATTACATTTTATTTTTGCTCTGTCAATATGTTTTCTTAGACCTTAAATAAATATGAAATAAGCATTTACTTTTATATATTCTATTTTCTGAAGCATTTGAAAAAGATGGCAATAATAACACCGATATTCCACTATCTAGAAACAAGTAGAATGTTTTACTGCATGCTTGTAAATGGATATTCAAAGAAGAACAATAAAATAATCAACAGAGGTATCGCCTTGAGTTCCACCCATTTATAGCATATCAGTCTGGGTTCTAGGAAAATATAAACTGCAAATATAGTTTTTCAACTTTGAGAAGCATTCAAATTAGCACTATAGTCATAAAGTATCCATTCAGAATAATTTATATATATATAATATATATATTATATATAAATATATAATATGCACAAAATACAAGATATTAAATTTTTTCAAACATATTAGTCTTTTCATGATTATGGTATAAATATTTAAATTCATGTGTCACTGTTTCTGAAAATTATTTCAGGTGCCTTATAAATATCAGTTATTCACTAAGAGAGAAACTACTTGAAAGGGAAGAAAAGAAGTTTTGTATCATTTCTGTGATTGAGGAGCTAATATACTTGGACCTTCCTGTTAGCCATGAGAAAATAAGAAACATCATTGGCTACAGAGCTTTCATTATCAGAAAATAAAATATTTTTCAATTTCTTAGTTATTTCTGGCACAAGATCCTAGAAACAGACCTTATCATGCAGAAATGCCAAATGACATAGTAGTTATTATAAACTAAGTTTATAACAAATGTGCCTCTTTCTTGACATCAGTAATAAAAATGAAAAGTTTCATATTAGGATGCAAGATAATAAATGTGATCCTACCAGAGACCAATCTTCTGTGGATAGAATATGGCACTTTCTAGTACTGAACTTTTATTGAGAGATATAACTCAGATTTCTTATAGGTGTTTGGGTTCCATATCCTCTTCTGTTTTTCCTAAATATAATGATCTCAGCCAGTTCATGGAGGTTGGTAATAAATGTAGTTATGTAAGGTTTACATTATAAAGATATGGTTTGAAGGCTATTAAATTCTGTGGAACTATGAGATAGCAATTGAAAGATATTTTAATGTGAGAAAACACTTGGCTTCTAATACTTTTGATCATAATCATATAAACTACTATAGTCTTCCCTCCTTCAGTTTTTTCCTTAGAGGCATGAGGGTAATAATGTAAGCTTTCTGTCATGTGAAGTTTATGAGGATAAAAACAAATAATAGATAGGTATGCATTTTGTAAACCACACACTGCTTTCAAATATATAATGCATTGTATTTATAAGAAATATAATTTATAGTATAAGAACATATAAATATATACCCATATTTAAATAACAAAATATTGTTAAACTGGACCAATCTTTGTTATAACTCTAACTTTCCAATTACTCTATGATCAGTGTCTATTTATAATTATAAAATTCTGTGCTTTGCAGAAAGTAAAAATATTCAGGTAATTGAATACAAAGCAGCAAAAAAAAAGGGGAAGAAAGAAAAGGAGACTACAAAAAATGCAAAAAAGGAAAAATGACTACTTCTTGCATATTAGCATAAAGTAATTAATAACTGATAAATGGATGAATGATACCTTATAGAAAAAATGCAAAATTATTGTTTTGTTTATAGAGAGTAAATTTTATTAGAAGCCAGAAGTAAGAGGAGATGAGAAAACTAAATGGCTTATAGGTAAAAAATTTTCAGAACATTATTGTATGTATTACATTAAAAAAAGCTTAAACTTTTTAAAAATCTAAGACATTTCCTTTAGTAATCTGAGAGGACAAGATATTGGGGCAAAAAAGAGCAGCTGTCTTATTTTTTGCAGTTTTAATTTTTAATAAGCTGAACAAGTTGACAAAATGACATTCATTCTTGCAGAGGATAAGAGTTTTCAGTCATCAGAGCAACATAGACATTCAGATAGTTGAGACATGTGATGGAATCACTGGGATTCTGAGTGATACACAACATAAAGGGATATGGGTCTAAGGGCGGTATTGCCCCCTGTGCCAGGCATACACATTACATTTTGTGCATGAAAATGTGGGTTTACACATTACATTTTGTGTATGAAAATGTGGGTTAGGTTTAAACAATGAGAGAAAATGAGGATGTCTATGAGCATCTGTTCCCTTTTGAGGGGATTTAAGTTGTGTAACAAAAACACTTGCCTTTCAAAAACTGAATTAAGGTCAAATTGTCACTTTTTCACTTTGGTTGATAGTAAGGATTGCTTTTGATTCTAGATATTCAATAACCAATCTGGTGGTTCACTTTTATAATTGTGTTAGAGTATCTTCAGTGGAGGATAGCAAAGTGTGTGCACTACATGTGCGTTGCGATGAAGGTTTTATTGTCCACAATTGAGCAGGCAAATGGGAACTGTTTTCATGTGTGTGTACTTTATCTTGCTAGTAATTAATCAGTGACATTGGACAGCACTGTCCACTGAAAACCTATTAAATGAGACTATAATGGATGGCTGAGAGAATCTCCTTTTAGATCAAACATGCACAAATCCTAGCTCTACTGTATCCTAACCATGTGATCTTTGCCAAGTTATATGACCTCTCTGATTCTATTTCTCATCTGTCAGAAAGAGCTAATAACATGTATCCCATAGTGTGTTAAATGAGGTGTTTAAAATGTACAATTGTGGCAATTGCTGTTGTTATTGTGGAAACTTTGTGAAAGATTTTTGACTATGTATTCCCAATCTGTTTTGTGAAACATCTTCAAATACATGAAGGAAAAGGATCAACTATGTAGATTGCACAAGATTTCAAAGAATATTTTAATAAAAAGCACTATAAGTATCTCTTTTTTAAAAATATTTTATTCATTATTTTTAGACAGATGGGCAGAGAGGGAGGAAAAAAGGAAGAGAAACATCAATGTATGGTTGCCTTTCACCTACCTCCAGCTGGGGACCTGGCTGGAGACCTAGCTTGCAATGTGGTTATGTGCCCTGGCTGGGGACCCTTGGGTTTGCAAGCTGGTGCCAATCCACTGAGCCACATCAGCCAGGTAGAAGTATTTCTTTTAATATGAAAAATATAGAATATAAAAGAGTCTGGAGAAAGATTCAAGTCTACATTTACCCCCATCTTGATTTCGTCTCTCTTTAGCCCTTCTAACAAGTGCATTCTTAAATTAACAATAGAAGAAACTATTTCTCTATTGAAGAATGATTTGATTCTGCAGATTAAATGGGTTTATAAGGTTTCAGGCAATATTGATGAGAAAATAGACACTTCTAGGTATATTCTATTATATTCTCAAGTACCTTGGAGGCCAGTGAATCTTTTGAAGAATAGACAAGAGATAATTATTTGAATACAAGTGGGAAGGAGGACGGAAAGTGTGTATTCAGAAAGTTGAAATTGCTGAGCCAATGGGAACAGTATCTTCCTGTTAAAGATGGAAAATCATCTGTCGTTTAAAGTAAGGGTAAAAGGCCGCCTAGCATGGGTACTAAACTTCAATGTCTTCATGTACAAGGCAGCTCAAGTAAGGAATGAGGCTGGGTATGTAACAGCAATAAGGAGTGGGGACAGTTATAGTGCACTGGGGAGCACATCTAAAAAGATCCCAATGGGTTATTTTCAAAACTGGTAATCCTGCCTAGCAAAGGTTTCTGCAGGCTGAATTTGGGCTTCAGTCTTCTCTCTCTGTCCCTAGCCTATGAGACCATCACAATAGGAATCTCCACTCTTCAGCATTATTTCTGCCATGTAATTCAGTGAAGAATGAATGGATGGATTTGAAATGTTTGGATTTCTGTAGCCTTCATTTCCTCAAGTGCTACCTACCCTTGGACAGAATGTTAACATGTTGCCACCCCTTCATATATATACAGGGTGCATGCAATAAAGTGGCAAAATTTTAGTAAAATAAAGAACATACCTCAAAAGGGTTATATTTTGAAGTAAACTTATTCTTATATATAAATACATAAACATAGTTACTATTTTTTAAATTGTTCAAAAAAGTGTCCATTTGCTGCAATAATAGATTTGATTTTACTTCTGGATCTTCAGCATGGTTTAATTAACTTTTCTTTATCCATGGACATTATAATGTTTTCAATCTTAGCTTTAACAGCTTCTTTATTGGAATGAGGTTGATTATTAACTTCTCTCTCACAAGTGCTCCATACATAACAGCCTAAAGGATTTTCATCTGGTGAACTAGGCAGTCAGATTGCCTTTGACTGGAATTCAGGAACATTGACACTGAGAAATTCTTGCACCTTTTTGGCATTATATGCTGGGTCATGATTAACTCCTTCATTGCTGACAACACCTAACACTATCACTGTAGCAGAAAATTTCAGTTTCATGACAATTATGGCTTCATTAAGATTCTCTTAGAGTCACCTGTTGTTTCTTCTGTAGATTGTTTGGTCCTGGTGAAAAATTCTTTTTATTGGAGAAATAAATCAGAGGGTTTTGTTCTTTGAGATTTTTCAATTTTGTTAGCAGTTTCCTTGCTTTTTCAAAGTGCCTTTCCTTTGTCTGCTATGTCATAAACTGGCCTCTTCTAAGAACATACTATCTGTGTCTGATATCTTCAGCAATAATTTTGAGAACCATTGAATCCAACATCTGCAGTTCTCTTGCTATGGAGCACATTGATTTACCTGGATCTTCATTGATGGCCCCCTGGAATTCTGTGTACATTATCTAGACTTGTGTAATCCTTGCATACCTTATGGGATTTCCTTGTTGGTGTGGTGACAGGAGGATCAGCATCATACACCTTCTTCAAGTTGTCAACTGTAGGTAAAGGGATGTTATTGAAGTCTGCAACTTCCTTAGTAGTTGGCCCTGCACACAGTTCAAAAATTATGGTTGCTCTAACATCGTATTCCTTTCACATGTTGGTTGCTCTTAGAATTTCATACTTTATATCTGAAACAATGATGATAAATCACAACCTTAGAAACATAGTTTTTCAAAATTAATAATAAGCACATAAAATAAAGAGATGCAAAGTTATTGGCAATTGATTATACATACCCTATATCCATGAATGCATTCATATGCATATGTAAACATATATACATATCCCAGTTTTCCATGAAACAAAATCTTTATTTGTTCATTTAATGTATGTTGCCTTTGAAAATAGCAGGTTCCAATATATCTAATAAAAGATTACAGCCTACAAACCTAAAAGTCGCTGGTTCAATTCCAAACCAGGGCAATATAACCAGGTTGCAAGCCAGGTCTCTAGCCAGATCCATAGCTGGAGGCAGGTGAAAGGCAACCATACATTGAGAGGGTCTCTCTCCCTCTCTGCCTCTCTTCCTTCCTCTCTCTCTAAACAAATAATAAATAAAATCTTTAAAATAATAAAATAAAAGATGAGAAGTAAATTATGCCAATTAATGAAAAATGATGTTGCATACTGGTACTTTTATAAATGACCCCAGATCCAAAGCAACATAGTTGAAGATATACTCTATAAATTGCTAAATTGCATCCCAGATGCAACTACATCTTCCATATTTTTTTATTTCCCAAATCACATCCTTTAAGAAAAAAAATAATATATAGTTTTACGTAATATAAATTCAATTGGAAAGGCCTATATGGCCAGATGCTTCAATATAAATAAAAAATCTTAATTCTGATAATGCCAAAGCTAAGTTAATTCCAACTTAAAATAACTTGAGCATTCACTATGATCTTACCCAAATTTTTGACTTGAGACCTTCTTTATTCCATCAAGAAAATACATATTGTTGAAAGTTATCATAGTCTTAAGTATATATTTGACAGATAGAAACATGATAGTGAGTAATTTTCTGCCTTTATCTAGAATTTCATATTTTCAGCTGTGTCCCAGGCCCATGTGCAATGCCTTGGAATGGCAAATGCTTGTTTTTAAGTTCTCAGGTCAGAGCAGGCATTTATTTTGAACACCTGGATATAGAAAAGTGGATTCTATTATTTGTTAGTTTTTTAACTCCTTTATCTTGTATCTAGAAGGAACTGACCTAAAACTAAACCTGGAATTATTCACCTGTAAGAATATAACACAAGTCAAAACAAACAATGTCAATTGAGCTAGAGGCTGAAATTCATCTTCAGAAATTGTGTAACCCACATGTGAGCTGCTCTGTGTCAGCAATAGAGCATCTACCACTTACCAAATTGTTCTTACACCAATCAAAAGTAGACAAGGTGAGGTGCTCCTTATCCTCTTACTTGATTTGTCTGAGTCACTGATTCCTTCTGCTTCAACAAACCAAAACATTCTGAAAAGCATATTTTACTCTGAGGAAATTGGTCTAAAACTTGTATCTATCTCACAGTAGAAGCAAGTATACCAAAATAGCAGATACACTGCTATGATTACTTGCCCTTTTTTTGTTATACTTCTACTCACTTTAAAATATGAAAATCTCTACATACTTGCTTATGGATAATTGTTATAATTTTGACATAAAACCAAAATCAAGGTTAAGTACCCTAACATGTCCTTGAGAGAACTGGATTTAAAAGCTAATTTTACATTATTTTCTCATTGCCAGAAGTAATTGCATGAGGTACAGGAATTCAAACCTATTTTTCAGGCATTTCAAATGAATAAGTAAATATTATTAAAGGTCCTTATGAAAATTCTACCTCGGAAACTCAGTGTTTTCTCTATAATCTAAAAAAAAAAAAAAAAAATCAATGTCAACATTTAGAATGTCTTCCATATACATTATTTTTAATTTATTTTTTCATTTATTTATTCCAGAGATGAGGTGAAGGAGGGAGAAAGAAAGGGAGAGAAACATTGATGTGATAGAGAATAAATCAATCTCTTGCCTCTTGCATGTACCCCAACTGAGGACTGAACCCACAACCTGGGCTTTTGCCCTGACCAGGAATCAAACCTGTGACCTTTCAATTTATAGGACAATGCCCAACCAACTGAACTACACTGGCCAGGGCAAAATGTATTCTATATGACTAAACAAATGTTAAGGAATCCCCTAAATAGTATTAAAATGTGTAAGATAAATCATCCAAAACATATTTAGTATCTAAATCTAATAAGTACTGTACTAAAATATTGTATAATATTTACCTATTATATACTTAACTATTTCATTTTTCAACATTTTTATCAGAAACAAAATTTTCAAAATAAAAATCAATATTTAATTTTGTCATTCACAGATTAAAAGTCTTAGTTGGAAATGGAGTATCTTAATTGTGTTTCTGTTGTTTTCAAATAGGAAACATTGTGTTCAATGTGTTATCTATTTATAAATGAATAGTTAGAGTAAGTAAGAAATCCCATAAATTATATATTGTAATGGTTTAAACTATGGAGTTACAGGTTCATTTAAAACATAGGTGAACATTACACACTTTTTCCATCAAAACAGATATATGGGTATAAAATAAAAATTTGCATGCAATTAAAAACTGTCTTCAGTTTGGGAACCCTACTAATGACCCACAGACGCATGGTTGAGAACCGCGCATGAAGGACAACAGAAGGCTAGCAGAAACCCTGCTGCCAAAGATTTGAAACGTGTGTTAACAGTTCAGCCTTCCTAGTGCAGAGATCAGGACTGTCTCATTCTCTCATGTCTCTCTCCTCTGGGCATCTGATTCCTTAACAACTTCCATTCAGGTGAAGCTCAAATTCCTACCAGAACTTAATCTCTCAGATGTATTTAATTTTAAAATGTGGGATACTCCACTTGATTCTTCTGGTTTCATGTCAGAGGTTGTGCCACACAAGGTTTACTAAGTCACACAGGGACACCTGAGTGGGTCTCTGGAGTTTATAAGGAGGTTAGCAAGTAAAGAAAATCTAGAAAGAATGGGTGTTGACAGAACCAGAATATTAGTTACAAATATTTGCAAACTGAAGTTAGAAAAATGTCATCTTAGTGAAAAATAAGGAAAAGTGTAATTTGATGAAGTAATACCAGCTTCCATAAATATAAACTTGTAATTTAATGATTAATATGATAACCTTATTGAAAAATGAAATAATTCTAGCTTGACATGTCCTGAGATCAAATGACTATAGACAAGGAGAATGAAATTCAAACCCACTGCACTGCATCAGGATTCCTTATGATACAAATGCCACCAAAAATATAAAATAAAATAAAAATAAAAAGGGCCCTGCTGACATGGCTCAGTGGATTGAGCACCCACTGGCCTGTGAACTCAAGGGTCGCTATTTTGATTTCCAGTCAGGACATATAATCAGATTGCAAGCCAGGTCTCCAGCCAGGTCCCCAGCTGGAAGCAGGTGAAAGGCAACCATATATTGATAAATAAATAAAATAAAGAATAAATAAATAAAAATAAAAAGGATCCTCATCATAAATGAACACATGTTTTGTTTTTTTTTTCCCCCTCAAGAGGAAAACAACACCCAAAGAATCTTGGTGTGACCATTTCAAATATTTCTTTAACACCTTGCAATAGGTGCTTTAAACTTTTTTCTAAGGTACTTTTTGTCAGGCAATATATATGTTAGAAATTAGTAGTTCCTCCAGTTGTAAAACCTTGACATTGACTATAATTGAGGAGGTTAGTGTCGGCGTGTTCCTAAGCATTACCTGTCACTTGAAATATGACAGTGCTGTAACTGCAAGACCTTGGGGATGCTTGCGTGTTGACTCTGCCATCTGACTGCCTTAGAAGCTGCCAGACAAGCTTTCTTAATGCCTCTGACCCTGAGATAATTAACACAGCCCTAGAGACCTCTCTGCCTTTTGCATTTGCACACTTGTTGTTTAATAAGATGTTTGCTGCTGGCTGTGCTTCCCACTCATTTAAAAATATATCTTTAAGGAGAATGGTACTTCTGTCCATTTGGTTTCTGTTATAAGTATGACCTTTGTGTACAAGTTGCTTATATACAAATGCTGTGACTTTCCTGAAAATTAAAATATATCCCAAAGCTGTGTTTTTAATCTTAAATTTGATTCCTATAAATCTAATTCACAATGAGGCAACTGATCTGAAATGCAGGCACTGACTTTGACAGTTATGTATCATGTAGACTGGCAAAGGAAAAGATAGGAGCCAAAAATAAAAGCAAGTTTACCAGGCATCAGGACAGATTGGATGGGATTGTAGTTTTCACATTTCCAAGGGCAAAGAGTTAAAACAACCTAGTTCTATTTTCTTTAAGAGAAGAGTTATCAAATTACCATTAGAACTGTTAAGAATTTGCAAAATTAGTTGGTAAATTCTGAATATCTCTTTGTTAATCAGGTTTAAGACCCTTAAAGGGAAACTTTGAGTGTTCCAGTACAAATCTTTAATGTAAGAAAACATAATACTGTAGAATTTACTATTAGCAAGCTACTGTATTTGTTGAATGTATTTTGTTATGACAAAGAATTAAATAATTGTATGAGAATAGTTGATGGGATTGCTAATGTGTAAGTATATATATATGTAAGTATATATATAGTGCCTTCCCCAAATATAGAACTTAAACAAATTCATTATAGTAAATCTGAAAATTATTGACATGGTTTAAGAATAAAATACAAAATATCCTAGGTTCCCAGACTCTATAGGTAATAATTAGTAATATTTTTTTCTCTTCACTTAGATTTTTTCTGTCCTAATTTTTCAGTAGGTATACATTATCATATCAGTATGCTTCAAATATATCATTAAAGATTTCAAAATATCCCCTCAAGTTATTATCGCAATTTTAAGTAAAGTGACATACATTAGACTATTAAATACATTAGAAAATATTAAAACTTTGAAATGCCTGTTTATATTGATAATATTAATATCTCTATAATTTTTGCTATATTTTCAAAAATTAGTATCTCCTAACAAAACGGTATATTAGCAATATGCATATGATTATTCTATTAAATTGAGTAAATTCAATGGTTTCTGATTCTTATATCAAGAATTTTATTCCTCATTGTTTATCAATGTCTTTAATGTACCCAGCATTCACTAAACACATCATTTCCACCTTATAAGTATCAGGGCAAAGACAGTAGTCATGTGAAATTTACATAATAAAAATAAACATGATATAATTCAATCAGTCAGCTGACCAAAAGCTGATGTTTGTTTGTTTTTTCTTTAAGTCTGAGCCTTTGCATTTGTTACCAGGGATGTTTTTTTCCCTGATATGTGCAGGTTTTACTACCTCACTCTATTCAAATGCCTTTGCTTGAAGTTCTCTTCTTATGAGGTTTCCCTCACTACAAAATTGAAAAACAGTGCCCCAATCTAGTGATTTGCTCATCCAATATTTTCATTATGTCACTTCTACTGCTGGAATTAGAAATTTATTCATTCTGTTTTACCACCAAGTTTTTAAGAGTCTAAATTCATTTAAATTGAATAAAGTCTTTTTTTCTAATCATGCTTTCAACTCCATTTTCTCTAATATTCCCTTAAAGGATTCTGCTAACTCTGCTCTCACTTTGGTTTGTTAATGGAGTCCTAGTGTTTAAGACTTGCCTGTCTCTTCCCTGTCAGCACAGGGTAAGACTGGGGGCCCACACTCCCTTTAAAGCACCAATGGTCATGCCATACAACACCTCCTTCCATCCTCTATGGTTAAGGTCAGGGAGAAGGGATAGATGAGGAAGTAAGGAGGTAATAGTTATGGGTCCATGGTCCTGGCTTTATCTCAGAGTAATGGCTGGGATGCTATCTTGGTTGCTATGAATGTATTGTTAGTAATTTTACCCCAGTCCCCTCATTTTCTGAGGAACATATGACTATCACTGAAAGTTTTTTTTTACCTCAGCAGTGATATATAGTCTCCACCTTTCAAGTTGGTTGGTTGTCCCTTTACTTGATCTAGCAGCCACCTGGACAGTCCCATGTTCAATCATGTGGGGGTCACAGGAACCACCTGTATACTCTTGGAAGGCTAAGAAGTAGGATAGGGGCACCACTGACCTGGGTGCCTTTAATCCAGTTCTTTTAGGCCTTAAGAAATCTCTGGACTAGAAAGGAGTGCTGATGTCTACATTCATATTCACCACACTTCAGGAACTATTCTTTGTCACAGCGGCTGGGGGAAATAAGCAGAAAAGGACAGTGTACCATATTTCTATGCTGTTGGATTATTCTGAAAACATGCTCAACGTGTTTAACTCATGTAGGTTGGTGGATACCATATTTCTTTAAGCTTTAATCACCAGGGAAAGGCAAGAAGTAAATATTCCCTTCCTGCCAATACCTCTAGTCTTCTTGAGTGGCTCTCTTGAACACTTTTCAGTTACTTTTGAGGAATGTGAAGCAGAGAGAATAACAGTTTTCTAATTTTTTTGCAATTAATCCATTCCTCACAAATTCCAGGATCCTCTCTTCTCTCCCTTTCTAATCTTATATTCACTAAGGGGAATGGGGTAGAGTGAACTGTTAGTAGTGTTAGGTCTGGCTCTCCCATTCATGGTCATTCTCACTGTCATGAGGAATCAAAAGCTTTCAAAAATTTAGAAAGCTCTTTTTTGCCTACCAATATAAACTACTCATTCTATCATAGCCTGCCCTTTCTCCTTATATTCTATTAAGAACCATTCTTCTTATTATTGCTTCCTCCAAATAGTCTAGTCTTGAAATCTTTGTATTTTTTTCATAGTCATTCATCTAAAAAAGCACACCTGCCCTGCAGACATCTAAGTCACACTATTGTTAAAGCAACTGAACATTCATTCTGAATACACATCAGTTAAACTTTTCTTGTCAAGGTTATTAGTTATCTGCAGTTTGCCATTTGACAAACTGATCTCTCCCATTTTTCTTAAAACACTTTCTTTGAATAATAGTCTGGATACCGCATTTTCACTGACTATTTGTTACACTTTTCTAACCTCTGTAAACACTGGAATATCAGAGTTCACTCTTTGGAACTATTCTCTTCTCCTTTTACATTTTCGCCTTATATGATTACACCCAGGCCCATGGTTTTAAATAGCATCTATGGTTTGACAGCTTCTGAATATATATTACCAGCCCTATCTTCTTTGCTGAACTTGGGACTCATATACAGAGCCCCCTATCTGACATTACTATTTGGATGGCTAATAATATCTCAGACTGAACATTTCCAAACAAAGCTTATAGTTTCACCACTCCGCTCCCTATAGCTCTACCTGTTTCTCCTACGGGTTTCTCTAAAATGTCAGAATATTCCATTTTTCTTGCTTCTCAGGTGCAAACTGTTAGGCATCCTTCATTTTCATCTATATAATATCCAATCCATTAGCAAGCCCCACTGATTTCTTTTCCAAATGCATTTAGGATCAGATCCCATCTTACCACCTCTGTCTTTATCACCCTTAATAAGCTTTTCTTGGTTATTTGAATAATGATCTTATTTGTCTATTGCTTTTACCCTTGCTTCCTATAGTTTAGTCTCCACACAGAATGTGAGCTGCTCTTTTAAAAGCTGAAGTCAGATCACATCATTCCTTTGCTACTTGATCTTCTACCATCCCACCCCTTCACACTTTGTAACCTAGCCACCAGCCTTCTAATGTACAACACATGTGCATATTCATTATTATAGCCAGAGACAAGTTACTACAGCTAGTCAAATGCAGCCCAATTAGTTTCTATTAGAATTGAAATAACATACATTTAGGAAAGTGGCTATGATGCCAAACACAACCCCTCCTCAGAAATTTTGCTTTGTTATCCTTTCTAACTAGAATAATTTGTCCCCATGGCCAGGTCCCTAACTTTATTTCAGGTCTCTGTTCAAATGTTATCTTATAAAAGAAGCCTTTATTGACCACTTTCTTTATTATTCTCCATCCCACATACTGTGCTTTATTTTTCTTCATGGCATGCATTTTTATTATTGATAGTAGGGCATGGTGAGGATGTAAGAGGGTGATGCCTTGAATGAAATCTCTGGCTTCCACTGCTTAAGCAAGTTTCTGAAACTTTCTTGGTTCCTGATATGTAAAATGGGAATAATAATAATAATACTTATCCCCTGATTTTTTTGTGAGTTAACACAAAGCATCTGTAAACATTTAATAAGTATCAGTTATAACACACATTCTTATTACTGATTTTTATATATTTGTTTAATGTCTGTCTTTCTCATTAGAATATAATCTCCTTAGATGTTCTGTTTATTATTGTATTCTCAGTGCTCAGAAACATTCCTAGCATATTGTAGGGCTCAAGAGAGAATTATTACATAGTTCAATGAATAAATAATAAAGAAAGTTACAAAAGGGTATGAGGGATGTATAACATGCCCCATACCCAACCCCCACCCACAACTCCCAAGGTTTGACTGGACCCATTGTTATCAACTGGAGAAGATCAATTCTGCATGACTTATGCTTATGTCTAAAGTTGCTATTAAACACAGTGGAGTTCAGATATAGGACAAATAGGTTAGAGTTGGAAGATAAGTAAGTTTTAAGAAAAAAAGTAGACCTTAAAATAGCTTTAAGTAGGTGTAAGCTTTAATATGTGTGTAGGGAAGAGAAGGATGAGGCACATTTCAAAGTGAAGAAACAGGGGGCATGTGTAAGGCCACTCCAAGGTCAGGGTGCCTTCAGTGGGAGAGAACTTAGGATAGACCACACGTGGAGCACCTAGGGGAGGGAACAAAGGGTTCTGACATGGTCAGAAAAGGGGTGCTTTCTCCTTGTCACAGTATACTGGAAGATACAGTACTCTCTGGTTTGTGAAAATAGCTTAATAAGCATCAGGACTCATTAAGAGAGGATGCGCCCTACAGGTGTGGCTCACTTGGTTGGGTGTCATCCTGCAATGGGAAGGGCCATCAATTCAATTCCTGGTCAGAGCACATGTAGGAGGCAGCCTGTCAATGTTTCTCTCTCACATGGATGTTTCTCTATCTTTATTTCTCCCTGCCTTCCCCTCTCTCTAAAAATAAATAAAATCTTAAAAAAAAAAAAAAAAAAAAAAAAAAGATGGGAGGCATGTATACATTCCCCTAGGCTGTTACTTCCCTTTGTCAAGGAAAATTATAAATGGAGGTGTTCTTACATGAGTGTAGCAATTAACTTATCAGAGTGTGAAGAAACTGGAAAAGACCTTGGTTAAAAGTAGATGACTTCAAAAATTTCAGATATTTGGTTACACAAAAAGTATAGAATAATTTATACCCATGCTGGAGATTCTCTGCTCATTCAAATCTTTCAAAGTCAGTTGTCTCTTGGTATCTACAGAGCATTTATTACAGAGACCCCAGGGGATACCAGAATCTATAAATGGATGTTCAAGTCCCTCCTTTGACCCTCCTTATCCAGAGATGCAGGACCTGTGGATAGGAAGGGCCAGCTCTATGTTCCCCAGACCTCCAGAATCAGAATCATTTGGAATGTTTATTGCAATGCAGATCCCTAGGTCCTACTACAGACTGACCAAATCAAAATTTCTAAGATAAACAGCTCACACCTACATTAAAAAAAAATTTTTATTCATTATTTTAAAGAGAAGAGTAGGGAGGGAGGAAGAAAGGGAGAGAAACACCAATGTTTGGTTGCCTTTTACCTGCCTCCAGCTACGAACCTGGCTGGAGACCTAGCCTGCAACCTGGTTATGTGCCCTGACTGGGAATTGAATCAGTGACCTTTGGGTTCTCAGGCTGATGCCCATCCACTGAGCCACCAGCCAGGGCTCACATTTACATTTTGAGAAACCCCACCAACTTTTCCAGCATATGTTTTGCTTCTAAAATACAAGAATGGATACCTTTAACTTTTTTATCTAGGTCATGTGAAGCAGGGAGCTAATTAAGAAATGAAAGAATATTCAACAGTTTTGCTAGGTCAGTAATTTGGAAAGTTTATAAATTCTTATATTTTTATTTCATTTATGGTAAAATGCACTAATGTGAGTGAATGTTAAAAATCAATAAAAATCAACATACCACTAAATTAGCTTTCAACATTTTGTTTGTTTAAAATTTACCTTATTTTTTGCTATTTGGTATCTTCTGACCATTTTTTATATTTATATTTGCCCCTTTTATACTTATCCATTGTATTTTATCCCTTTTCTAATTATAAAGATAATTATAGTTATTTTGGACAGCACAGGATTTTTTTAAAGGTAAAGAACCTTGGCTGGTGTGGCTCAGTGGACTGAGTACTGACCAAAGGGTTGCTGGTTTGATTCCCAGTCAGAGCACATGCCTGGGTTGTGGGCCAGGTTCACAATTGGGGGCACATGAGGGGCAACCACATACTAATGTGTCTCTTTCTCTCTATCTCCCTCCTTTCCCCTTTCTCTAAAATAAACAAAAGCTTTAAAAAAGGAAATTACACTAAAAAAAGAACAATAACTTCTGATCTGTACCTTTGCTTTGTTTTGCAAATTTGGGGTCACATAGGACATACTGTTTTTAATGTGTATTTTTCATGTATTACATTTTAATATATTTTCTTGTGTTATGGTAAATATATTTTAAAGTTCTTTCTGGCAAACATCATACTTCCCACTCTATACTTGCTTAGCTTTATTTGCTACTCAACAACAATAACATAAATATCTCCAATAACTTCATTTTCCTCTAGCCTCAAGTCAGGGTATCTCCTTGTGTCTCTTTCTAATTGGGATCCCCTCCCAGTCACTCTCTCTGTACCCTGCTCTGTCTCATTTATTCAGAGCTACTCTTTCTAAATAGCTGCAGATAGTCCTTTCTGACACCTGGCACCTAGGAGGGGGGTCTGGCCTCTAGCCACATTCATTGGTCATAAACTCAAGAGGAATCAGCCAGTACAGACACAAGCTCTTTTAAGATTCATACAGCCTAGTACTTATATAGAAAACAAAATCAACACTGAAACAAAAGGGCCTGGGCGATGTGGCGACTCAATGTGAGTATTGGGGCACCTTGTTCTTAATATGCGGCTCAGCTTCCATACAGCAACTCAGCAGTTTAAAGCCTGCAGTGGTGGTTAGTGGAGGTGGGTGGGAGCAGTGAAAACTTCCTATCATGGTGGAACCCAAGAAAGGGTGAGGAATTGTCTCATGCAGCATTCCTGGAACACAGGGAGACCTAAGGAAATAGCCTTTGTAGCATTTCCTCGGTAGCCTTCTATGCTTTGAAGTTGCCAAAGAATCAATCACAAGACTTAGATCAGCCGGGTGGGGTTAAGTCTTGCCTACCTGGCCTATGTCAAGATGTGCAAAGTTACCTAGGTTCATGGACAAGTGATCCTTTTATCATGGGGCCTACCTGGAACATATTTCCTCACATCAAAACCACACTTGATGGGTACATGAACCTGGAATTCCCTGCCCAGATGGCCTAATGCCTCTCTTCCAGGTCCATCATTTTGGGATGGATTATATTTTGGTATGTACACCATGGGCCTAATGTGCAGCCAAACAGTGGCATTTGTGGGAGTCTCTGAAGAACTTATTTAAGCAGCTCGGGGTGTCTGCATTAGTGCCTGCAAGACTCCTGGAGGTACTAGACGGAGCAACCAAGTCAGAATCAGATTGTAAGAATAAATGAAGCTTTGCTACCTGGGAGGAAATTCTAAGGATGGCAGAGAGGATGGAAAGTCAAAATAAAGCCCTTTATAGTGTAACCTTCTAAACCTAGATCACTGATGAATGGAGCATATACATTTTTTATTATAGAAGAGAGGTTACTTTCAGATGGGAAGAAAGTAGATGTTGGGGGCGGTCCAAAGCCTTGAACCCTGATTTTTATTTAGAGCAAAAGTCAATACATAGTATGATACCTTCTTTAAATAAAAACATGAAATGAAATACCTTTTTTAATATTTAGTGAAAGTGATATTAAATTAATTGCATATTTATATTCTTGAAAAAACAAAAAAGAATCCTTTAGAAAAGAAAAGGATTAATGTTATTGGCATCATGTGATTTTATTAATCATCTCTATAATGATAAAAGAAATAAAATAAGAAAAAGCGAATATTGACATTTTAGATGAGACTAGATTTCCCTAAGCCATACATTGATTGGCTGAACTGCATTATTATGACCAACACACTACCTTGGTGGTCACACCTAGAACACTATTTACAATTTCCAGTTTAGATATTTGACATGGTAATATCCCTGCGTAGCCTCAAAGCATCTTTAAAGCTAGCACAGAAATTATACTTTTAGACTAGCAACCTAGTTGTCCTTGTGATTTCTGCAAATTCACCATTTGAGTATCTTGCATTGTTCTTTTGCTTTTAAAAAATTATTTCTTATAATGCTTGATGAACTTTAGAACAGTGATTAACTAGAGGTACACAGTGGAAGCACTTACATACTTTTAAAACTAAACAGATAAATGTTCCCAAATTGAATGATTTATGACTCAGAATATCTGGATTCAGGAACTGAGGACTTCTCTTGGTTTGTTTTTAAGTTTCCCCTATGTGGTGACCAAATAATTTTCCAGGCAGACTTGTACTCTATTGAAAGTGAAAGTGGGTTATTAATAATTGTTTTGGGACAAGTAGTGTGAACTGTTATTGTCCAAACAGGAATGTAGGCTATTCTGCACACAGTTGATTGTACCATGCTGTTTAGTCCAAACAAACAAGTCTCTGGTAGTTGAAGTCTTCATATTGTGAGATCATGTGCCATTATGGGTTAGGAATGGTTCTTTTCCTGGCCAAGGAAAATACTCAACATTCATTTTAAAGAAAGAAAAAATAATCTGCTTTCTTTCACACAGATATAGTAGTATATTATTATAAATTTTGAAAGGAATTACATAGAGCTCTTAGGTTTTTCATTTTAAATGTGACATTTTTCATGTGGACATTTTTATAGTTGAGTGTCATGAAGCATAAAAATAGGTAACATGCTGTTCTACTTTGTATTCTTTGTGCTAGAGTATTTTCACAATTTACCATTATTTTTGCTAGCTTTAAACTTATAGGAGAGGTGAAGCAGAAAAAAGAAGCTTTTTGTGCACTAAACTGGAGAAAGTTCTCTCCATGAAATGTTAACCAAGTACCAAGACTTTAGTGCAGAGCATTTTCCCATACCACTTTCATTTAAATAATCTGGTTTTGGCATATATACCTGCCTTCTTGTTCATTTATTTATTCATGCATTTCTTTCATTCCTTTAGTTGCTTTTTGAATTGTTTTATTATTACTCAGTTACAGTTATTCCAGTTTTCCCCCTTTATTCTCTCATGCCTTGCCCAACCCCACCCCCAATCCCCACTCCCACAGTTAATCCCCATCCTGTTGTCCATGTTCATGGTTCCTTTATATTTGTTCCTTGATTAGACCCTGTCCCTTCTTTCCCCTGTTATCCTCTCCGCCCTCACCTCTGGTCACTGTTAGTTTTTTCCTTATCTCCATATCTCTGGGTCTATTTACTTATTTATTTATTTAATATTTTGTTTTCAATTACAGTTGTTCTACTTTCCCCTATTGCTCTCCCATGCTCCATTCTGCCACTCCTGCTCCCACAGTCATTCCCGACTTTGTTGTCCATGTCCATGGGTCCTTTATACTCATCACTTGATAGGACCCTTCCCTTTCTTTCCCCCCATTAACTCCCTTCTCCCTCCACTCAGGTTGCTAACAGTTTGTTCCTTATTTCCATGCCTCTTGTTTTGTTCTCATTTTTTTGTTTGATTTATTAGTTTCCACTTATAAATGAATTCATGTGGTATTTGTCCTTCCCTGCCTGGCTTATTTTACTTAGCATAGTACTATCTATTTCCATCCATGTTGTTGCAAAGGACAGGAGTTCCCTCTTTCTTTCTGCTATGTAGTATTCCATTGTATAGATGTATCACAGTTTTTGTTCCACTCATTTTTTGATGGGCACTTAGACTGTTTCCAGCACTTGACTATTATAAATAACGCTGCTATGAACATAGGGATACATAGGTTCTTCTGAATTGGTGTTTCAGGATTCTTTGGGTATAATCCTAGCAGTGAGATCACTGGATCAAAATGGGTTCCATTTTTAGCTTTTTAAGGCAAATCTATACTGCACCAGTCTGCATTCCCACCAACATTGCACTAGGGTTCTCTTTTCTCATTGTTCCAGAGCTTGTTTGTTGATTTGTTAACGATGGCCATTCTGACTGATGTGAGGTGTGATCTCATTGTCATTTTCATTTGCATTGCTCTGATGACTAGTGATGTTAACCATCCTTTTATACACCCATGGGCCTTCCATGTACTCTCCTTGGAGAATTGTCTGTTCGGGTCCTTTGCCCATTTTTAAATTGGATTGCTTATCTTTGTGTTGCTGAGTCACATGAGTGCTTCACGTATTTTGGAGAGCAAACCCTTGTCCAGTAATCACTGCCAAACATGTTTTCTCATATGGTTGGTTTCCTTTTCATTTTGCTAATTTTTAAAAAGTCAATGCAGAAGATTTCTTTAATTTTATAGTTCTATACATTTGTGCCAGATTATACCTAATACTTCCTTCTAACAATATAGACCTTACAGTTTTGCTTCACAAAGCTATAGAGGTCTTACACTTATAAATATATACACACTTAGGAATATAAACATGCACACACACACCACTCTCATTTCAGCCTAGATCCCTCTTTATGAGCTGTAGATCTATTTCAGTCTGCTTATTTAAATTTTTATTTGGACATTTCAAAGATTTCTAAATCAACATGTCCAAGCTTCGATTTATAATAATTTATTTCCAAACCAGACCTCTTTCAATGTACCATTTTTTGAGTAAACTGAATCCATTGTCCATCCATCCATATTCCTAAACTTCAGAAACCCATTAATTAGTGGAACAATATTATTCACTCCTGTTTCTCTCCTAGCTAACCAGTACTCTTCAAAAGAACAAGACCATGTTTTTGTGTGTTTTTTCCTCAATGTATTTCCAGACTTTGGTAGAGTGCTTGATATAAAGTGGAATAAAGGACTGGACTTATAATTGCACCTATCCTGAAATACTTCTAGTTTATGATAATATACTTCTCAGCATGTGAGTGTTGTGTTGAGACAAGTGTTACAGATTATAAATCAGAAGATCTTCTTTGTTCTTCTATATATCCCAAATCAACTCCCACTTCTTAAATTGGTAATATTTTCTCTATCATTTTATATCTCTAAAACAATAATAATCTATTTTCCATCTACCATAATATATTATTTCAAGGATCTATTGTTTTTAAGGATCAATTGCAATAATAATGTGAAAAATTTGGTAACTGTGAAGATACACACACACACACACACATACACAGGGTGCACATAATCAATTGGCAAAATTTTAGTAAAATAAACAGTATACCACAAAAGAGTTATATTTTGAAGTAAATTCATTCTTATATGTAAATACATAAACATAGTCATTATTTTTTTAATTGTTAAAAAAGTCTTCATTTGCTGTAATAATAAACTTGATTTGACTTCAATCTTGAACATGCTTTAATGAACTTTTCTTTATCCATGGACATCATATTTTCATTCTTAGCTTTAACAGCCTCTTTATTGGAATGAGGTTGTTTATTAACTTATCTCACACAAACTCCTACATACATAATAGTCTAAAGGATTTGCATCTGGTGAACTAGGTGACCAGATTTCCTTTGACCAGAATTCAGGAACATTGACATTGAGAAATTCCTGCCCCTATTTGGCATTATGTGCTGGTGCACCATCTTGTTGGAAGATCAAATAATATCCATTGGCAATCTGCTTCATCTATGCTACAACTACTCCTCTCAAAACATCAAGGTAAACATTCTGGATCTTCATTGATGATCTCCTGGATTCTGTGTACAATATCTGGACTTGTGCAATCTCTGTGTACCTTATGGGTTTTCCTTGTTGGTGTGGCAACATCAGGATCAGCATCATACACCTTGTTCACATTGTCAACTGTAAAGGGATGTTATTGAAGTCTGCAATTTCCTTAGCAATTGGCCCTGTATGCAGTCCAGAAATTATGGTTGCTCTAACATCATATTCCTTCAACATGACGGTTGCTTTCAGAATTTAATACATATTTTATATATGAAACAATGATGTTAAATCATAACCTTAGAAATAAAGTTTTTCAAAATTAATAAGCACATGAAAAAAGGAGATGCAGTTATTGCCAATTGTGTGCACCATATATGTGTGTATATATATATACATATATGTATGTATATATATATATATGTGTGTGCGTGTGTGCGTGTGTGTATGTATATAAAATTCTTTACTGTGCTTTTCTAGGTGAGTCCATAATAAAATATTCAGTCTTCATGAAGGGTCTTCATTCTTCTGTTTTTTTAAAGATATACAGTATTTTGCAGTCAGAAATGGAGAACCCCATATTAAAAACATGCATCAACTCAGGGACCTGAAAATGTTCATGCCTGGGCACACACCAAGTAACTGTAGATGTAGTGTCTACATGCCACTGCATATTTACAGTACATTTATATTCATTCACTCTTGCCTACCTTAATTTTCTGTCAGCCTGAAAAATTATTTTTTAGTCATGTAATGGCCTTATTTTCTGCATCTGCCTCTTGGAATACATTATTATTGATATTTTGCATATTGTGGATATAGCACTTTCAGTCTGAAAATTCACTTTTCATGCTGATGCTATGTTTTCTGGGTCTAATAACAGAAATACATTATTATCAACAACATTTTAGAGTCTACTGCTTTTCATTTGGCACATCTCATCCTCAAGGTTTTTCAAAATGTATCCGATTAATTAATACTTTTGGCACCTCTAAGATGTTGGTGTGTTAGAAAATCTACATTTTATATCTAGAGGTTGAAGAAATCATGTTCAGCATTTGCTGTTTTCAAGAATTATGTTTGTAAAATGACATCAAGTTTTCATCCAAGCAGTCTTTCTATTCTTCTCTAAATCCTCTCTAAATAGTCATCAACTGCATGAATCTTTGAGATCTTTGGAATTATGTTAAGACCCTTGGAAGGCAATAACAAGGCCAGAATTGTAATTCCCTTACTTAGTGAGTTTTAATTATCTTTTGTTCATATATGACACTCAAACAAGCTTTCTCTAAAAATACAGAGATGCATATCCTGAAAAGTATGGTTACTATGCATTTTTTTTTCAATGTTTATCTAGTGACATTGTAGCTTCGGTTAATGCTTCCTTCATTTCTTCTCAACCTGTGTACACACATAGGCTCCAGATGTACATATGAATGAGTGGCAAGAAATGTACTCTCCTTTTATAGTTGCTTCAAAAAAAGGCGCTTTTTAAAAATTCATTTTAGGTTTAATATGGAATCTTGAAAGGAACCAAATGTTTAGAGATGAGAAAAATGATTAGAATGCAATATGTCTCTTCCTCATCTTTAGTCCGAGACCATCCTGCCATTATGTGTATTGGTCTCTGTTACCTTTGTGGTTTTTTTTAAGATTTTATTATTTTTAGAGAGGGGGTAGGGAGAGAGGCAGAGAGGAAGAGAGACATCTATGTATGGTTACTTTTCACCTGCCTCCAGCTACAGACCTGGCTAGAGACCTGGCTTGCAACCTGGTTATGTGCCCTGGCTAGGGAATTGAACCAGGGACCTTTGGGTTCGCAGGCCAGTGCCTTATCTACTGTGCCACTAGTCAGGGCTGTTGTTACCTTTAATTTGTTTAAATATTTAGACATAAATGCACTTATCTATCTGACTATCTATCTTGTATTTTACAAGGAGACATTGCAACTCTTTTCTTTGTGGTAATTCATTAATCATGAGAGTTTTGAACTGCCATGCACACACAAAAAAACCTCAATTAAAACATTTATCAACATCTATATAATACTTAACTCTAGAAAATAAGCTGCATAGTTTGTCACTGGTACCTTTTAGAACATAAAATCTGACATACTTGGGCATTTATAAAGAGATAAAATTCTGGTTTCACTTGGTGGTGTTCCAAATGACAAATAAATACATTCTTGATAATTTTAAAGGAATTTATCCACTGTATGAAAGCTTTAGATATTTTGCATTTCTAGAAATGACCAAAAATAAAATATAGATGTCATGTTTCTGTAATCTTAGACCTTAATAGAAAAAATTAGTAGGCTGAGTGTTCAACTATTATAAATAATTAAGATACTTTACAGTACTTTTATATACTTATAGGTCCATGTTGCTTAGACCTAAATATAGGACCAGGTAGGTTGATTGGATCCATATGAAATGTTGATAGAGAATCCTAAACATATCAAGGTCAAGGAGATTTTAATTTCTAGCATGTTTCACTTCTGGGTCTTCTCAGTTGTTAACTGCTTCTTATAATCTTAATCAGAGATTTCAACTTTCTTCATTTTACAGCACATATAAACTAATTAATAAATTCTGTGGCATAAAAATACACATATTTTTTAACAGTCTGAAAAATTGGTATAATTTTGATTTATTCACACTGAGCAGCTGTTGTGTTGATGATTTTGTGTGTGTGTGTGTGTGTTTTAATCTAAAGAAAAAGAGGTGAGTGCCCTGACTAAAAAGTCAGGTATTGCAAATTTAAAATATTTTCACAGAACATCAGTTGAAAACCACTGGTCTAAATTGTTTTCTTTGTTGTGGTTATTTTTATTTTGGTGGAGTTACTTTTCAAATTATTCTAATTACAGAAAATGAAGGGATAAACATTCTAATTTCTTCTTTTAGTGTTTGAAGATTATTTTTCCTTCATATATAGAGTTTTCAGTTTATATTCTATTTTCCCCATTGAATACCAACATTGAAGACTTTACCTTCTAACATAAGACTAATGATAAGACCTCAAAAAGTTGTTTGGTTCTTGTTTCTTTGAAGAAAATCTGTTTTTCCATAAAAGCCTTTAGAATTTTCTCTTTTCCTCTGTATTTATAATTGTCAGCCTTATTTTCATAATGCAAAGCACTCTCCATGAATACTCCATCTAAAGACACAAATGCCCTGTTCCAGAAATTTTCTTTCTTTAATTCATGTTTTCTTCTCTCCACCACTGTCCTTATTGTCTCCTAGTAGCCCCATCATATCTCTGGAATCCTTTTTTATTTTATATACTTTTTCATTTATGATTTTCTTAACATATGAAGCAATTTCCTTCAAAATTTTTCTTTTAGATTACTATTTTACTACTGTTGAAAACTGGGAAAAGGCCCTGGCTGGTGTGGCTCAGTGGATTGAGCACAGGCCTGCAAACCCAAGGGTAGCTGGTTTGATTCCCAGTCAGGGCACATACTCAGGTTGCAAGCTAGGTCTCCAGTCAGGTCCCGAGCTAGAGGCAGGTGAAAGGCAATCATACCTTGATGTTTCTCTCCCTTTATTCTTTCCCCTTTCTCTAAAAATAATGAATAAAATCTTGAAAAACATATTTTAAAAAAGCTGAGAAAGATCTGATTTTAACCTCCTTGCAGGCAAGTTAGCCTGCCAGTTTCATGGATACCTGTGGAATACATGATACCTTTGCATTAGCAAAAAGAAATGCATTATTCATAGCATAGCAGGTAGCATGGATTCACTATATTTGTGTCAGTTCCCTTGCCTCTGAATTCCATGGGATGACTGCTCAAACATTATTTGAAAGAAATCCTGAACATAGAGAACTGGAATCTTTTAATGTAACCACAAAGCATGCCTACCTTGTGTTCCAGAGGTAGACACCATTTCCCTGTTCCAAGGCTCTCAGCACACTGGCTTTTGTTATGGAGAGAAGCACTATATTCCAAGGCTTCTTATCATTTAAATGTCCTTGGATACACTTTAAAACAAAAGGCTTTCAGCACTGTGCTTCACAAAATGTACAGAAATATGACAAACTCAAGTATCTCCCATCCATTCCTTTGTTGATACTTCTTTCCTGTTTAAAAATACACTTTACTTTTCAGAATCAAAGCTTGTTCTCTGTTTTATTTGTATAATCTTGGTTGGTGGGGGGGAGTGGTGGAATACAATATGATATTTAAAAAATGTTAAGGTAATTTTTATAAGTTGTCCTCTGTCCTCTAGGTCAGTGATTCTTAAGCTTTCTTGAACATATATCACGTAGGGAACTGGTTCAATGCAGACTCTGATTCAGTAGGTTTGAGGCAGGGCTTGAGAGTCTCAATTCCTAACAAGATCCTGGGGTACTATGCTATCAGTCATTGGCAGCAAAATAGTATTAGCCTTGTTTTCACAGGTGTTCTGTTTTATTATTATTATTTTTTAATCATAGTTCAAATTTTCATACTTTTAATTTTCTTCATAAGTTGAGTTCCGCATTTATAAGTATAGGTCTTAGCTGAACAGTAGTTGATCTAAGCACCAGTGAAGATCATTTTCTCAAAGCCTTCTCCCTTGCAGAACTGACTTTGCATTTCTTAAAAAGGAAAAGCTTCCTAGTGGGGAACAGTGGAGTAAAAACCTCCCAAAATTTGTTTCTCCATAGGAACAAGAAGAGTAGTACCAAAATGTGAAAATAAACTTTTTGAGAACTCTGACAATTTCTAAATGCTTGTAATAATCTAAAGAACATTGATTCAAGAAAAACAACTGAATTTCCATAACCATAGCAAGTTCTGTGGCACTTTGATTTGATATATTTTCATCCCCCTTTTCCTACCACTGTGGTAACCTTGAAAACTATCATCCCTGCAAACATAGTGAAAGTCAACAAGCTAGCTGTTGCTAGAGGGAAAAGACTTATTTAGGAGCCTCCAAAGATAACATCCTCAGAGAACTGTCATTATTTGCTCCTTCTTGCTATCCATGGAAACATGCCTTGCCCGGGCATGTTTCACTCCACTTAGAGATTGCTCAGTGCAAACTACCTTGTATGTGTGAATATCAGTAGCAATTGTTTAATATCAGAGTTGCCCAAGAAAACAATAAGGGCTGGAGAAACAAGAGGCTGATTAAAAGAATTAAAAGAAAATATGGAGACTGAGATTGGAGGCTTTGGACAGCTCTGACATATTCCTGGGAACTTAGAAATTCATGTGCGTGTATAGCATAATATTCTCAAAGTCCATCAGAGATACTTTAGATTCCAAGACAGAGAGACACAAAGTAGTAAGTAAAAGGATGAAGAATATATTCTATATAAACAGTAAACAAAAGAGAGCCATAATATCTACAGAAATAGATATATACATGTTAAAAAAACATTGCTAAACATAAATGATGTTTTATAATAATAAAAAAGTTAATCTGTTAAGAAGATAAAGGCATTTTCCTCTGTAAATCTAATTATATCAAATCCTTTTGCAGAATAAATGCTATTATTTCCTACCATTGTCATTCCAGTTTCTTTTTGTTGTTACTGCTTTTTCACTGACATTTTCTCCTTTCAATGGGATATTAAGAAAAGCTTATAGAAGCATATATTCATCCTGCCATCTTTACCCAAATGTTTTCTATGATTTTTTAAAAATTCTATGTTTTATTTTTCTCCTTTTTTTTTTTTTTTTTTCTTTTTGGTTTACTAGAAAGACTAAATATTTTCCCACATGTAGGTTTTCTAACTGTATTTGTTTTATGAACTGTCTGTTTGAATGAAATGTCCCATATACTAGTTTCTTGTTCTTTTTTCTTAAGATTCTATGAAAGTTCTTAATACACAATAATCATCTTTTATTCAACTTTACTATGAATATTTTATCTAATCCTATTTGACTTTTAATTTGCTTACATTTTATGACATGTAAAAAAATTTTGATATACCAAATCTATCCATGTTTAATGTATATTGTTCTTTCTTCTATTCCCTATTCTTTATATCTTCTAGTGCATATTAATGTTCATATAAATACGTATTTTCCTCTTTATATTTTGTTCCTTGACTATTGTTTAAAATTTTTATAATATTATATACAACATTCTTTAATCCAGTTAGGATTTATGTTCATGAGTATATTATATTAAGTGTTAAAGATGACTTTTTAAAATTTCTGATGTTACATGTTTTCCAGTTCTTATGTTTAAATAGACTTCATATTTTTCAAGTTTTAAAATACTACCTTCATCATATTATCACAAGATTTTTCTTTGCCCATTTTTTATAGTTTTATTTCACAAAAATAAATACCACTGTAAATTGGTTGTTTTAACCTCTTAATCTACCCATGATAAATGAACATTATGAAAACAAAAAGATTTTTTTTAGCAATGTGGCAATATTTTTTTAGTTAGGGATTTTGATGAGTAAAGTATCTGTTTTTCCTTCTCTGGTATTTGAGCGGTCTACAATTATTATATTCTTTAAATATTTATCGAGATTGTACTTGAATCATGTACCATGGGGGATGTTTTGTTCTTGAGAACTCACTTTCTATAAAGACTATGTCTTCTAAAAATGAAGCCACTGAAAAGCTTCTGCCCTGAAAATCTAAGCTAAAACAAAAATTAAATTAAATAATTTTGTTAATTTAACACAACTCACTTTCAAATTTGAGTGCTTTAGAGGTTTCAGACAAAATCTTACTAGAAATTTTAGCATAAGTTTTTCTTTACTATTTTGATAAACCAATATATATCAAAGAATAACAGACACAATTTTATATGATAAAAGCATAGGTGAAAAGCTCTGGCATTTTACATTTTATCCCAATTCCTGTATCTGATATTCACCTTTCATATGTTCACAGTGGGAAATGCCTAGATTTAAATAACACATTTGTATGTGACCTTTTATGAAAATTAACAGTGTCTTTGTTTAGAGTGTATAGGGCATGGATTTCACAGAGCATTTCCCACTAAATGGACTATTTTACTCCAATATCATGGCCATGTTGTCAAGAAGTGGCACTTCATTAAGATAATGTGACCTTTAGAATATTCTTCCAACCTTTTAGTATGTCTGTGGTGGTGGGACTTTTTTCTTAATTTCTGTGACTCTACGATAAGTTAGAAATAAAATGTAATTGAAGACTATATTCTTTATTTTTCTTCAGCTATACATTGTTAGTGTTTATGTGTTTTCTAAAATGGCAAAAAAAATGTCAGGTAAAGGATATTAGTTCAAGCTGGGGATTATCTAACAGAAGAATAACTTTTAGAGTTAAAATTAAATTGGTGAGTTCATATCTATTGTGGAAAGGAAGAAAGGAAAAAAATGGCTATCAAAGAAAGCAATATTTTTTTTTTTTTTGCTGTTGCATTTTCAGAGTTGAGAAGAAACCTCAAAGCCTCTTTCATGTTTTGTGATGGAAGTGAGATAACATTTTTTTCAGTGTGCTTGTTGCAGTAAATAAAATTGTTAGTTTATTCAAAGCCATCATCAAAAGTAAAAAATTAATTTCTAAAACTACTTTTATGGAGAAGTCAATGTAGGCAATTTAATGAAAAGGGGAAAAAAAGAAAGTTCTGGACATGTCAGTAGTGACATTTCATAGAAATCATTTATGTGCTACTTGATTTGTTTATAGAATTGAATTTTATGATCATAATTGAATCTTTCCCTTGATAGTTGAGTATCATGAAATATATCTATAGCCAAGTATTGCTTCTATTTAAATCTTTAAACATTTAGGTACCAGAGCACATGTATTTTTCTTTTCTTTTTAAAATATTCACCAGAGAATACATTTATTGATATTATTGTTTTGAGAATACGTTTATTGATATTATCGTTTTCATGTTTATTTCATTTTTACATTATCATTCAAACCTCATATATCTCCCCCCTGCAATCACCTCATTGTTGTCTGTGTCCATGAGTTTTTTTTTTTTTTTTTTTTCTGTTTTGCTCAATCCCTCTACCCCTTAGCTCAATTACGCCTCCAATAGCTGTCAACCCACTCTTTATCTATGAGTCTGTCTCTGCTTGCTTGTTAGTTCAGTTCATTCATTAGATTCCACATATAAGTGAAATCATATGGTACTTGACTTTCACTGACTGGCTTATTTCACTTAACATAATGTTCTCCAGGTTCATCTATACTGTCACAAAGGGTATGATATTTCACAGGACTAAAACAAATATTTCAAAAATTTATATGGGACCACAAAAAGTCCTGAATAGCAACAGTGATCCTGAAAAAAAAAAGAACAAAGTTGGAGGAAACCTAATAAGAAACTATACTATAAGTCCATAGTAATCTAAACAGCATAGAACTGGCATAAAAACAGGCACATAGATCAATGGAACAGAACAGAGAGCCCAGAAATAAACTCACACTTTTATAATCAATTAATATTTGACAGAGGAAGCAAGCACATACAATGAGTTAAAGATAGTTTATTCAATGAGCTAAAGTAAGTTTGTTCAATAAATGATGTTGGGAAAATTGGACAGATACATACAGGAAAATGAAACTAAACCACCTTTTTACACCATGCACAAAAATAAATTAAAAATTAGATCCAAAACACTAAAAATCCTAGAATCAAACATAGGCAGTAAAATCCCAGACATTACTCAGAGTAATATTTTATCTAATATATCTCCCCAGGTAACAAAATGAAAAAATAAACAAATGAGACTACATCAAACTAAAGTGTTTTTGTACAGCAAAGGAAACCATCAACAAAATAAAAAGACAACCCATGGAATGGGAGAACATATTCACCAATACATCTGATACGAGGTTAATAACCAAAATTTATAAAGAACTCACAAATCTCAACACCAAAAAACAAACAAAAAAAAAACCCAATGCAATTAAAAAATGGGCAAAGACTCTGAATAGACACTTCTCTAAAGAGGACATACAAATGGCCCATAGACATGATAAGATGTTCAACATCATTAATCATTAGAGAAATGCATGGCATGTCTTTCTCAATCGCACCTTTGACAGTTGTAACACCAAGGTTATCTTTGTGATATATTTAAAATAAAGCATTCCTATTACACTCTTGACAGTGGAAGCATTACATAAAATGTCCAAACCATATGGTGGCAAGAAAGGTGAATATAGAGTTTTGGTTTTTCTGCTGTATATGTGGCCTTTGACAAACTGTTTACCTTCCCAAGCCTTAGTTTCTGTATTAGAAGAATAACAATGTAAGGTAAGAATGCATTCAGTTGCAAATAACAGAAAACCTAGTTAGAGTGGTTTTAAAAATAAAGGCTGGTTTTTCAAAAAACCAGAAGCCACTCAATCAGTAGTCCAGAGCTGATATAACTGCTTAGTGCTATCATCAGGGTCTCCCTTATTTCTAAATTTTTTGTTTGTGGGTGTGGAACCATTGTCACAAGATGGCTGCTAAACTGCCATGTCTTCTGTCTGCCTTGGAGGCAAGAAGGAAGGAAAGACAATGGTTTTCTCCTAACGAGGTTTGCTTTTTTATTGCAGAAGTAGATTCATCTCTATACTTCATTAGCCAGAATTATGTTATTGAGTGTCCTAGTTGCCAGAGAGGCTGAGAAATTAAACATTTACCATTCTGGACTATAATAGAGGGAAAAGGAGAAAGCTGTTGAAAAGGGGTGTTGATGAAGCTAATCTACACAATTAAACACTAGGTAAAGTATCTTTGATGTACTGAGTCTCTAGAAATAGTATTAGTTCAGTTGAAAGGAATGAATATTGCTATTATATTTCACTATGGCCACATCTAATTGAAAATGTTATCTTTAGTTCTGAGTGCATATAAGAGTTAATGTACCTTCACAAATATGAGGGAAGGATGTGAGTTATGTTGAAATTATGTCTTATAAGGAAGGGCGGAAGGAAGTAGCATGGCTTTACTTGGAGAAGATAAGATTTAGTAGATGCCTAAGAGTTATTAAGGTATTTTGAAAGGGAAATATATGTATTTCCTGTGGGTTAATAAAACTAGCACCAGTAAGGAGGACATATTTTAAGTCTATAAAATAATTCTTAAGACTAGGACTGTAAACTTCAACTCCTATTGAATTAGAAATGACATAACACTCTGTTGAATCCCACAGATTGATCATGGGTGTCTAATAAATGATGTTTACAGTCCTCTCCAACCCTAAAAGTTGATGTATCATTACCATTTATTATTGTGGCCTGACTTAATCAGGATTCTCTAGAGAAACAGAACAAATTGTGTGTGTGTGTGTGTGTGTGTGTGTGTGTGTGTGTGTAATTGGCTCACATGATTATGGAGGCTGTCCAGTCCCAAGATTTTCAGGGTAAATTGGCAACCAAGAGACTCAAGAGAACCAAAGATTAAGTTTCTATAGAAAGACTGGCAACCTTGAGATACATGAAGATTCATGTAGTTTCAGTTCATGTTTGAATACTAAATAAATAAATAACTAAATAAAGCCAGTGCCCCACTTTGAGGGCCATTAGGCAGGAAGAATTTTCTCTAACGTGGGGGCCAGGCAGCCTTTTCATTCTATGTAAGCTGTCAACTTATTGAATGAGTCTCACTCATATTACGGAGGGTAATCTGTTTCACTCAGTTTACCTGTTTAAATGTTAATATCATCCCAAACTAGCCACATACAAACATCCAGAATAGGTTTGACCAAATATCTGGACACCCTGTGGCTCAGTAAAGTCGACATATACTTTCACACAGCCAGAAATGGATCATTTAATTGTATATTCATTTTATTTTGCTGAAAAACAAGTTACCACAAACTTGTTGGCTTAAAAATATATAAATTTATCTCTTTCTAAGGTCAGGACTTCAGACATAGCTTAACAAATTCCACTGTTCTGGGTTTTACAAGGCTGCAATCAACCTTAACCAGATTGCATTTCTTTATGGAATTAGTGGTCTCCTAGAGGTGGTTATTAGAAAAAACAATTTCTTTGTGGTTATAGAACTGAAGACCTCAACTTCTAGAGGTCATCTGTAGTTTCCAGTATTGTATCTTCTCCATAGACATTAATATCATAGCAACTTGCTTCTTTATGGTCATCGGGAGAGACTCCCTCCCCAGTCATTAAGACAGTGTCTTACGTAACATAACCTAATCATGAAAGTGATATCCCTTGACCCTCATTTAGAAGCTAGTCACACCAATGCAAACAAGGTTACATGAAGGTATGGGCATTAAGAGATGAAAATTATTGGGGTAACCCTAAAGTCTGCCTACCACAGAGAGTTCTTAGAACTGAATTTTGAATTACACTGAAGGTTCAACCTAACTGTGGCTTTCAAAGCTTAAAGATCAATTAAACTATTAGAGAGGAAGCTTGACAAAAGCAAAAGGGGTGTTTTCATCCCTAATTATAGTTAATAAAAGTAGCTTTAACACTGGCTACTTTGGAGATTACTTCTCATCAGGATATTGCTCATTCAAAATGACCTAATAAGGAAAGAGAGTTCATGCTTCAAATTCTATCCATTTGGAAAAATGAAAAGGCAGAGAATAATAAACACAAACTACAAGCATAGAAGAGCTTTAATGATGCCGTTTTTATAGTCTATATCAACCTGACAAAAGTTTCTGAATTAACCAATAAATATCTCATCAATAAATGTACATATAGAGAGTGTGGTATTCCTTTAAAAAGCCAGAGCAACAATTCAAAGTAAATAAAATATGCTAGTACGTTTTATATATATGCCTGGGTTGCCAAATCTTTGGCTTCTGTTTGTTTGTTTATGTATGTATGTATTTATTTATATAATGGTGGAGCTAGTATCTCAGAAATTTCCAGTAATATAGGACTCTCTCACTATTTTCCCTGACTTCTTTCTCTACCCCTACCCTATTGACAATTTATAGCCCCTGCACCATCTGGGGAACAGACTGTTGGCTGCCAAGTAGACTCATTAACATTCCCCTCCAGGAACTCTTGCTGTTTAATTAGGCTGTCTGCTGGATTCAGGCAGCGAGAGCCTTAGGTGGCTATGTAACAAATCCAGGAGTCCATTCATTTCAGATGTCAAGGTCACTAAGATTCCTACTTATACTCACTTAAAAGAATTAAAAAGAAATCCAGATTGTTGGATGCCAAGTCCAAATTATCAATGACTTTATCTTAAAGAGAACTTTCCACAGTTAATTGATACACTGCTATTCTCTACTAATTTCACAGCTGTCACTACTGTGTTGTTTGACAACATTCAAAGCCTTAGGTCACCAGGTCTGGCCTTCAGGCCAACCTTCTTGTCAAAACTAGTCAATAGTGTTTATAGAGTACTATCTAAACCCAATATTGAGATTACTCCCTGGACCGTAATTAAATACATCCAATTAACTGAATTCTCTGAGGACAGATTGTTAAAAGTGTTAGCATTCCAGACATATTTGATTTAAATAGAACAGCAAATTGTATCCTATTCAAATGTTAAATTGGTAAAATTCTGTTTAAAAAAATACTTCTCAACTGAATGGTTTGGTTAATGTTGAATAAATGTTTTCTAACCATCATTAGTTTGAAGAAGAGTTAAAAAACGTTTTCGTGCAAAATGTGTCAAGTCAGAGCTTTCCAAATTTAGGAATGGAACCACCACAAGTATATGTCAATCCATTCTAGTACTTTTTGGCTAAGTTACACATTCATCAATCTACTGATTTATTCATTTGTCACAAATTTATTGATCATCTACCTTTGGCTAGGTCCTGGGCTAGGTGCTATTAATGTAATGGTGAATCAAAGTAGACATTCTGGCAGAAAAGGCAATTATTCATCACGTAATCATGAAAAAAATGTATTCACAACAATAAGGAAACATACCTACCTCCATGAGATCTCATATTGCAGACTATTGACTCAACATGGTGAACAAGGAAGTATTTTGAACTGATGTTTGAACTGATGAGATGGGAATGATATCCCGGGCATACTGAAGTAACATTTAGGGGAAGGAGATGGAGAGAGTCTCTGAGAAGAAAAGCAGCACAGGCAGATGGCTATATTAGGGATGTAGGCTCATGTGAAAAGGGCTGGTAGGGGAGAGGAGGGGAAATTACAAGGTGAGGTCCAAGAAAATACTTCCTCAGTCCACCTAGGTTGTTAACTTTAAACTGTTATATCTGTGTCAGCTAGGGAATCCCTTCCAGGAGTATCCTTAACATTATTAGGACCTATGCTATTTTCCTCAGGCTGCCTTAGCTTAACCCCATCTCTCAATAGAAGAAAAAGAAGAGGTTTAGATTAGTGGGCTCAGTTTTGCTTTTTCCCCCACCTACCAGTCTTGAGTAATAAAGAACAAGGTGAATTCATAAACCTCATTGTGAGCTTAGAGTTGTCAGCAGTATTGCTTTAACAATGGGTCTTTTCTGGTAGTGTATCAAAATCCTTGAGCCAAGAAATAATTTTAGTATTAACCTTTAAACAAAGAACATTACCTTATGTGAAAACAAAGCTTTTCAGAGCTATTTTACCTACTTCTGTGTTTACGTATTCTTTCCTTCAAACATATTTGTGTAAGCCTTTGTTTTTTCCATATCTAGAGAGAAAATAAAATATTTTCTTTATATAATGATTGTATTTGGATGATTATATATGTCAATGGTAGACTCGGAGCTGTGTTTCATGGTTCAGTTTGTTAGGGAAAAAAATGGAAAGGCCCTAACAACTGCTTGAATCAACTACTCGCAGATTCTCTTCTCAAGAGAGAGATGGCAACTCATTGGCTGCAAGTGAAATCATACTTTGGGTATGATTTTAGTTATAAAAATATCTGGGGGGGGGGAATACTTTTTAAGTACAAATGAAACTTCATCTACTTGTTCTCAAAAGGCTGTGATGAGATCTCTCCTCTGCAGGCTTCAGTTACCAAAAAAGATTATGAGGTATGAGCAATCTGTCAAATACCCCACAACTGGAAGATGCGAGATCTGACATATGGCATTGTTTTAAATACTTTTAGTTAATACTTTCTCTCTGGGCATTTCTTAAAAATCAGTTGGTTGTATTTTATAATGCTCTGTTTAACAATATTTTATAGTGCTAGAATTCATCTAAGTAATATAAATGGAAAAATGATACATAGGTAGCCCAAATGATCTTTAAAATATGGGCATTAGTTTTAACAGCTTTATCACACTAGCTATTATGTTATATTATGTTAGTTACAGGGTATAAGCAGTAGAATAAGATCTGGGAGCCAAGACAGTCCACAAGCTATGAGTTTATAAAAAATACTTTTAAAAAGCACAATATTTCTGAAATTTTATAAATAGTCTTGCAGTCACCATCCACTTTTCTTTCTTTTATTTTTGAATTTAGGAATATGAGATATTTAAGAAAATAGTACAGGGAAATGCCACTCATTAAAATGTCAGAAAATATTACCAATAAAAAAAAGCCTAAATGAATCAAAATTAGTTCCTGTGAAGATGAAAAGGTAATGGTCTTTTCATAAGTCAGTAATTTTTAACAGCAGGGAAAGTGTTTTATGAGCAGGACTGTGATCAGCTGGTTTTACTATTCAGTGAAAATAAAGTATGAAAACACAATTCTAAACTGGAAATTTAAGCAGAAACATTCTATTACTGATGTTTATTGCTGCCATATATGTTTTTCTATTTAAAGTCTAATTTATAAACACCTTGGTGCACAGCCATATATCCCATTTTTCAAAAGGAAGTAGGTACTCTAGACTGTTTCATATATGGGGAAAAGAGTGTACGGGAAAAAGAAGAATATCATCAGTACTCATACTTGAATCAAGAAACATCTAAACTTGAGAACTTTTTTAAGCCTCAGGAAATTTAGATAATTTCTTTTTGTCATTCATTCATCTCCCCAAGGTAAGAAATAAATCAGTAATGCAGTTTAATCCGGTCAATTGTGAAAAAATATTTCTTATACCACAAAATTATATATTGTAGTAAATCCATGAGCAAGTACCCATGTAAATTTGCCTGTTTCAGCCATTCCTAAGTCGTACTAATGAAAGCCTTGCATTAAGGGAGATATATAGCTGGACTTGGGTAAATATAGAAATCTCCAACTGGAGTCAAACAGATGGGCTTTAACCACATTCTGCACTCATACATCACAATAGCAGAAAAGCTCCAGTGCACAGGTGCGACAGACACACAGAATTTTTTTGGTAAGTTTAAGAAAAGAAGTGGAAAAAGAGTCTTTATTTATTTCACATTTTAAAATTTTAGTTATTGTGAGAACAGCCAAAAGAGATAGTGTTGCATTAACTTTGACTGAAAGGAGGATATCAAAATCTAGTGCTTTGAGTCTATTCTAATTTAGCCTCATTTTTTGGATGAGGAAATAAAAATAGCAACTTTATCTGGATGAATAGGGCGGGAGCTTGTTTCAGGATGGCAGTATATTGTTGCCATCCTGAAAGGGTTATTGATAGAGAAAGAAATTCAAGGCCATAGGCCTTGATGTTTTGCTCATTCTATTGTAATCTCATTTCTGGAGATTGTTGGCTCAGCTAGTTCTTAGCTAGTTGCTGGGGAAGATAAATTGGAACTTGGGCTAATGATACCACTTAACTTGTAATAATGATTGTTATCAACATCTCTCCATCCTGTTTAGAGGGCAGGGTAGTTGGCTATATGTGTATGTTTTTCGAACTGTGAATGACATTTGAAATGCCTATCTGTTTCTCTCAAACTGATGGATAGGAATTGCTACTATGATGGAACTATAAATGCATTTGTATTATATAGAGTAAAAGAATGCAATCAAACCAACTATAATGTTGCTAGTTTTAAATTTTCCATAGGCCTAATCTTAACCAATCATTTGGAAAAATCTATTTATTGTAGTTTATTTTTAAATCTAGGAAACACACTTTACCAAAGAACGTTTTGTGATTTTATGTATATAATATATATATTTAATGATTTTGTGTGTGTGAATGTGTGTGTGTGTATGGAGCTGGGTCTGCAACAATGGAATTGTTGAAGTTGTGGTAGAGATTTGGCATGAGGGAAATGGTTAAATTTGGGGAACATAACATAGAAAATAAAAATAAAGAAGTAGGATGAAACAATGTAGTTCCTGTTCCACAAAATAGATTAAATGATCGTTCTAGTCACATTTCTTTAAGTCCCAAGTCTAGAATGCTATTTTACTTTCTTTATTAATTTATTGTTGTTGTATCCATTACAGTTTTTTCATCCCCCTCACCCCCTTTGCTCTCTGCGATCTCCTTCTCCCCTTTCCCCCAGTCAATCCCCCCTCTTTGTTGTCTCCATGGCTCTTTCACATTGGCTCCTCCTCTAAGTCCCACCCCTTCCCTTTGGCCAGAGTCATTCTGCTCCTTTTCTCCCTCCATGCCTCTGGTTTCCTTCTGCTTGTCTGTTTGTTTATTTATTAGTTTCCTATATTAGGTGAGATCGTATGGTATTTGTCTTTCACTGCCTGACTTATTTCACTCAGCATAATATTCTCCAGTTCCACCATTGCAGTTGCAAAAGGTAGAAGTTCCTTCTTTCTTTCTCTATGTAGTATTCCATTGTGTAAATGAACCACGGTTATTTATTTTCAATTATATCCATTAGGAAACAGGAGCAAAGGTGTAGGCAGGTTTAGAAAAAGTGCCCAGCACTAGGGAATAAGAAAGCCTTCACTGCTCTTTGCCCAAGAGACAGGGAGAAAATGGAACAGCAGCCAGAAAGGAGAGGATTGTGTAGAGGATGTAACTGAAGGAGCTGTCCGGGGCAGGGCCCACCTGCTGTGACCTGCTCTGACCAGGCAGGAGGCAGCTGAGGAATAAAGATTCTGATCTCACTTTCTTCTTGCCCAATAATCTCCTATTGCCGCCTTTTACAGGCTACCTACAAATTAAAGCCAAAGGGCAAAGGAGGTTGTAGCCCACTCAGGTCAGATTCGCTGGGCACAGAGTGAGGTGGGGAAGGGTGGAGAGTCCATCTTCAGGGCCAATGAGAATTTTGCATATACATGTTTCATGGTGTAGCTGTTTGAATTTGTAACATTCACACTAAATTGGCCAGGTTTCAGTGTAACAAAGGAAAGCCTTTGTTAATTTATGGCTATGATTTATAATACATAGTGTAAAAATGTACTTCAGCTAATCATTTATTGATTTAAAGATTTTTATTCCATAGTTAAATTCTACATTAATATTACATATTGAAGTAAGAAGTGAAAATAAAATTAGAAATCTGCTAACCAGTATTTAACAAGGAAAGCCATTAAGAAGGCAGCTAAGAAACTTGGAAAACGAAATGATTTTGATATCAGAGCTGAGTTTGAATCCTGGCTGAGGCATTATTCCTCAGACCTTAAGTAATTTACTTACTTACAAGGTACTGTACTCCAGAGGGATTCATGCAGCCGGTGCCCAATGTCCTAGTGCTATTATTTTTGTGATGGCTCCTTGCTAAAAGTCTTCCCATAAATCACCAAGAATACTAATATCAACTTCATTATGTATAACACTGAGCCTTGCAGTCTTGTTTTAAAAATGTTAATACCTGTTATCAAACTTTTTTTAGAGTGGAAAAAGAATGAGTGCATCTATATAGAATTTACAAGTGGATATACTTCTGTTACATTTTTATAATCAGATTCAATGATATTCATTAAAACATTCCAAGATGACAAATGAGGAATGGGTAATCCAAGTTCGAAAGGATGATTGCCTACCAAATCCATCTCCGTCATTGCAGATGAGAACCACGGCTGTGCAATTCAAATCCTTTTAGACACATGTTCATGTTTGCAACAAGGAATGTAAAAGCAGGTGTCAGAATACAGTCTTCAGCATATGGCAAGGCTCTTCCAATGCAGCTGGCTGCAATCTTTGTCAAAGGTCAAAGACAAAAAGACATAAAGTCAGAAGTGGCTAGGTGCTTCAAAAGCATATTCGGGAAACGACACCATTATAAACCATATTCCCTGAACCAGAGAAAAATTACTGCTTTTATCAATAATGTAGGGTGATTTGAAAGCTGAATCTAAATTGAGTTATGTAAGTTTCTATGTATTAGAAAGCAACAGAAATAGAAGGATGAATCAAGAAAGAAAGGCATATACAAAGAGAACAAAGTAACAGAATGTGCCTTGAGATTTAACTAGTAACTCCTTGAACTTCTGTATTCACTGCACTCCAGAGAACAAGGGAAAATTCTGAAATGTAGCCATGCTTTAATGGCTGGCACAGGACGACTGTTCTACTTCTCTCCAGCAATAGGTGTATAGGAGGGGAGATTGAGTTCATTTCATTCTCACAGGGAAGAAGTATATCCATTGTAGTTTATTCTTAAGGCATAACCCTGGTAATGACCTTGTCAGGCTTCCAGTACCTGGCTCCATCTTTTTAAAAAGGTTTTATTTATTATTTTTAGAGAGAGGGGAAGGGAGAGAGCCAGAGAGGGAGAAAGACATCTATGTATGGTTGCCTTTCACCTGCCTCCATCTGGGGACCTGACTAGAGACCTGGCTTGCAACCTGGTTATGTGCCCTGGCTGGGGAATCTAACCAGCGACCTTTGGGTTTGCAGGCTGGTGCCTATCCACTGAGCCACCAGCTGGGGCTTCATCTATTAAGAACTAGTGAGAGATCTTATAAGAGCATTATTTGTAGGCAGCCTGTTATTAACCCACAACAGAGCCAAAAGTTCTACTTAAGCCTGTGTTTTCATTTGACAAAGACTCAAAGAATGAAAAGCAACTTGGCTAGGACCCGGTAAATATTCGTGAGTACTGAGGCCAATCTGATACATTTCTCTTTGGTTATTCAACTCCAATAATCTAAGCAACATTCAACATTGACTCCTTCATTTGATAAAAGAGGAATGTTGAAGTCTAAGGCAGGTAGCAGTCTTGTAGGACTGTTGTCCTGTTAACTGCTGTTTGAGTGGGAAAGAAAGACCCTGATAGCAATACACTGACAGATCTTGATTTAAAAATGTGCTGGCATTTTTACATTGTATACTACATACTTTTACTTCCAGATCCACAAAGCAACAGATGAGTAAAGAAAAACTTTTGGATGGGCATATGTTTGAAAATATGTAAAAAATATGTAGAAATAGAAGAGTGAGTGATATCTTAATAAAAGAAATTTTAGAACTTACTCTTAAATAAGTAGTATTCAAAACTATAATGAAAGTAAGGCAAAACACTGAAGTCAGTGGTAAGATATCTCCAAGACAAATACCTGTGACGGTTATGAGAGACTAAGTTTCTTTCCATCAGTGTTACCTCTGCCAAACTTGGAATGAGTGTTCTCAGGGGCTCTCTGTGACTGAAGATAGACTCAAAGTTTAATCCAGTTGTTATCAAGTCTACTTGTCAATAAAGTGAAAAATTGAGCATCAAAGAAAGGTGGATCTGGTACTTGAAGTGATAGGGAAAACTGATGAAGGAAATAGTCCTAGAGATAGAGTTAGGATGTGTTGATTTGTAAACATTAGCCTAGTTCTGTTTTAGCACGGTGAATAACCATCCAGTGGATATGGAATAATTGCCATCAGAATGCTGTTATAAGAGTATGCACATGGTATCGTCCATGCAAAACTCCATTGAAAACATAAGTTCCTCTAAAATATATCCACCATGAAGGAAATCGCCAGCAAGCTTTTGTTGGCTAAATTTGTCATGAGCCACACATGTTTTAATTATTTTAAGTGAAGTAGTGCTATCAAAAACTTTCTTAAGGCCCTGGACAGTTTGGCTTAGTCGATTGAAGAATCATCCCATAACCAAAGGGTTGTGGGTTCAATTCCTGGTCAGGGAACCAGCCAAGGTTATGGTTTCAATTCATAGTCCAGGTACATATGATTCCCAGTCCAGGCCCTTATGGGAGGCAACCAATTGGTGCCTTCATTGGCATATCTCTCTCTTCCTCCCTCTCTCTCTAAAAGCAATTAAAAAAAAAAAAAAAGCATCCTTGAGAGAGAATTTTAGAAAATAAACTTCATTAAGACAAATCTTAAATTTATACATTTTCAAAATATTATATTAAACATTTCACATAAGTCTATGCAAATGAATACATTAACATTAGGGCTTGAACATAAAATTATTAGACTTATGTGATGATTAGATGAAATGAGGAATTTTAAAACACTATTAGGTTAGCTTTTATTACATATAATGAGAATCTTCCAGATGGTGTAAAAATCATTAAAAATTAATTTTATAGACACTGGACTTGCCTTAAAGTGTCTTGAACTGATAAGCTTTCATAATTTTCTACTGTTGCTTCAGTTCATTGATAATTTTATAATTATTAAAGTGTAGTAAATTCATTTTGTGTAAGGTGTTTAGATCGAGTCCCCAGCCCCAAAGAAAATTATGCTTTAGTACAGTAAATCTCAACTATCAAGAATGAATACCCTTTTTATATGAAGTATTTGTTATAGACCCATATTATTATAATTGGCCTTTTAATATCTGTTAGCTGAGAAAATACATAATAAAAAGCTACCATGAATTTGGCATTTATTTAAAGTATATATGCACTTATTAACCCAAGTAGAACTTAAACTTATTTGAAAAGTGAATATATACTATGTTACTAATAGTATAATATATATTGAATGTAGGATTAACTAAATCTTGCAATGACTTCTCTTTTGCGAATTTGTGGTTTATTATGAACTATTGTTCTAGACCTTGTTTAAGAGGATATACAATGTCAGTGTCATGTAACAAAGGGCACCAAAAAAGACTGATATATCAGTGGATCAAAAGTATGCCTAAAATCTGAAAATGTTCATGCTGAGGACTTGGATGGCTTTTTCTCATGTCACAGTACTGTGAGGAAGGAGACTCCTTTTGGGTTACTGCGGCGCTATTTATGCATGACAGGGACAAATACACAAATTACAATTTTTCATTTTTTAATTAGTGTAAGTACCTACTAAAGTTCCCAATTAATACCACAGACCAGCAATTTTCAACTGGAGTGCTACAAGAATTGTTAAAACATACAATACCTGACTAGTTGGCAGCACTGACCTTTTTTCCCTTAGATCATCAAATAAAAGAATGACAGCATTCAACACAACAATAGCTATTCAGTGTGGATGTATCAAAATTATACCCATTTATGTCATATTGACAAAAACTATAGTATATTATTTGATGTGCCACAGAATTTTAGAAATTAGTTTATTTGTGTCATGAGATGAAAAAGGATGAAAATTGCTGCCAAAGACTAATTAATGCCACAAAGCAAGTCTGACATGTATTAGTGATAATAATGTTTTCCAACTCTATTTTTAATTCTGTAAATTATTTAAACCCTTATAAACACATGCCATTATATATAGTAAATTTCTTTACATTTATTTTTTTAAATAAAATCTTATAATTTGCTTTTTTTTTTTAAGATTTTATTTTATTATTTTTAGAAAGAGGGGAAGGGAAAGAGGCAGAGAGGGAAAGAGACATCAATGTATGGCTGCATTTCACCTGCCTCCAGCCACAGACCTGACTGGAGACCTGGTTTGCAACCTGGTTATATGCCCTGGCTGGGGAATCGAACCTGCGACCTTTGGGTTCGTAGGCCGGCGCCTTATCCACTGTGCTACCAGCCAGGGCTTAATTTGCTTTTTAAAAGCTACTTTATTAATGTTGCTTGCATCTGTGTCTGTCAAATTATCAATTAATAAGGAAGTAATCTTTTCTCTCCTTTGTACCTATCATTTGTGTGCATATAGTTTCTTATAAAAATCAATTTTATTTATATATATATTACATACACATGTACATATATTACATATTTATAAATATTTATACATTCAATAGCTTTAGACATTAATATATTTATCACACTCTTGATTAAAATATTCAAACTATGTCTAACACCAAACAGGCTTGTCAGGTTTGCTATGTGTATGAATATACATTTACTAATTAATTGGTGTGTCTGTTGACTATAGGGAGTCATCAGGTCAACTGTATAGCCACAAATTCCTGATAGCAACATTTCAGTAAGGGGAAATATTTAAAGAAATAAAATTTGTAAACTTGTTGGGAGAAAACAAAGAGAAACAGGAACAAAATAGTGATTTATAAGATTGAATAATTTGTGCAATGCAAAATATGAAAAGAGATGAAATAACTAATTAATCAAGTCCCAGGTAATTTCTTGAGATTGGTTTTCACAATTTTTCAGCAGAAGTGTTCTGATATTTTTCATATCAACTACTATATTTTCAACTATGTGGTGTAACAGTTATATAGTTTGTCTTTTTTTTTTCCAGGAATATTTCCATTTCATATTTTCTATATTTTTGTCCCTATAAGTATACTTGTACTCATCAGACCATGTTCTGTGATCCCAAAAAATATGGTCACAGTATAAAAGCCACAATATCAATATTGGCTGTAGAGTTTGCCATGGAGAATTTACTTCAACTACTGTTCAAAAACAGTGAAAGAGTTCTAGAGCCTTTAAACCAATGGTGATAGTGTTGCGTTGTGTTTAGGAAAAGGGGAATTTTGAAATCATGTTCTCATCCTGCCATTAATAACTATGACCATAGGCAAGTGATCTAACTTTTCAGTCTTGTTTCCATCATCTGAAAATTAAGAACAGGGAAGAACAAATTACAAGGTGTTTTAATGAGACTTAAGGCATGCAACTTTCAATAAATGCTAGGTGCTGTTTTATTCATAGTTAATTTATTAGCAAATAATTTCATAGTAACATTTGAAGCCATCTCAAAATATCTAGCCATGCCTAAAAAATGGCCATGCTAAATTTCTTTGGAAATATTTCTATTACTTCTTTTGATTCTTTGTTTCTGTCTGAGTTAGCTCTGCAGCTTAAAAAAGGGCATGATTCTTCTATCTTGGACAAATACTACTACTACAATGCTCATTGTCACATGTATCATGAAAAGGTGCCCAGTGGCCTTTCTTGTCACTGATTACAATGGTAGCACATAGGTTAGTTATTAAAAGTTAAAAAGTCATATAGAGATTTTAAAAAGCAAAATCAGTTATTCTTTATAAATAATTACAATGATAATTTTTATGGATATGTTTCTGTTCCATTTTCTTTTAATTCTCAGACTATACTATAAGAAATAGTCTATGGATATAACCATTTCAAGACCCTTGAAACATCTATTTAAATTGTTTTCTGGTCCAAGGCTTGTGGCTCAATGGATAAGCACCAGCCTGCAAACCCAAAGGTCACTAGTTCCAATCCCAGCCAGGGCACATAACCAGGTTGCAAGCCAGGTTCCCAACCAAGTCTGTAGCTGGAGACAGGTGAACGGCAACCATACATTGATGTTTCTCTTCCTTTCTGCCTCTCTCCCTTCCCCTCTCTCTAAAAATAATAAATAAAAACTTAAAAAAAATTGTTTTCTGAAAGGGGTGTGCTCATTCATCCTGCCAGCAGCAGTGTTTTGAGACTGCTGGCCTCTTCCAACCTTGTTGGCACTGTGTGTGTGTGTGTTTGTGTGTGTGTGTTTTAATACCATTAAAGACTTTATGAGGCCAACCTTTTAAGTTGAATAGCGAAGTTGTGTTCAGTCCTCGGTTATTAACAAGACACTATTGGGTCAGTAATTTTTTTCCTAAGATAAAATTTTTCTGTATGCTTTATGTTTAAAAGGATTAAACGATCAAAATTTATGATGCTTATTAATAGAGTTGCCTTGAAAAATACTTATTTGGTCCTGTAGCAAAGAAGTGATCTTATAGCTTTGAGATGAGTGATGGGAATACAGAGCAATTCTATGCTTCTCTTCAAAAATCATCATTCTAAGACATATCCAAGGTAGTCCTACAGACAGTGTAATTCAATAGCTCTAAAGAGAGGTTACCACGGTTACCTGGAACATCAGCAAGAGACTTCTTCCTGGCTCATTGTACTAATACAATTACATGTTTGACTTGAAGTGAAAATGTTAGAGGGCTATTTTTTTAACTTTGTTAGTGGCATGAATTCTATTTTTATTTATTCTAAAACATTGTGAAGGATGTATTTGAAGTTGTTCTGCCATTTCAAATAAATCCTGGATGACCTGCTTGACCTACAGCTAGATATCAGTGTTTATGTTTATTTACCATCACTTAAGTGCAGAATTGAATGGAAACCAGGGATTATTAGGTCACTTAATACACATCTTTCACATGTAAGACAGTAATTGGAATGAAATAATAGTAAGGAAAAGCTCACCTGAATTAATACTCTGACCACATGTTTAGAACTGCAGGCTCTTTTCCTGTCATCTGCATTCCCATTTTCTATCTTCATTTATGTTTTTTTTTTTCTTTCCCCTGTATGCACCACCACACATATTAGATATATTTATTCTTTATTATTTATTGTTTTTCTCATCCCAGTAGAAGAGTGTCCCATTAAAGCAGATATTTTTGGCTATTTTTTCACTGCTCCATCCCCTGTGTCTAGAATATCTGACAACTCATAGTAGATGGTCAATAACCATTTATTAAGTTAACCAATAAACTTACTAAAAATTATATCTTTAGAAAATATAATGAAGAACTAGATGAAATAGATGTGACTAACCTTTTTTGAGAATAAACACTGAATTGTGTTTAACTTGACATATCACTCAAAGATATAGCAATGTAACAATGCTAATCAAAGTTTTTAAAATATTATTATATATCTGGTGACATATAAATTATATTAGGCCAGGTTTTCTTTAGTTAACATAAATGTTTCCAAAGCCAGATTTGCAGTACCTATTAAACAGCACCCATTTACCATCCATTGAAGTTGGAAAAGCTGGTATTTGGGATGCTGTTATCTTTTCCTTTTTCCACTCAATAATTTCAGTCTTTGTTTTTGAAAATGTTATTGTGAATTCAATACATTGGCTTTATAATGTTGTAACTGGAATACATCAACTAAAATTGAATCAAAACCATTTGTGATTTGAACACTCCCTAGATATTGATGATAATAAGGAATTGATGATAGTTATTTCAAGTGGATACTAGTATTATTTTACTTATATTAGAACAGTCCTTTTTAAAATTATATAATAAAATATATAAAGTAATATAAAATTTTGTTTTGTTTTTTAAATAATGTGAGTAGGAATAATGGAAATGTGGATGAGGGTAGTAGGTTGGTAGTCTGTGGGGCTATATAACCATTGATGGTTAATACATTATTCTTTTTACTTACATAATATATATTTTCTAAATAATAGAAGAAGAAAAAGACAAAGGAGGAAGAGAAGGAAAGAAAGGAGAGTGTGAGAAGACAAAAGTATTTATAAATGAATAAAAACATATAAACAACTACTTGTAAAACAATTGATAAGACAGAGATAACATTATTGAGTACTTGTTATGTGTAAATCACTGTTCTCAATCTCTTAATGCTTATAATAACCATATTACCCTCTTTTAATTACTGATTATAAGATGAGGAAATTGAAATTCAGAATGATTAAGAAACTCATCCAAAATATAAATGGTGAAGCTATTAACTGTTTATGCCATTGAACTAGTGTAAGGTACACTGTTATTTTATATATTTTTAAAATAGAAAAATTCAGAATTTTAAAATTTATTTAATGAAGATTTTTAGGCCAAATATATAAAAAATTCTTTATACATCAAAAAGAAAAATAAAACAAAAAAATAAGTTCTGTCTAAAGTGTTTTCTTTTTTGACTCAGAGTTATGGATGCCTGTGGTTCTTCACAATATCATCCAACTGTGACATTAAGGAAAGGACAATAGTAATACAATATTTATGAAAAGAATGTCACATTATTGTTTCTGGAACTTCATTTCATTCTAAGCCAGTGGCACCTTTTCTGCAACTTTTGATGTTAACATTTTCTAGAATGCACCATAAGGCATCATCAGAGGGTTTTCAGCAATGATCACAGTGTTAGTTGTTTTTGTTTTTGTTTTTTGTTTTTATTTTTTTGTAAAATGATCTTTAAAAGGCTTAATAAGTTGAAACCTAACTGCACTTGCCTATTCAGGCCCAGAATAACAATCAAGTTAGCATACGCACATGCACTAGGTACGAAGTGCCCCTAAACTAGGGTGATTGTAAAGACTCTCTATGAATTTAAAAATATAAAAATTCTGGGAGGGGGATAAATGTTTCAAAATAAATAAGGTAGATCAACTAGCTGGGTCACATGTGCACAGGCATTTATTGTGTATATATAAAAATGTCTATTGGAGAAGGTCATTGAGAGGATGTGACCACTAGTTGCCTTGCAAGCTGGACCTGGACTGTTGGAGCTCTTTAATTCCTTCACTTAGTCTGTGAATGCGTGTTCCCACTGTGGGACCCATTTTCAAGGGTTCAATCTTGAGAGAGCCTCATGTTGTTGAACCTGAGACCTTCTCAATGGCATATGTAACTGAACCAGAATAGACCTCTAAATAAATGTGAGATTCTGGGGGGTGGGCATGGAGATCTGTTCATCTTGCAGTCACCCAAGAAAGCCTTGCTTGTAAGTTCCCTTGCTTACCTGACATCTACCAATAGGGAGCGGTTTGCCTCTTTTTTCAGTCTTTCTTTGCCCTCCATGTACTAAGGCCAATTTAGAAATCATCAATGTTATAACAAAAGATTAGATGAGACATGAAAAGCAGGTTGAGACCAACACATGCTGAATGTTGTATTGGGTTGGTCAAAAAGACCATTTAGTGTTCCCCATAAAATAAAGGACACACTTTTTTATTTTCACCAATAACTTTATTGATTTGGGTATTTTGAGTGTGTTGGCTATCTACTGTTGTTGGCTGTTTTTTTTTTTTTTTTTTTTTAATTTTATTGTTGTATTACATCCACCATCTTTTTGCTCCCCTCTGTCCCCCTCCCCACCCCCTCATTCCCCCGAAAGTCAATCCCACCTGTTGTCCATGTCCATGGTTCCTTTATACTAGGTTCTTGTCTAAGCTGCTCCCCTTTCTTGCCTCTGCCTCCCCTCTCCCCCTACTCTCTTTCCCCCTGACCATTGAAGGCCTATTCACTGTATTCATATATTTGGTTCAGTTTTGCTTGTTGTTAGTTTTGTTCATTATTGTCCTGTAATGGGTGAGATTGTTGTTGGCTTCTAATGGGTAGAGGTCAGGGGTGCTCCTAAACATTTTCCAATGCATAAGACAGCCCCACGGCAAAGAATTGTTTGGCCAAAATGTCAACAGTAACAAGAAACTTTGCAAACCACTTTTGCCATGTTAAATCAGTCACAGTACCTTCTCCATACCCTGAGCAATTTTTTTGTGTGTTTCGTGTTTCAGTTGTGATTTTACTTTTCTTGAAATAATAAAGCATACTGTGCCAAAAATGTTGCCCATATTATTCTATCTTCAATATTAAAATGGCTGCACAAAAGTGCACTAATTTTGGTAAGATTTTTAAAATGCACACTAATATGACAGCTGTCACAATACACTCAAATAAAATTGTTCCCAATGAAGTTAAAGACAAGTAAGTACTACTAGAGCCATCATATAGAAAAAACTAAACAAACCTTTTGGCCAACCCAATATTTCATGCAAAAGAAAAGTTTACTAAGGAAAGTTTTTAAGAAGGGCAGAAAAGTATCCAAATATACTAAATTTCACAAAACAATTCTGATAGAAATAAAAAACTTAGAATAATTATGGCTGGGAGAAGCTTTAAGTATAGTTAGAAAAACACAAGGGACAGAGCACAGGTGAATCTGGGTTACTGTCAAAAGTGGGACAGGAAACTAGGTGATGACAAAGTATCCTCTAAAATTCTATGAATAAATATCAGGCATATCCTGAATTGTTGTTCACCTCTTTATGAAAGTCATATATTAAAATAAACATTAAACAAATTAAATAAAATATTAAAAATTCATTACTTTAACTCTGGACATGGTTTGATATCTAAATGTAATACATTTGTTTTATTCAGAGGTTCTGGTTTTAAGTTAGAACATAGTGCAGCATCTAGATATATCTAGGAAATGATTGATACTTTGTTACTTAATACAGTATTTAACTTTAAAATCTATAAAGTTAGTATCTTAAATGCAAGTAACTTTAAAAGACTGCTTATTTTCAAAGATAATGTTCAAGTGTAGCTCTATAGTACAAGGTATATGTGTGTGGCAATTATTCAGTATCTATTAAAGTCCCATGACAATTGACATATGGAGTTATATAACAGTACATAATAACATATGATGACTGTAATTAAATGCATTGACTTAGTACTTTGTCTTTTAACTATCCTCATTGGATACCTGAAGGAAGGTAAATTAAGGGTTCATTGCGCAGTATTCAGAAGGAAAAAAAAAATGTTTTCAAATGGCAGATGTACTGTGAAGTTAAATGGATTTATTAAGATCTGCTCATCAGTGTTTTCTCAACTGACAAGTCCAGGCTGAACTCTTTGAGGTGTTTTAAGAAATTAAAAACAACATTTATTTTCACAGTTTGTTTAACATGTTGAGCTTTCAGCATGTAAAACAATTGGGGAGACCATTAGAAATTTGGCTGTTTCTACATCAATAGGATCGTTGTTTATTTCTTTTTTTATTGTTGTTGTTGTTTAATGTTCTGTATCTAAGAGGAAAAGCAGAGCAGAAAGGAAATGATGATCTATGTTGTGGAATTAGACAAAACATCTGCAGTAACAAGCATGTTTCCATTCATAGTAGCCTGAATTTACATTTCTAAAATAAAAGAGTAGTGCATTCAAGTTTGAATGGGAAGTCACAGAAAATTAGAACATTTTTAACTGATCCTAATTCCTAAAGGTGTCAAGAAGGCATTTCAAATACTAAAAATGTAATGAATTTGAGCTGTGTGCATGTCTGTATCTACAGTCCAGAAAACAGTATCTTAGAAAATTAATAACTACTGGAAGACATGCCTGCTTCTGTTTTTAACCCAAGTGAGTGATCTTTTTGCAAGATTATTATAGCTTTCTACGATTATGACACCTTTAATCCATGTGCCATAGAGGTTTTATATTTTTATCTTTTAAAAGATTTTATTTATTATTTTTGAGAGAGATGGGGGAAGGGAGAGAGACAGAGAGGGAGAGAAACATCAATGCATGGTTGCCTTTCACCTGCCTCCAGCTATGGACCTGACTGGAGACCTGGCTTGCAACCTGGTTATGTGTCCTGGCTGGGAATCGAACCAGTGACCTTTGGGTTCACAGGCCAGTGCCATATCCATTGTTCTACCAGTCAGGGCAGTAGAGGTTTTTTTAAAAAAGTCTCCTGATTTTAATTAGAATGTAAGACTGACTGGTTTTGATTATTAGAATCTTCATGTTAGCTATGTGGTATATTTATTTCTATCCTATGCATTATGAAATTCAATCTGAATATCAAAATATTATAAAAATTAGCCCTATTCAATGAATATCTGATTGCAATTTTATAATCATATTTTATTTTAGCCTGAATTTATTTCTCAGAGATGAGAAATGAAATCTGATATACAGCATCAATATTATTTATGGCAATTTTGATTGTAATTTCAGAGGAAGGCAGAAAGAGGTATTTTGCTTTAAGAACAGATGATTTAGTAAGTCCCAATTTTGTTACATTAAACAAGTCAAACTTGATATAGTTTTATCTTCCTTCCCTGTTTCTGAAGAATAAATGAAAATATTTTCTTTCCTTTGGAACAATTTGTTCATGCTTTAGAAGCCACTTAATTAAATTATTACCTGCTGGAGCACCATCTGTTTTTGTACTATAAATAAGAAGCATGGTTGCTTTTTACATAGGCTTGGTAAATAGTAGAAGGTGCCAAAAAGCAATAAATATCATCAGCAGATGGACTGAGGCACTTCTATCTCTATACAGTCAGCCTTGATTGTTCTGGGCATAGTTAAATGGATTTTTCTGGATAGGTTCCTCTCAAAATGTATTACGGGCAGGAGGGGAGTTGGATTAATCTCCCATAGACCTCTTTACATTCTCCCCTTGAAGACATAGAACTTGATTTCAACTCTGTCGTCATGACACACATTAGTTCTGAATGATGTATGTAAATAACTTGATAATGTGTCTAAGGGACTTGATTTTGGTAGTTCTGGGATGGATTTTTCGGAGGCTGCCTCTGTCCTCTCCCTGTTCTATGTCTCATTGCGCTGGACACAGCCTTCCTGTGTGACGCGTAGCACCCAAGTGTCCTTCGTTCATCAATGAACTCAGGAGTACGTGGAAGAGGCATTACATCCTTTTTTGAAGGCCGAACAAGCTGAAGTAATTGCTCTAAGATGCATTGCTGATGAAATTGCAATTATTTTACACTCCATTCTATCCTCTTTTCATAATGCCATACCAATTGGAGCCTATTATTTTTTGAGCAGCCGCATCATGACTTTAGATATTGTGCCAGGCTACAAAGATTAAAACTAACTAGACAAGGTAACAATCAAGCATCTGAATGTAAGGACAAATGCGGCAGAGGAAGAGCAGGGGCAATGCACGCTTGGCAGCAGGGAGCAGAAGGAAGGATTAGAATGGAAGTTTAGGTGGGGCATCTAGGACCTACAGCATCAGAAAGGGGAGTGTGAAATGCCATGTTAGGGCAGAAGAAAGAAAAAAATAGAAAGAGAAAATACCCCATAGGCTTTTAATCTGTCAAGTGACAGTGGTGAGATTTGTAGTTTTGAAAAACAGCTTTACTGGTATTCTGATTATTTATTGCTGAGTAACAAACTACCCCCAGTCTTGCAGCTTGGGACAACAACCATTTTATGATTTCTCATTATCTAATCAGGAAAATGGGCAGGTGTCAGCCTGCCAATTTTTTTGTTGCATAAACTTGTCACTCAGCGAAAATGAGCTGGTGGCTGGCCTGGTCTCATGTGACTCACATTCTGGTTTAGATGGTCAAATGCTTATGTTCAGCCGCTTCTCCATATGGTCTTAGGACCTCTCAATGTAGACCCTCGAACAGAGTAGTTAGACTTCTTTGTGCTCAGGGCTCCAAGAATTCCTTCTTTGTAAAAGCTATTCTTAACCTTAACTACAATTCTCGTAAGACCCTTTAGGAAATAGATATTGCACTATCATTCCATCTGTTACTTTAAGAGCTGTTACATTTAAGTTAGATAAGTGCTCACAGGATATATATGTATATATGTATATACTTATATATCTGAAAAAACATAGCTATTAAATGAGATCATTGTTAATTATTCAGAGGTTGTCAACATTATGAAGTTAGTCCAACAAAAATTTGCATGGTTAAAGAATTATTATAAAAATGGTGGGCAATGAAAATAGGAATTGTAATTCTTTGGAGCAGAACCAGAGGGAAAAATCTGTTGAAAATGAAAAATTCACTAAAATCACACAGGGACATCCAGTAGCCATCAGGATGAACCTAAAGTGTATTTGGGAAAGCCACAAGCAAGTTGGGTGAGGACAGAGAGTGGTGGCTTGTATCTATATGTGAATGTGTGAGTTTATTCATTTCTCCCCACTTTCCCTCTAAAAGACACTAAGACTCTAAGGAAGCTACATAATGATGAAGACTATGGGAAACTGCCATACTACAAAGTTTCTTAGGCCTTTATTATGGGAAAATTGAGTGATATTCTTATATGTTTTATTTTAATCTTTGGAACAATTCAAAATATGCCTTCACATAATGGCTTTTTGTCATTATAGCAGAATGGATAATAGCAGTGATTATGGAAACACACTGCCTAGATTTAAATCCTGTGTGATCTTAAGCAAGTGACTTGCTTAAGAGAGAATGGTTGGCTCCTAAGATATGATTAAGATGGAGATATTTTGTTTAGAGGCTGTATACAGATTATTTTTTATGGAATAAAAAGTGTCACCAGTCAAAATAGCTGAAAAGAATCTTTGTAGAAGTGTTAAGGAGAAGGGTATTTAGTTCTTCATACAGAGTGCCTGAGGATAGAACTCACAAGCAGTAAGTTAAGTTAAATTTTAGTACTATTGTATATTTACAATATACAATAGTTGTAAATATACAAATATATTTGTATTTTTGTATATACAAAAATAATGTTGTGTTGTATTTGGAATGGTAGAGCAAAACATAATCTTTGGTTTGGTGACAAGGTCACCATTTAAAGTATATAAAAAGTCCACTGACTCTATAGTTCAACACATAGCATTTTCAATGTATCAAAAAGAATAAAATGAGCTTTTTTGGTCAGTTATTTTATTATTTTCAATGAATTCCTGAAACAGCTATAACACTATAAGAATGGAAAAGTAAAATGAGGAAAGCCTGAAAAGAGGCAAGAAATATTAAAAGATAAAAGATGTATTGTGGGCAGAAAGAAAATAAATGAGGAAAGAAACTAAAATTCATGTTGGTAAAGTAATAATATTTGACATTAAGAATTGAAGTACTAGGTGATTTTAAAAATCTTGCGTGTATTGTTATACACTATCATTAAATTGTGTCAATTATATAAAAGTTCTGTTAAATGTTTTACATTTCATGTCTTTGTGAATATTGTATTTTCATGCCTTTTACCTGACATTTAATTTCATAGCAGCATTACCTTTATGTGCCACTGAAGGTCTTCCATTTTTAATAATATTCCTGTTCATAAATAAAATATAAATGACATAAGAAGTGCCCAGTATACGTTTAGCTAAGCTGTTTAGTTGCTTTAATTTACCCCAAACTATTAGTATTTCTGTATGTAAATTTATAATATATTAATATCTTAATGTCAAACTGTCATACATATGTAATATATTGCTGTTGCATTTCTCATCCTGTTTTTTCTTATTAATACATTCTCTTTTATTGAAAAGGTTAACAGTTTCTAGTATTATCATACTTTAAAAATGGTTACTTATAGAAAGAACTTGAATTTTCTACTTTAGAATACTATTTTGTCACCTTCTTTCAGATAAAATTTCAGTTTTGTATCAGCAGGGAGCCTAGAAGAAAATATTGTAAAAATATATCTTTGTCTAGCTTCATATATATATATATATATATATATATATATATATATATATAATACATATACTGTATATGTTTATATATATGTATATACATATGTGTATGTATATTTATGAATATAGTATCTTAAAAGTAAGAAACAATAACTGAATATTTGGTAATTTGTTTCTCATTTTTTGTTGCTAGAGATAATTTTTTGGAAAGCATTTCAATCTTGATTCTGTCATCAGTTGTTAGTTGAAAGCCTCACTATCCTTAGTTTATTTTTTTTTACCAATATTGAATTCTTACTTTTGAGGAAAATAATAGTTCACTTTAACTTTCAGCACAAGAGTAAGTGAATTAATATGTATTACCTTTGTCTTACAAGGAGCATATCATGCTATTAGTTATAAGTAAGTTCTTTTATTATATTTTGGGCTAATTTACCAGTATTAATTTTCTTTAGTTCATACTCTAATAGTTTGAATGCTAATTTTTTTTTTTTTTTTTTACTTTTGGATCTTATACTTGGATTTTTAGCTAGATTACTGATTTCCAGAATTTACTAATTATAAGCTTGTGATAATTCATGTGATACATATTTTCTTACTAACTGAATTTTGAATGGATGTAAATATATTATATCAATGTGTTTTCTTAGCTGCTTTCTTCTCCACTAGTTAATTACAGTATCATGATATATTAACACTTTTTCCTAATAACAAGCTAAAGTAACAAGAATGAAAAGAGTGATTTCATAAAATAGAAGGACAGATTCTAGGTGCATTCAATTGATTATCTCTCTGAGTGCCTCAAACAGTCTTTCTATATTAAGATGTTAGGGAATACAGAAATCTGAATTTTAGAATTACACTTCCAGTTGTAGAAACTTGTTGATATGATTGGAAGAATAAATATATTTTAAAAGTCTGCCAATAAAGCACCTTTGGAAAATGTGAAAAATAGAGGGCTTAGTGACCTCATGTAGATAAAAGCTTCATCTGTTGCTGCAGATCAAAAGGTCATAGTCAAAAAAAAAAAAAAAAGCAATTTAAGATCATTCATGCTGGCTGAAAAGATTTTTTTTTTTTTTTTAAATTGCAGTATATCTTCCAAGCTAAGTGGCCAGCTTCTCCTGGCAGATAGCTCTTGAAGAACCAAATGGTTCATATTTTCTTGTCTCCTCAATTTGGCAGCCTCCCTCTATTTGTTTCAGTATGTTAGGTAGAGCAGCTTTGACCCCCTGTAAAATGCAACTGTAAATTATATGGGAGCAGAGACTTAGGTAATCACTATGGTGGGGCAACCTGCTTCACTGCTTTGGTGTCTCTGTGCTGGGGGAGGGCTTAGAGGTTGGAACTGTGCTGCTGTCTAGCCTCTGGTGGTTTGCCTAGCATTTGCCCTGTTTCCAGTCAATTCACCTGCTCTGCATACGTGACTGGTGTCCTTCCAGCTGTTGCCCTTGTATTGAATGGAACAAAACCTTAGAGAAAGAACTAAACAAAACAGATAGCCAATCTATCAGATGCAGAATTCAAAACACTAGTGATCAGGATGCTCAAATAACTCATTGAGTATGACAACAACACAAAGGAAAAAATGAAGGGCACATTAAGTAAAATAAAGAAAAATATGTAAGGAACCTAGAATGAAGAGAAGGAAGCCAGGATTCAAATCAATGAATTGGAACATAAGGAAGAAATAAACATTCAACCAAAACAGAAAGAAGTAACAAGAATTCTAAAACAACATCATCATCATCATCAACAACAACAACAACAAGGGTACAAGATAACTCTGGGATATCTCCAAATTTGCCAATATCTGAATCATAAGGATGCTAGTAAGAGAAGATGAAGAACAAAAAATTGAAAACTGATTTAAAAAAATAATGAAAGAAAATTTCCCTAGTTTGCCAAAGGAAAGAAACATACAAGTTCAAGAAATACAGAGCATTCCAAAGAAGTTGAACCCAAAGAGGACCACACCAAGACACATTATAATGAAAATGTTAAATATTAAAGATAAAGAGAATTGCAAAAGCAGCAAGAGAAAAGCAGAGAGTTCTATACAAAGGAGTTCCTATAAGACTATCAGCTAATTTCTCAGAAGAAACTTTGCAGGTGAGAAACAACTGGAAAGAAGCATTCAAAGTGATGAAAAGCAAGAATCCACAACCTAGAATACTGTATCCAGCAAAGCTATCTTGTAGAATTGAAGGGCAGTTAAAGTGCTTCCCAGACAAGGTAAAGTTAAAAGAGTTCATTATCACCAAGCTAATATTAATTACATGAAATGTTAAAGGGACTTATCATAGGTATGGAGACTGTTTGAAGGGTTATCAGCTGGGAGAGGGAAGGGATATAAAGGTGGGGAAGATGCTGAAATTAAAATGCATAATTGGTTGGTTGTAATATAGACAATGGGATGTTAAGAATCATACAGAGAATGAAGAAGCCAAAAAACTTTTATGCACGACTCATGGACATGAACTAAGAGGGCATGCCTGGGGGGGGGGGGGCAGGGGTACTGGGAAGTAGGAGGCAAAGGGGGAAAACTTGGGATAACTGTAATAACATAATAAACTATACTTAAAAATGTGCAAAGTGGTAATTGCATTGATGTGTTAAGTCTTGTTACCCTGGAAACCCTCTCAGGCCATTGTAAACCATGTATAGTAGGGAGTAAGGCAGGATGGACTAAAAGGGCTTTAATAGTGGAAAACAGGTCAGAAGCAGGTTGAATATGAATGGTATCTTTCTAGTTTTTTTTTTTTTTTTTTTTTTTTTTTTTTTTTTTTTTTTTTTTTTTTTTTTTTTTTTTTTTTTTAAGAAACCACTCAGACTGCATTCTCTCCCTCTTACTCTCTCAAAAAGAGAGAGAAGAACGATCATCAATGGCAGGTGGCGGTTGCCGAAACAACACCAAAAGCCGGCTTCACGCTCAGGAGAGAACACTGCACCTCCTCCTCGTGGTTTCTGGTGCTCTACACGTTCAGAGAAACTTCTCTAGTAACGAACTATAGAAATGATCCCTGAAAGTATAGCCTTTCTTTCTAGTTTTAAGCATAGTTGTTTTTGCTCTTTGTCCCTTAGCAGTAGGAGAAAAGAGGCAGTTGAAAGTGTTGCTAAGAAGCAATCTAAAGTACAGGTTGTGGTCTTTTCCTCAGAGCAAGTGCTTGGAAGCAATTTGACCTTATCCAAAACACAGTGCTGGAAACATTGCTGCCTGCCAGGTACTGTGGAGAGCAAACAACAGAGATCTTCTAGGACCTGGAGTCAGAGGAGCCCTTAGATACCTAAGGGTCAGGTGTCTAAGGTCAGGACCTTTCAGATTGAATGGCTGAGACTCCTGGTGCTTGTGGTCACATTCGTGTCATAACTGGGAATAAATAAATCAATAAAATCTCTGAATTTGTTAACATCTGCCAGCTTTTGGGGACTTAGAGAGAGCCTGAATTTTGGAATTTAACAGGTCATTTGGGATACTCCAGCTTCTTGCGTTTACTCACTGTGAGAGCTTAGGGAAATGACTTAACCTTGTAAGCTTCAGATACCTCATCTGTAAAATGGGAATAATAGTACCTAACTTGTAGGATTATTTGGTTATATGACATAATGCATATAAAACTCAAACCTTACAGTGGATCCTTGTTTCATTATTCAGGGTTCAATTAATTATCTACTAGTGTATAATTTTGGATCATGTCACGTGAGAATGTTGTAACTTCTACATATCAAAATCTAAGTGTAAAAGATAATAAGAAGACTCATAGATTTCTCTGACTAAATAGAGAAAGTAACTTCCCAGCATAGAAGACTGCAATTACAAAAAGATAACAGAAAAATAAAATTAAAAATAAACTCTTCAGCTAAGACAGGCAGTTTAGGCAAAGGCTGGTGGAATTTGAGAATGCCCTACAGAGGCCATTCTTTGCTCTGAATGCAAGGAAGCTCAGGGCCACAAGAAAACTCAAATTATAGTGGCTTTCTTCAGCTAGACTGTCAGAATTTTTTCTTCCCCACTCTTCCTTATTTTGTATTTTTGTGGTTTCACTTATCTTGTACATGTACCTTTCTACCCTAAGCCACTTTACATACTCTGAATGTGGAAAGAATGTAACTACCATGGAAGTAAATAAGTATAGTACTTCTAGAGATTTTATTATAAATGGAAACAATAGTCGGGCTGAAAAAAAAAAAAAAAAATCTAGAGTCTAGGTAGAATCAGAACACCAAAAGGACCAGGAAAGGAGTCCATGCTGAAACAAGAAATGCTTAGATATCCCAAAGTAGAGAGTTTTGTGATGTTGGTGACATTGAAACTTGAACAATACATATTCTAAATAATACTAAGTGTTCAAACTACCTGTTTGGGAAACACAGTGTATACTTTGTAATGTTTTAATTCATTTAAATGAATTCTCCTATGTGCCAAATTATAAATTAAAATAGATCATTCTAATATTGAAAACCATTACCATAAATACAGGAACCCAGGTGGACCCAACTAACCTTTCAGTTAGAGTGTGTTACCCACAGTAATTGTAGTTGCATGCAGGTACATAAAGAAAGGTGGCCTGCTCAGGGAACTGACCAGGTGGTCATACATATGCAAACAATACAAAACAAATTTACACAAACCTGCTGGACTGCATCAAATAATTTTCCTTCAAATGATTTTGACTGCATTTTAAAATTTATAACTCATTAATTTGCCATGCTATAAAGACACCTTTTACATGTCATTTAGCGATCAAAGTAACTTGGGCACCAGAGTGGTGACTTTTATACTCTCCAGCTTCATTATCTGCTAAATACAATGTACTATTACCCATTGACTAATTTTTTTACGAAAAGAAAGTGGAGATAATAGTGTCTCCTTACTTTATATACCCTCTTTATACAATTAGTGAAGCATGAACAACAAATAATTATTTTCATTTCTTGTATGCAGTTGACACACCAACATTGCAATTAAATAAGAAATTCTTAGTGCATTTACAGACACGATAGCAATTGCCAGGGCCATTTCACAAAACCAGATGGAAAAAAATCTCATTATACTGGAAAATTAAGTCAGGGAATAGAGTCTTCTGAATTACTGTTTTTATAGTTTTATCTTTTGCCCTGCTTTCAAATTGAGGCCATTAAAGCTTTCAACAACAGAAATGTATTCCACAAATATGGGCTTTATTTGTACATACTAGGTTCCTACTGAAAATTTTATGTCAACTGTTTTCAGCCTATAAGGAATGTTCTTAAAATTAAATTTAAAAATTCCTCTGGGCATGCATATAGATCACTGTACAGCATCTAAAGTATAGTGCACAAAGGTGCATAATGAATTCCTTTCGATGATGCACTGACATTTCTAAGAAATGCCTTTGCCCCAAATCAATCTGCTCAAACCAGCAAATGAGTTGACATTCAAAGCTTTAGGAAATGCTATATGAATATTTTCCCCATCATACAATAAAGATTTGATCATAGAACTGTCATAGGAAATTGAGAACCTGCCTTATGTTTTAAAGTTAATCTACCAGGCTCACTTATTTATTTTACTTGTAAAATGAATTGTACAAGTCAAAAAAAAAAAAAAAAAAAAAAAACAAAAAAACAAAAAACAAATATTAGATGCATTCCTAATTCTAGTGTGATCTGCGCTGTTTAAGTAAAATACTATTGGTATCATCATAGCTAATGAAACAAGTCAACCACCTATGACAAACATGTTTTTCTACAACAAATACATGTAACTCCTATTCATGATAAATTATTACTAATTCCTGGAGCTATTAAACTGAACTCTTCAACTCTTCAGGGTTATGGAAAAGCTCTGTATTTTTTTACTGTTCTTTTCTTTTCTTTTCTTTTTTTTGGTTTTTGTAAATAGACTAATTTAGAGGTAGAGGTAAGTCAAAAACAATATACTTTGTATATAGCATTAGCCATACTTCTCTCTCATTTATGTGAACAACAACTAATAATTAACTGATGCTTCCCATCTCAAAAGTGCTTGACTACACCAATGCGTATCTTATTACCTCCAGATTCTTGTTAGTGAAACTTAAGGCTCCTGGTCATAATTTAATTTAATCAGGACTGTACTTTAAAGTTGTGATCTCCAAATTATTTCAAATTTCTTAACCTATAGAATTTCTGGAGTGATTTTTTATTAATGAACTACTTATATTAGATGTTGTTATAAGCTCCTTCAACAATTTATCTCATTTGCTATTCCCCTATACAAATGTGGAATCTCAGCAGAAAGATATTAAATAACTGGCCTGAACTACATAGCAGAGCTAGAATTTGAACCAAGTAGTCTGACTGTAGTCAACTAATTTAGAGATTGAGGAGGTCAGGTCAGTATGTACTAAATTCCTTCGAGAAAGTAATAGTGCTCTTATATTTCTAAATGGCAGTAGTAAAAATAACATAAAATGAAACTTTTGTTTAATGTGTATTTACTATCCAAAATAACTACCATCTATTGTGTTAGCCTTGATCTATATAGCAGCCAAAGATTTCACATTACATATGAAAATTTTAGCTTTTTCAGTATTCATCTTTTATTTCTGTATAATTTATTTGGCTGCACCTGGTGTAAATGTGTGGAAGAAAATCATTAAGAAATATCCATTTATTTTTAAATTAATCATATGCTTAGTTAAAAATATGAATTCATTTTTTTTTTTCTGTTGATTTAAGCCAGTCATAGCCTTGGAAAAAAAATCTTACAGTTTCACTTGTATTTGTCTTGTTGTTGTTGTTTGTTTTTTGCTATATATGTACAGGAATAAATGTAAAGTAGTTTCCCGCATTCATGGTTTTGCTTTCCATGGTTTCAATTACCTGCCGACAACTGTGATCTGAAAATACTAAGTGGAAAATTTCAGAAGTTAACAGTTAATAAGTTTTAAACCATGTGATCTTCTGAGAGGAGTGATGAAATCCCCTGCTGTCCCTTTTATCCTGCCCAAGAGTGACTTCCCTTTGCCCAGTTTCTCCTTGTTGTAGATGTTCCCGGCTGCTAGTTAGTAGTCTCTTGCTTACCAGATCTATGGCTGTGGTATCTCAGTGCATGTGTTCAAATAACCCTTATTTTACTTAATAGTGGCTCTAAGGTGCAAGAGTAGTAATGCTGACAATCTGGATATGCCAAAGATAAGTTGTAAATTACTTCCTTTAGTAAAAAGATGAAAGTCCTTGACTTAAAAAGGGAAGAAAAAATTGTAACTCCTGAAGTTGCTAAGATCTATGGTAAAAATGAATTTTTACTTATGAAATTGTGAAGAGTAAACATAAAAAATCAGTGCTAGTTTTTCTGTTGTACTTCAAAACTGCAAAAGTTAGGAGCATGACAAGTGTGTCATTAAGATGGAAAAGGTACTAAATTTGTGCGTGGAAATATTTAAGAACATTTTTCAGTGGTAACATTTTTGCGAGACAGACTATATTTTCCTACCTTTATTATAATATATTGTTATAATTAGTTTATTTCATTATTAGTTATTGTAATCTTTTACTGCGTCTATTTTATAAATTAAACTGATCATATGTATAAAGGAAACCAGTATATAGGAGTTATTATACTACTTGGGGTTTCAGGCAATAATTGGGGGTCTTGGAACCCTCAATTTGTAGGAACTCCCTACAAATAAGGGAGAACCACTCTATATTTTAAAACAATAAAATAAACATTTTTAGTATATAACATTTTAAAAACAATTTAGCCTTTGGAGTGGGCTTGCATGAGAAGGGATCTAACCTAAATGAATAAGATATGTAGAAAATATGAATAATATATTCAATACTTTCTAAAACTTGCTCTTTATAAAAAAGAACAGTGGAACATAAGGATATTTCAGATATTTCTATTAAAAAAAAGCCACAAGTTTCTATGACCTGGCCTACACAAAAACACTAATCTTATAGAGAGATATTCATGTGGAGGATTCTAAAAATTTTTTTTGAAAGAATTACTCATGTGGAATAGCTATAAAGTAATATAACAGTATAAATTAAACGAATCTTATGTGTCAGTAATGGAAAATACCTGAAGGTCAAAAAAAAAAAAAAAAAAAAAAAAAAAAAAAAAAAAAAAAAAAAATACCTGTAGGTCAAGAAGGTCAAATGGCATATAAATATAATATCTTAGGCATGCTGTTTTGCTAGGTTTCATTTTATAACATAACATTTTCATTGCACTTGGGAATTGAAATGACCTGGTAAAAGAAATGTGATGTATCCCTTACTAGACTCACGGACATAGATTTTTAAAGAAATCCATTTCCTTGTGGGACCAACAGAATGATTTGTTCTGACTCAAAGTTCAATATGTTATCAAAGCTTTATTTACTTAGTATATTCTTAATCAGTTTTATTTTTGAGGCATTCACTTTAGATAGATTGATTAAATGAAACAGAAGTGTGAGGGCAGAGATTTATGTTACTTTTTTGCAAAAGCTGCCCTTAAAGCAAGATAATTGAAACCAATGGGCAAATATACATATTGTAATCTGCATAAGTGGTTAAAATTCTTTGGTACATGTTAACAGTATTTACTTTCTCAGTAATTTTCCTGAAATACTTTGGATTTTGTTACATCAAGTGGCTCCATCTACCTTTGACCCAGATATTGCTCCCCTGGATTATAGTATTTAGTGAAAATTTTTAAGTGTGTAATGAGTTCAAAGTGGTAGCAGGGATGTCAGGCAGCTATCTATCATAATGAGGAGTTAATATCTGTATCTGTCTTACATTTTAATTGATGGCTTTGTCTGATATTTGAAAAGCGTTAAATTGCTGGTGTACATGTGATGGAATGCCTATTGTCAGGCTAGAAATGAAAACTCTGCATTGCCATTGCTGTTGGTTTTTAAGTGATTTGCAGAGAAATAACTTTGAATGTTTGTATTGGAGGTCAGAATTAAAAATCTCACATTTTAGTAGTAACTCCTATGAGTCAAATCTTCCCTTAGCATAAACTATGTTCTCTAAATATAACTTTGAAAAAAACCTTTCAAGAAAGAGAATTTAATTCATTCAATGAGAGGGAAAATATAGAAAACCACATTGGGACAGTGTTTAAATAAATTAATCAATAATACATGAACTGAACAGTTAAAGAAGTAAATATTATAATATTATGTATTGATGTTTAAGCCATACAGGAGAAATATTTAGTGCTAAGAAATTGCAATATTTTATAATGTATATTAAAATAATTTTAATTGTGGGGTTAAAGTATGTAAAGTAATTTTTTCAGTCTCATATGTTTATAAAACTGCAGTTGCCTGAAGAAGTATGTACCCAAATATCACTTTCTCAGTCTTAACAGAATCACTCAGTTTTGAAACTCAATTTCCACTTGTGAACTATGACAGGATTTGAATCATAAGTTTTAGTTCTGCTTCCTTCAGGTTTCTTTTTGTCCTGTAGTTTTTTCCGTTTCTCCTTTCCCTCTTCCTCCTCTTTTTTTCCTTCTTAGCCAAGTATGATTTGGATTCTTCATGCATCAGTTATTCTATCATCTCCTAACTAATCAGAATAATTATCACTAACTCCATATGTTACTCCCTATTTTTCACTTGTCTTGGTGTGACCAAGACAGAATTCAAATGCTTCACTTTCTTGAAACATTTTGGAAATTAGGCCAAGTAGAAGGGCAGCAGAGCAGGAAAGGTGGCAGGAAAGGGGGAAGGATGAGGAAAGGGTCTGCAGAATCATTCCTGAGTCTGTTCTCTCATATATAGTGCCAAATAAATACCTGCATGATAACAGTTGGCATGCCATGTGTTGTTTTTCAAAAGTATATACTTTAGTCTCTACTTCAGACTAAATGCCTAAAAAAATCCAATAAGCCAATAACTATTACATATACATGTGGATATTAGGAAACCTCCTCTTCTCCACAATGTCTTGCAGAATTATATAACTTTTTCTGTATTACTGAACTTATTTTTTTGACAGTTCTCCCTCTTTTACTACTAGAAATGTTTCATTTGACCCATGCAGAATTTAATGGATGTGTTAGGTTCACCCTCTCAATTAATCCTAATGACAATACTATGAGGTTTTTATTCTTATCATGCCCATTTCACAGGTGAATACCCTGGGCTGAATAGAAGTTAAACATTTTGTCCAAGATCACATTCCTTAGCTTTCTCCCTAAATGTCTGGCCCATGTGCTGCATCTTCAGCAACATCATAATGCTCTGCGTTTCTCAGGTGATCCACACAGCATGCACTGACATGCTTCTGCATACTTATAGATTTCCTGCTGCAACAATACCCTCAGCTCACACTGCTGGTCTGCCCTAGTTAACTCCTCTTTTGTCCAAAGTACCTTAGAGGTCACTAGAGGAATCCTTTCACATTTTTTCTCTAGAAACAAACATTCCTGATCCCCCCTTACATTTTTTTTTTTTTTTTTTTAAATTTTGGCTCACATCTTTTATTTATGGATTTGTCTCTCTAATTGCATTGTTCCTTTTCTGAGGAATAAGGGCCTATCCTCAGTACCTTCCATGCAGTAAATTCTCATTGTATTGACTCAAATCCAGGTAAGTTTACATCCTAACTTCTAGGGCAGTAGAGAAGAATCTAGTTAGAATTACAATTTTTTATTTTTGCAAAGTTTAATATTTGATTGTATTTGAATTTTTAATTTATTTTTATTTTTTGAAGATTGTATTTATTTTTAGAGAGGGGAAAAGGGAGGGAGAAAGAGAGAGAGAGAGAAACATCAACGTGTGGTTGCCTCACATGAGCCCCTAACCAGGGATCTGGCCCACAACCCAGGCATGTGCCCTGACTGGGAATCAAACAGGCATCTCTTTGGTTTGCAGGCCAGTGCTTAATCCACTGAGCCACACCAGCCAGAGCTGAGCTTTTTGAAATATTCAGAACATTTTAATTTATATGAGCTTCTGCCAGCCATGATTGGAATTGTGCACAATGCCACTCTCTTTTATGAAGTCCATGTTTGTATCTTTTTCATTAGAGTTCACTTGTCAAACACTGGATATTAGGCAATTGGCTAATCAGTTGTCAGGTGAGCTCTGTTCTTTACCCACAGAGGGACACAGAGAAAAATCATAAAACATAGTGAGGGACCTTAAATTCCAGCTGGGGTAACATATCTAATACACAGAAAATTTAGTTATAAATATTCTTAATCTGCAACCATAACACGCTAGTGGGTTACTGAATTCAGACTGAAGACCACTTGTAGTTAATTAGCCTAGTTATCCTAATACCACTCTGCAGGATAAAACAAACAGTCATCCAAAACTGTGTAGGGGAGAAAAACCTCCATCTGCCATCTCTATAGTAAGATTATGAAACCAAACTCTCCTACACTGGCAAAAGGCTTCCTCTTTTGGATGGATGCCATCCCAGACTTTTACTTAAAGTTCACTAAGTGAGGCCAATTCATGTCACTAATTCTATGGACTATCTTGGTCTTTCTGTGGTAGCCTTAAATTTTCTCAATCTTATTGATTTCTCACAATTATGTAATGTATTGTTTCTTGCTTCTTATATTTCTATAGAGTTGCTACTTCATTTAGTGTTCTGCCAATTCTTAATTTGAATTTGTGTTTAAGATCAGTTCTGGCAATGTAAATCATCCCAGTGCCTTTTATATATTTTTCCTCCTGAACTTACTAAATAGTAGTTTCATTTCTTCTGCCGAATTTTTTCCTTAAAAGTGATTTTGAAAATGAGTAAGCTTAACATTTGCTTTCATTGTAATATATTATCATTAATGCAATTGTACTTTTGTGATTTATTCTCCCAAGTTTCAAAGGTTAATATGGTGTGTGTGTGTGTGTGTGTGTGTGTGTGTGTGTATTTTGTGTTCACGTAAACTTTTCCACCAAGTATCTTCCTTTTATTTTTGTCCTTTCCCCGATAGTAACATCAATAGAAAAGCATAAATAATTAACTTATATATGATTTTTCTATAGGGGTAATGCATTTCTGCTAATTATAATTGTTAAAATGTTATGGACGTATAATATGGTTTATTGTTTTGTTTTCACCATGAAGGTTTCTTTTGTTGTTTATTTTAAGAAACTCTAACTCTCTTATTTTCACAGGTAAAAAGATGGCCTATCAAAAGGTCAACGCAGATCAAAGAACTCCCGGACATTCACAGTACTTAGACAATGATGACCTTCAAGCCACTGCCCTTGATTTAGAATGGGACATGGAAAAGGAACTGGAGGAGCCTGGTTTTGACCAGTTCCAGCTAGATAGTGCTGAGACTCAGAACCTGGAGAATTCAGAGACTGCGGACCTCAATCATGATTCCATTCAACCAGCAACCTCACCGAAAGGCAGGTTCCAGCGACTGCAGGAAGAGACTGACTATACTACCCGTTATACAAGATCTGCACCAAAGAGCAACCACTGCAACTTTTGCCGCCTTTTAAAAATATTTTCTACAGCCATCATTTTATTTATTTTTGGAATTTTAATAGGCTACTATGCACATGAGACTTGCCCTTCAAATGCTACATCTTCAGGAACACTTGATCATCAGTTATACCAGGAGATTCTCAAGACAATCCAAGCTGAAGATATTAAGAAAATTTTCAGGTAGGTGTAGAGGAAATGGATATTGGTGGGAGGTTTTACCTGGGAATGATGTTTCAGTAAGTATTGAACAGATGATTTTGCCATGGTTTAAGGATAATGTTGCAAGCTGAGAGAAATAACTTACCAGCACAGTCTTCAGAGAGCGGTGATGAATTTTCAGATTCATAGTATTGTAATACAAATTTAGGATGCTGTTTTATTAATTTATTCTAAGAACCATGACTACTGTGAATATGAAAAGTCTTGAGTCAGTGCGTTTTTTGACCTTGGGAGGCCCAAATAGGCCAAATTGAGATGCAAAAACTAATGAATGTTCATGTAATAAAAAGTATATCATTAGCCTTATGATTAAGTTTTTAACCACCTCAGGATAAAGTATAACCTGCTTTAAAGGCAGAAGTAACTACCTCTAATGGTCAGGAGCTAAGACAAGCACTGGTAGTATTTGATATTCTGTATCTCTGAGCTTCCCAATGAAGCACATTTGTCATGAGACATATTGGGTTCTAGGTATCAACAATTCTAAAAACTCATCTTTTTACATTAAGTTTGCATATAATTTGTCTTATCATAATGTGTTGACTTTTAAGTTAATGATAAGAAAATATTATTTATCAGGCCTTAATCTTAGTTCTTGGGAGAATCTTTATCAATGTCGTGTAATCAGTGGTAACTTGAAAAGTTTGTTGTTTGATATATTGTTGTTTTATATGTTGTTGTAAAAGGTTCCCTGGTTTACTTATTTAGTGGAGTGAAGAACTGAAAGGGGATAATTAGATACTCATTCCATATTTGCTAAGAAAAGATAGTTCTGGATGAATTACACAGATGTTGTTTGCAAGTGGATGAACATGAGGATTACTGCTTTACCAGGATATTCTTTCTAGGTTATGTCGACTTATTACTGCCAAGATGTTGGCATGTGTTTATTTCTAAGGATCATCTAGGGAGCATGTCCACTGAAAATGCATTGTTGAATCTATGTGCCCAAATAGTACTCTTACTGATGTTGGTAAATCAAAATTCTCTTCCTGAAGATCACATGTGAGTATGAGGTAAAAGATAGCCATTCTCTTATAATGAGTGATTCTACCAATCAGGATCCAACTAAGAAAACATAAAACTCACTGAACATGTAAAGCAGAGGGAATTTAAGTAGGACAGTTGTTTTGTCAGTGCTGAACACTGAAGAAGACAAACTGGGGACACAGAGATGGACGACAAAATGAAGCCATTGCTAAACGTAGGCTGGAGGGTCAGTAGATTCAGGGTAACTTGGTGGAAATTGGAATATTCTCTATACACAAGTGTAGGCATGTGTATTTGGAGTTTGGGGGTAGTATGTAGTCTCAGCCAGAGATACCACTGAGGACAGAGAGAAAGAAGTACCACAGCTGCTCCCATCCTCCTGCCCTGCAGTGACCCACCAGTTGTCCCATGGCTGAATCCAACAGGAAGGCTCTAACTCAGAGCTTGTGGAGCTCTTCCTGAAGCACTCAGCTTCTTGGGCAAAAGATCTATATAAAATAGGGCACAGAGGTGTTATTAAAAAAGAGACAGAGACAGAATGAGAGAGCAAATAACTCTATATGTCAACTATAACTTAATTGTGGACATTCCGTATACTATAAAAGTATCTTCTAGAAAAGGATCCATGGGTTTATCTTCTTAATTTTAAGAATAATTATGTTTAGCTTGAGCAATTTCTTAGTTTTTAGTTTATGGACACAATCATTCCCATACCCTAGCCTGCTTGCTTATACTTTGGCTTTTAGCAAGTTCAGAGTCAAATTTATATTGATATAGTAAGAAACTGAATAGCATGCACTTCATGTACTAGCTGGCCCACACACTTATTTTTCTCTCCTCATATTCCTCGGCTTTTTTGCCTTACTTATTTCTTTCAGCATTATAGGTATTTAAAAAAGAATTGATGGATGTCCTCTTTTCACATAGAAAGTTGATTTTAAATTTAAAATGTATTAAATAAAATTCATTATTTTCCTCAGAATAGGAGTTGCATGACATCAAGGGTTAGACACTCCTATTAATCTCAAACATCAACAAAATACATATTTCAAAGCTAGCTGCAAAATCATAGCCACCAACTGTTTTACTTCCAGGTAGTATTCAGTGGTTGGACACAGAATCAAAATTATCTCTTTCAAATAGCCACAGTTTTTTCTTATTGAAATAATAGATATTTTCCTTCAAAAATAATATTTTTGGTATAAATGTGCTTACAGTAACTTTCTCCAAAACACATTTCTTCATCCAAAAACAATTACTCCCCAATAGTTATGATAACTACATGCCTAATTATGAGTACCTACACTTACTAAGTCATCATAGCATTTATGATGTACATCACAGGTTCCTACTATTATTTTTCATTAATTTATGGTCAGTTTTGGCTCTTGCTGACACACTATGTTGTTTATCAATTGCTATTTCTATTGTTTATTGACTCTCAATTTCTGCCCATGCTCTAAAGCTATGTTAGTTCTTGCAAAAAATCCTAAAAGTTGGGAATATTCAACCTATATTTATAAATAAATTAGAATACAGATTCTGTGAGGGACTGGATCAAATCTGCTCTACCCACCATTAGACTTCTATTGTCTAACAGACATTAACTAAGTATTTTTCTAAGGAAGAAAATAAATATGTAGGTAAGTGAGAAACAGACCTGTGTTTAATTGCTCAATTATATAATAAATTTGAAAATGATTTTGCTCACTATTTGTATTTTTCATGTAATTATAGTAAAAATACTATGAATATGTTTTATTTGTAATATAATTATAAAATACTATTTTCTATTATATAATAACCAGAGGCTATGCAAATCCAGATACTGTAAAAATGTTACAGTATCTTTATTGATGTCTCATTTGAAGATAATTGATAATAATTTCAAATTAGGTTCAGCATAAAAACTTGAATTTAAACAAATTTAAAAAAAGATAGAACCCTGAGACAAGAATCCAGTTGTAGTCTATGAGAGATAGGAGAAGCTAGGACATAGAGTCAAAAAAAAAAAAGAATTTTTGGAGAGATCTACTAGTGAGTGGTATTGTAGGTCTCAATCTTTTCTCAAGGAGGAAGCCGAAATTCTTGTGGGAAAAAAAATGTTTAATAGAAATACTTGCAAGAACTTGATACTGTTTCACACAGAGTGTTTGACTGTGATCTGAGAAAGCTAAGTGGGAAGACTTGGACTGATTAGTTGCCAATGACAATCCAACTAACAAATCCTGCTAGGTCCAGGGAGCATCCTGCTAGCTCATGAGAGTATCAAATGAGAACACTGTGCTCGCATTGTGCCTATTCTCAAGGATTTATTTCAACCCTGGCAGTCAGGCACTCTGAGGGAGGAGGTGCAGAACCACAAAGCAAAGAAAATCCCTCTTATTTGACTCCAGGGTTGCCAATCTAGAGATAAACAAAGTGGGGGACACTGCAAAGTTCTGCCTATTAAATGACACTGATCACTTTAATTACTCACTGGAGGAACTCCAGTCACCAGGATTGTCAGAGTTTGTTCTCTAGGAACAGGGAAAAAATACTAGCTACAACGAATAAATGTGAACTGGAGAAAACTGCTTGCTCAATGTAGAAGTTACACATAGTTGTTTTTTTTTTTTTTTTATGTGTAATAATTTATAAAAGAACATACTCATAGAGAATTATTTGTAGACACATTTACTGCATATTCCAGTTTAAAACCTAATTACCCCATAATAAAGCTCACATAGTATGTGAAAATGAAGCAAATACTTGGTATCATGTTGACCAAATAAAAGAAAATAAATCAAAAGTTTAGTTACACTTGATAGTGTTCATAGGCATTGTCAAGATTAACATAGGAATATGAGGATTATATAATATGTATACATGTGTGTGTTAATCATTCATCTAATATCCTCTTGTCACTTCTACCTCTGTTTAATTTGTTGCTCTTTGAAAAATACATTCACTCTTTTACATGGTTCGTTTACTTCTTCCATGTGTCGTCTGTGTAAGCTGATAGTATCTGTAGTATCCAGAGATATATCTGATATGTCCAGATGTATTAGATTCTAAACAGGCTATATTTAATATAGGTTTTTGGTGCCTTTCAACAGTACCTACTTAATAATTTACACTCATTGTAAGCTTCCAAACAGGAAACTGGGTTCACACAATAATCCATAAAAAACAATTATTTATTTGATTGAGTTTCAACATGTGTCATCTGGAGCCAATCGGCTTCAGGGACCTTCATAGCTATTGTCCTCTGATTTTCATGTAAGTGTAGAACCACCAAGGTGACTTACCTCCATCGACGTTACTTTCTATTTGCCTCATTGTTATTTATTTATTTTTTTCCTGATACCAACTGTTCTACCTGATATGTTATTCTTCCAATTCGTTTTCTCAAGGATGAAATATGATTATTATCCTTTGGGAGGTCAGGGATATCTGTGACTATCAAGTGCTTATCCCTAATTTAAACAGTTTTGGCCCATTGGGAGTCTGGTCATCTGTATAAAACAGACTTAAATAAGGCTGTAGAGAGAGCTTTTTAACTTAGAAGAAATTAAATGTGACAGGTAAAATGTCTTAGTCCTATTATATAATAAACTTACCAAGTGACATATATGTGTGTGTATGTGTATTCATATGTGTCTGTGTGCGTATATACACACAGAAAGACACATATGTATCAAATGTAATACATATGTATTAAAGATTAAAGCAGTTTTAGAAAAATATTTATTCTTGATTATTCTATTACAGTTGTCCCAATTTTTTTCCCTTTTCCCTCCTCCGCCCTGCCCAGCCTCTGCTCCCACAGGTAATCCCCACACTATTTACCATGTCCATGGGCCATTCATGTATGTCCTTTGATTAATCTTTTTCCTTTCTTTCCACCATAATCACATTTATGAACAGAGTAAAATATGTTAAACACTTCAAAATTTGTTAGCTAATAGAATATAATAATAAACTAGTTCAAAGAATAAACTAAAAACCACCCATGATTCTACCACCTTCTTTGACCATTTTCTTTCTATATTTTTCGGGCAATCAGTAAAACTGTATTATGCTATGTATGTTGTTTTGATGTCTGCTTTAGAATTGTTTTCACTTAAAACATATTAGAATCATTTTTCAAGCCAATAAATATAATCAGTAAATTAATATACTGCTGGTATTCCATTATGTAAGTATCATGAATTTATTTAACTTGTTCCTTATAAATGCACATTTAGGTGTTTCTACAAATATTCTTGTACATAGTCTTTGTGTGCTTGTTAATTATTCCCTTTTGATAAATTCCTGGAGGCAAATCACAAATTCAGGGAGTTAAATTTTCTGTAGTTCAATTTGTGTTACTAAAGTGACTTGCAGGGCTGCTAGCCTTTCGGGTCCTCATTATTTTTTGTTTTGATTGGCCAAAGATAATGTTGGCAAATCTTTATATCTTAATTGGCCATTTGTATTTCTTTATGTATGAGAACTACTTTTTAAAACATGTTCCTCGTGACTTTGATAGGCTCTTTCTCATGTCTTACAGGTTTAGAAATAAAAATACTGTTAATAGTAAAATAGTCTACAACTTTATGTGTGGTAATCCATCTTTCTAGATTTTATTTAGAAAACAAACAAAAACAATTAAATGAACAATAAAATAAAATAAATATCTAGAGATTTATCTATGTTTAATTGTCTACTTTTATTTGGACAGAGGCAATTTTTAAAAATAATTATCTGGTTTGGTATAGTAATTAAGCCTGAGTTAAGTTACACTGTAAAATGATCTTTATAAACTAAGTAAAACACCACATTTTCTTAGCTGGTAATTAACTATTTAAAAAGTTTATGAAATGAAATAAATTATCTTCAAAAAGACCTTGATGAGTGAAACTTTATCTGGAAATCTAGACAACAAACAATATTGTTTGTTCACATGGGCATATTTCAATAATTGCTTAAAAATAGGTGGAAACAAAGTGCCAAATCAAATGTATTTTCTTCTTCTGAAATAATACTCTTCCTTTTTTAATTTCCTCTGTTCTTTGACTCCTCCTTACTTCCTTTTAGCAACAGGAATCTATTTCATCATCACATTTATAACCTGAGTGGTACATTTTTGCAGTTCCAATCAAACCTTGCTCTTGGCTCTGTTTAGTTAGGTTACCTGGCGTCAATGATAGGAAACTGAAGGAAGGGCCAATTTGCTGCATCCTCTATGCTGCTTTCTGCTTTCTGCCCCCCTCGTGTCTATGACAGTCATAGCACTCTTTCTCATTGCACTCACAACTTGCCACAGAATCCCTCTCAAACCAGCCCTTTTGGAAACTCTCCCTAATTAATTAAAAGTACACGAAAGGATTTGTCCTGTTATCTCTATACAGAATCATTCTTATCCTATGTGATCCCCATTCTGGATCACCTCATAAGAATTAGTTTTATTAAAGTGGTAGAGATGGATTTCTCCCTTCTGTAAAGGAGAAGCTCTTACTTTTTAAAAAAGAGTTTATTTATTATTTTTTGAGAGGAGGGAAGGGAGAGAGGCAGAGAGGGAGAGAAACATCAATGTATGGTTGCCTTTCACCTGCCTCCAGCCACGGACCTGGCTGGAGACCTGGTTTGCAACCTGGTTATGTTGCCCTGGCTGGGAATTGAACCCGTGATCTTTGGGTTCACAGGCTGGCTCCTTATCCACTGTGCCACCAGCCAGGGTGGAAGTTCCTACTCTTAATGGGCCACAAAACTGCAGCAAGAACCCTAGACTAATGGCCACCCTATTGTGCCAAGGAGTCCAAAATTCCAGAACCCGACTTGTTGGCATCTGCTATATTTTTATGATTCTCCTTAAATTAAGTTGGTCACTTGAAAAAAGGAAGTGTCTGCTCAAGCTATCTAGAAATAAAACACCTAACTTGTTCTAAATTTAAATACATTTTTGCTTACCTGCCCTAATTTACCATCCCTTGACGTAAGAAAGTAAATTGTTGTTTTACTTCTGTGCCCTGTTCTTTTAACTCAAACATTAGATTTGTTTACTTGTTATAGTATCATTGTCTACCCTATGCTCAGACTCTTCCTTCCTCCCTTCCTTCCCTTTTCACATCTATGACTCATGTTTCCTTCCTTCTATTCAAGAACTGTGATGCTGCTTTTACCTAAGAATATACAATCAGGTAGCTTCTTGTTCAAGAAAGTTGGCAGCTACACCTTCTCTCCAGTCTTAATGAGAGAGGCATGGCAGTTCTGGCTTAAAGAGAAGCTAACTGTGGAGTTCATGGAGACCTAAGAACTGTTTTATAGTTATCAGAACTCTAGAAAGACTCCTTTCATCTAAATACTTCTTTTCTCCTCTGATACACAGAAATATATTTTTGCTGTTATGTTTGAACAGATGTGAGCTTGATAATAGTGATGACAACTATTCTTTTCTAGTCTTTAGCTGTACTTTATAACCATCTTTCTGTTCCTCCTCTGTCTTATATATTTGTTTTTCATCTCTGTCTTCTCTATCCTTCAGGAAGGTTGGAGAAATGAAGAAGGCAATGAAGCAACTGGCATTTTAATTGGGGGAAAAGATATAAATGTATAGCAAAAGTATACATATTTCAATTTATGCAAATGATAACAGAATACATTTGACAGTAATGGAGTGATGGTTCCTAAAGGAAGTAATTATCTATTCTATCATTGATCTCTCCAGATAACAAATGGGCATTGTCTTAAATTTAATTGCAAAAGAAATACATGAGATAAGATTTATTTAATTATGCAGAGTATTATATTGCTCTAGAGTTTTAGATAGAACAACTGCTTCACTTAGGTTTTCTCAGTGTTATGCAGAATAACATTAATTCTCTTAAATGATCGGATCAACTCACAGGTGAGAATTTATGCCCTTCCCATCCTTCAGCATTTGGCCAGAGCAAGATCAGCATTCACCAATAGGATGAATGAGGATTGACGTTGGGGGGGCCTTCAACTGCAATGACCTTCTTAATCCTCACCCTTTGAGGCCTGCCTCAGGTGCCTACTCCTCTATGAGGCTCTTTGATCACCCACCAGTTGAGTTATTTTATTCTTTCTATGCAACTCTCAGTACTTCCTTTTCCTTCCTTCTGTGGCATGAATCACTTTCTACTTTTCAATGGAGAGGGTAGATTGGGTCTGACATAGCACTTGAACGTGATAGTAAGCAGACGTTAAGTAAACCTTTCCTGAAGGATAAAATGAACCCAGAATGCAGGCTGTCTTGATAAAGCTTTTACTTCCAAGTAAATTATCAGCTATTTTTAAAAGAAAAAAACAACTGTGCAAATGGTCCCCAACTTACAATGGTTTGACTTAAAAAAATTTTTTGTCTTTACAATTCTGCAAAGCAACATGCAAACATTAATAAGCATAGTTCAAATTTTCACAGGCTAGTGATATATTATACAATACTTTCTTGTGATACTGGGCAGCAACAGTAAGAAAAATTTGCTTAATTGTAGGTTAATGTAAATGTTCTTAGTGTGTTTGAGGTAGTCTAAGCTAAGCTACAATGCTCAGTAGGTGAGATGCATTAAATGCATTTGTTTTTATATTTTCAACTTAACAATGGGTTTATAGGAATGTAACCCCATTGTAAATCTAAGAGCACCAGTATATTCCTAGTTCTTTGTGTATGTTATTGAAATTTGAAATGAAAGCCATATATATATATATATATATATATATATATATATATATACCATACATTTGATTTTTTTGAATGTATTTTAATCTACATTCTCATAATAGGTACTAACAAAGTTGATTTTGAAGGTAGAGGATTCTCTTTCCCTGTGTAAACATGAGCAGAATTTCTACTATATTGAAGTTTTTAATGATAATCTGTATAATCTGTGACATTCCCTTTCCATAAAGAAAAAAATGAAAGCAAAAATTTTCTAAATCAGTATTTCCATGATAATATGCATTATGGAGGTACAAAGTAGATCCCATCATAGGCCTTTTTATGCCCTGCCATGTCAGGAAGCAGCTGTTTCTGTCTAGGTCCAGCTCTATCCAAAGGCTTGCTTTCTTCCTTTGCAATAATTAAATAAATTCAAAGAATGTATTCTCGTATTCTCTCTCTCTCCCCCTTCTCTCTTTTTCTCTCCTTTGTCCCTACACCTCCACCTCCACCTCCCACATTCATAAACATACAAATTATTTTATCCTGAAGATTATATACTAAGATTAGGTGACATACATTCCTAGTAGGCACATTTGCTTTTCCTTTTTCACTTCTTTTAGAGAGAAGAAGGGAGAGATGAGGAAAATAGGGAAAGAGAGAGAGAAACATCAATATGAGAAAGGTATCGATTGGTTGCCTTTCCTATGCTCCCAGCCTGGGAACCTGCAACCCAGGTATATGCCCTGACCTGATGAGGGATCAAACTCACAGCCTTTCAGTTAATGGGGTGACACTTCAACCAACTGAGCCACACTGGCCGGGTGCATTTCTTTTCCTTAATCATTTTTACAGAGTCTGTCTGATGTAAAAACATCAGGACTAAGTTGTTAAGGATTGTTAAAAGTCAAAGTGCAGAAATCTTTCATTTTTCAAATTTATTTTTTGTTGAATTCTTAATGGGAAGGATAGATTTTACATAATTAGATTACTCTTTTATAGATACTATGTTCTATGGTCAATTAAATATTTCCATCATATACTATACTAAGGTCATCTGTGCTTACCAGCTGACTCTCCTGAAAATTGTTCGACCTTAAGGCTTATTACATTTTTTCTTACATCTTTTGCTGCATTGACTATAATATGATTTTTTATCATCTCTTGATCTTATTCATTTCCCCCAAAAGAAGAAGAGCAGTCCGTTGTAGTACAAGAGAAAACAAACCAGTTCCTTTGAGGATCAAGTATGTCAGTTTCCTATGGAGTCACTTGACTTTTCGACACTCTTTCTAAAGAAAAGTTGGTAATGATCACATTTAGTAAAGTATAACTTGAACATGGAAAGGTTGGGAACTGATTACATACTTCTATCTTTCATGTTCCTTTCAATACCAATGAAATCAAGATTTAAATGGTACACATGGCCTTCTGAGACTTGGAATTTGAAAATTTCAATCTGTATCTTTGAAATTAAGTAAGATATTTGAATATTGCAGCTTCAAGTATTGATTCTCTATTCTCATAGGGTGGTTTACAGAGGAAATTTAAATTAAAATATGTGTGAAAATGGATTATTTATACAATATTTATCAAATCAAATTAAGTATTTTATTATAAACAGTTGAAATGAATGTTTCTAGCAGATAAGAAGGAAAGTAAAATTGGCTGATAATTCAGAAACTTAAAAATAGATGATCAATGCTTTCTTCTCACTGCCTATGTCATAGTAAACCATTAGAAAATAGAGAGGTGATTTTATTTTCCAAATTTGAGATGCTTATATATAACCACAGTGTAATGGTTCATTTTATGTATCAACTGCTAGGCCACAATGTATGGGTTTGGTCAAACATTATTGTAGATGTTTCTGGGAAGATCTTTTATTAATAGACATATAAGAAAGCTCCCTGGCTGGTGGCACAGTGGATAAGGCACCAACCTGTGAACCCGAAGGTCGCTGGCTAGATTCCCCAGCCAGGGCACATAATTAGGTTGCAAGCCAGGTGTCCAGCCAGGTCCAGAGCTGGAGGCAGGTAAAAGGCAACCCTAAATTGATATCTCTCTCCCTCTCTGCCTCTCTCCCTTCCCTTCTCTCTAAAAATAATAAATAAAATCTTCAAAAAAAGAAAAGAAAAAAAAAAAAAGAAAGCAAATGACCTTCTATAATGTGGGTGGGTTTGACCCAGTCTGTTGAAAGAAGACAGAATTCTACCAGCAGATTGTGTTTGAACTTGGACTGCAATTCTTTTCTGGATCTCCAGCCTGCTGGCCTAGCTTACCGATAAGACTCCAATTGTGTGAGCCAATTCCTTAAGATAAAATTCTCTCTCTCTCTACATAGGCTTCCAGTTAGTTTTATTTCTCTGATGAACTCTAACTAAAAATACATGCAGATTTAGGGAATGTAAATTAAACAACATAATTTGGCTGTTATTTTTGGTTTTATTTATTTTTTAATGTAGAACAATTTATTCAGGTGTTAAGATCAAATATAATAATATGAAACATTTATGCTGATTTTAAAAAATACCAATGTCCATCTTTAAACATATTAATACATTTCAGATTTTATTTTGATGTGATAATATTACATTTATGGGAAGATAGAATTTGAACTTATATTCTATGTGTCCAACAAGCATTTCAAGTAATTTTTAAAGATGCTTAATCATTTCCTTCAACTTACTAGATTGTGGCACTGAAATGTAGACAACTCCCCAAGCAAAGATGTACTTTCCAAATTTTACAAAAAGTCATTCTTATGGGAAAAAATGGCACTGAAGTTCCTTTTTCTTCATTATAACTGAAGCAAATATATTAAATTTTATATGCCTGATTTGGGAAATCATTTTCTGTCTTCAATAACTGATTGTGTGGTATATCTGGGTCCTTTACAAATGAAGTGCACTTCTATTGCTTAAAAATTGCTTTCCTGTGCAACATGATGTAGTAATGAATTAAATCCAAATGAGCCTTATATTCACAATGTCATAATATGTAACTCGTCCCCTGTGGAATTTTTTTTATTATCTAATACAAGGCAAGGTAATGTCTTTCTCTCATGGCTCACTTCTCAGAAGGGTATGTAGCTTTCAATTTTAGGAATAAAAAAAAGGAAAACTATGATTTAAGATCAGATTACCTTTTTAGAAACTCTCTAAATCATAAAGAGCACCTTAACATGTCTCAAAATATGCAAATCAAATTCTGCTAAAACAAGAAACAAAAGAGGTAGTTTTATTTCTATGGAGTGCATTTCTGTCTGTGAGAGAAAAATGAAACAGTATTTTTCTTCAAACAAGAATGTGTGCAGGTGGTTTTTGCTTTCAATAAAAATAAAATAAGTGTGGGTGTTTTTTCTCTTCTATTTCTTCACTTGGTTTCATCATATTAACTCTATTCTGTAAGGAACAACTTGTACGATCAGTTGTACCAATATTATAGTTCAAGCTTCTACATAGATTTAAAAACTCTATATTAGCCTGATAAGTTTTGTAATTTGACAAAACACATCAGATATGCCCTTATTAATAGCTGCTTTAGTCATGTCTAGGTGGCATATTGGAATTTAACTATTTCAAAATCTGTCTTGCTATTTTATGTGGGCAAAAAGCAGAGGGAGAAATGCTTATTTTAGGTCAGTAGGGGCAGCCAGGAAAAAAGGGGCAGGTTTTCATGGGCTCCTGCTACCTGTGTCTTCCTCTGTGTTCTTCTCTTGGCCAAAGTCCTTGCAGGTTTTTTTCTGCATCTTCCTCTTGCCCACCACAACATGATCTGAATCTGTTGCTGCTTGGCATAACCCATGATCCAAATGAGTGCCTTCATTCTACCTTATCTATTTTAAGCAGAGAAGTTAAATTCTCATAATATCTGTTTCTATTTATTTAACATTTTAACTATATTTTAATCAAATCAAACATAATTCCATTGCCTGTCTATATAAAGAAGTAACTACTAGGGAGTTAGAGACAGTGCCAAAGCTGTATTATATGGACAAGGGAGACCTCAGCTTTCCAACATAAGGGTTTGCATCATTCTTAATCAAATTTATATTCCAGGCCCTGGCTGGTGGCATAGTGGATAAGGTGCCGGCTTGCAAACCCAAAGGTTGCTGGTTTGATTCCCAGCCAGGCCACATAACCAGGTTGCAAGCCAGGTCTCCAGCCAGGTGGAGGCAGGTGAAAGACAACCATACGTTGATGTGTTTTTCCCTCTCTACTTCTCTCCCTATCCCCCTCTCTAAAAGTAAAATCTTTAAAAAATTTATATTCTAATTTAAATGTAATACTGACAGCCTAACATCAAAAGATTTATTCAAGGAACCTTTTAAAACCAGTGCATTTATTCATGTCTGTCATTTTAAACAGTTGTTTAGTGAGGCCTACTGAGTACTGTGCTAGAGGCAACCCAATGAGTAAGACATAAAACATACTTGTACTCATGGTGTTTATGTTCCCATGGACCAGACAGAGGTGATGGGAACATACCCATTTACATGAACGAAGTATTATGATACAAATCACACATAGTAGTGAAGAGGAAGAAAGAAAGGACAAAAGAAGGATGGAAGAAAGAGATGATGAGAGAGAAACTGGGAGGGAGAGGGAGACAGAGAGATTGATCAGAACTTCAGAACCCCCTGAGACTTCCTTAGAGATGAAGCAGTCAGTACAGTTTCCAATGGACACTTACTGTTTTCCAGGAGGTGAGACCCACTCATTGGTGTCTCTAACCCAGGCTGCCTGTGGACCTCAGCAGCTATTTAGCAGATGCTCCCTTTCTCCTTGCTTTGGGACTGTCCTAAAGTTCTTTTCCTACTCATTTACTTGCTTTCTACTACTGCTTTTGCGAACAAACAAACAAAAACAAACCCATTTTTAAAGAGTGAATTCAACAGGCAGTGGCAGGCGGTAAGATAGAGTGAGATCTGACCATTCCAATTTCTATTTACTTGCAATATTTAGCATGGAATTTAACTTCCAAGTCAGAAGCACTGGGCTCCAAGTATGCCTCTCTTTCAAATTATTGAAGATAGAGTCACTTAGGTAAAGTTATGATTTTTCTTCTCAAAATAGCCTCTTTTCTAAGTATTGCCTCATTACTCTCAGTCATTTGTTGTTGTTTTCACACATTTTGCAATACATACAGAACTGGTATGGAAAGAGTAATAAAATAAAAAATCTTTCTTATAGTTGTCTTATTCTGAAATAACCACTTAAGAATATGTTATTTCAGGACTCCTGAGGTTTTAATTTTTATTTAATCAGTTGCAATCTTTTGAAAAAGTTGCAGTTTGCTAATTATATGCAATTATGGTCTGACACCCAGTGGGGTATGTTAACTTTTTAGGACTGCAAGCAATATCAGTGAAGAGAGCTGCTTTACAAACATGGAAATTAAATGGAAAGTTCATGTGGATTTTCTTAACATCTGCTTATACTGCAATTTCAGGTCTTCCCTGTACAGGGACTGAGCATTGAAAGGTCCTTGCTATACGTCTAGCCTTTTTTCAACTACCTTTTAGCAAGATACATCCAAAGATGGAAGAAGTTGGGATCAGAGGAATTGTTAAGGCTCTAGAAGTGGGTTCTCAGAACTGAGGAAGTAGCATTCATCTCTGTGGAATCATGAAGCTAAGATGATAGTGATTACTGCCAACAGGTTTCATTCCAGTAATATAATTTTTTCCCATGCTGGAAATAGGGGCAAACTGAATGACAGGCAATATTTATATGAAATGTTGGAATAATAATTTTTAAACAGGAAAAAGAAATTTGGGCATTGTGGGAAATGCCACTGGGAAAAATGATTTCCTTATTGCAGAAGAAAGGTGTAAAAATGACACAGGATGACAAAATATTAGGAAAGTGAGACAATAATTTGGGGTGGGAAGACAACAAGCATTAACAAAATGAATTAACTTGTCCTTTTACCTAGTAACTCAAAAGAGGGTTTCTGGATTAGAAACCTAGGTTACACCGTAATCCATCCAGAAAGGCATGCTACTGTGAAAATGTAGTCTCTAAATTCTTAAAAGGGGAGAGAAGAAGCCAGAGCATCAGCCAATGAGAGAGTTAACAACAGACCACTAGAGAAAGGGCAACTCAGCTGTTCAGATCTGAAGGTACCCCCTACCACCACTTTCATAATGTGGGTGGGCTGTGTACTAGCAGTGGGAAGAAGGTGATGATTTGCCCTAGGGAATATTTATCCAGTCTGAGTCTGGGAAGTGAAATAATTATGTGAAGAAGAATCCGGGGAAAGCTGCAATGCTTAGCAGAAAACCAAACACACATCTAGGTCATTACTTGACCTTGGAAAGTTACCCAGGACTTTCCAGAATCTATGCAGAAATTATACAGAGGTCACACAGCATTTTTCTGTGGCTTAAACTACTTAATGTAATGGTCATAGGAGTATTTAGGTCTAGTGTTTCTGCCATCCCACCCTCTGAGTTCTGAGAAATAGGAATATGCACCTATAGCTATTATTGAAGTGAAGGACCAATTCAAATGCGATAATATTAATCATAGGTATCAACCTGATCCTTTGTGGGTAGCTACCAATAGCAGGTTTGGGAGAGTAAATAATTTAAATAGTTTCCATTTGCTCCTGAATTAGTTTCCTCCTGAAACTATTGCTCATAACTCAGCTTGGTCCCCAGACACCTTGAACACAGGTCACTTTGTGGAACATTTAGACACATGCTTGTCATGATTCAGTGCCACTGCCTCCTCCAGGCAGGCAGCTGGGAAAGAACAAATTTGGCTCATTCTACACATATCACCATTGCCTGCTGGGCCAATACATTTCTGTCTGGGCAGGCGATGCTCTTTTGAAGATTTGAAGTCAGAGGAATTTATATCATAGCAACACAATTCAGAAATATAATTGGTCTGCCTGAAATAAAATCCTAGTTCCATTATTTTCATCTCTATGATCTTGAGCAATTCCTTAAACTTATGTTGGCACAGTTTCCTCAAAATAAAAAGTACTTAGGAGCTTAGCATGTAGGATACAATATTACGTACTATTTGCTTTTATTGTTGTTTTTGTGAATAAAAGTCCTCCGTTGGCAGTTTTTCATTGGTAACCATTCTTCATAGGCTGGCCTCTTGGAATTTGGCCTGGCTCATATCTTTACTCTTTCTCCTCAACTTAACTCTCTCAGGATTTATGGGATTTTTTTTATTGTTTTCTTCTAAGTCATGCTATTTGAGTCTCACCTTCCATATGCTAAGTACTTCCTAAAATGGAATAACTTTCCTGAGAATTTTGATGTCAATCAAAGTAATACTTTTTTTGAACCACTTGCAGATTATATTTGTAAAGTAAACTGTATTCCACTTAACAAATAAAGTAAAATACCTTAGGTTTCAACATGCACCAAACAAAATTCAATTTTCCTACCGAAAGCCATAATCTTCTTTTGTGATGTTTTATAGCAGTAATCATATAAGAAGCAGAAGTTTATTTTTCTTAAATCGTACCATCCAAGCACATTAATCCCTGTAAATTACCTAAAGATGGTAAGTTCTGGTTATGGAATTATAAAATTTTGGTTTAATTAAATATATATTTAATACTCTGCACACAACATTCTGTTAAATGTAAAGAATAGATAGGACAAAGATGAATAGATCTTCTAGGAATATACACTCTTTTAGGGGAGATTTATATGCACATATTTATATGTAACTATAAAATGTGGTAAAATGAATGAAAAGGTGCAAAAGCTGTGAGAAAAGAGGAAATATATTATGGAGGGGCAGCAATCTATTAACTCTTTTCAGAAAAATAGTCATAAAGGCTGTAGAAGGCTTTGATAAATTAACATATGGGTATGATGTGTGACTTCCAGAAAGCTTGAACAAGCGCATCAAGGTAAATAAACACAAAGAGGTAAATTAGGAAGGCTACTTAGTGAGTGCTGTTGACAAAGATTATTTTGTAAAAGATAAGTCCTGAGAAATAAGTTAGGATAATTTTATGGAAGTCTTTGGAATAAAATTGATGGACATTTGTTCTGATACAATGAGAAGTTATCAAAGGGTTCTGATAGGAGAATTAAGAGAATTCCAAAGTCAGAAATGCCTTCACTAGCCTTCACTTCCTGAAGGATAGGTTAGAGACAGAGACGAGAAACAGAAAGGGCAGTGCAGATATGGTTACAGTTGTCACTGTCATAGTAGCCTCTCAGTAAATGTTAGTCAGATGTGTAGTCTGTGAGGTAGGTGCTGGTAGAACATCAGCGAAGAGAGGTACACACAAAGACAAATCAAAAGCAAGAGGCATTGTGGGCGACCCCCAACCCAGAGAAATCCCTCAGTGCTGTGGATGAAATGAATGCTTCCCAGGCAGCTTGTGCTAGGAAAGAGAAGCCTGGCAAGTGTCTGATAGACAAATGCCTCAATTGCCCTTCTCCAAAAGTTTTTATTGAAAATACAAGGTTTGGGATGCATGTACGCACCATAAATCATTACCACAGAAGAATACTCAAAAGAAAGGTAGTTGTTAAGTTTAGATAAGAATAGAAAGAATGTGATGATCAACTTCAGGCTATGGTCTGTTAAATAAGGTGGCTCCAAGAACTCCAGGTGGCCCATACAATTTTAGGGAGGGTGAGATTACATGTGGGTGAAGGTTTAACATCTGTTGCTGGTGTGATAATTAAATCTAGGAAGTTTAGGTCACAGGACAGCCTTCAAAGGACAAATGGAATGTTTTCAAGGCCAGATTTCCACCGGGGCCCCCTGGCTACAGCATCAAGGCCCGTATGCACCCAGCTTTCCCAGCTTTCCCAGCTTTCCAGTCAGGTCTTACAGGCATGGCTTGGACTGTGCAGGGCTCCATGCCCTGATAACTCCCCAGGGGGACCCTGATGAGGCATAAGACACAAAATTGGATCATTCATCCTGCCCAAATTTGATTTAAAGTAAACTTCTCAGACTTTGGGATTACAACTTGTATATGTATTGTTCTTGCCAAAAAATCTGTCAGTATCTTTAAAAGCTGTAAGATATTACTGTGTTACCATGCTAACAAGTGAGTCTGTGATAGTGTCATGGATACTTTCAGGAGACAAGAGACCCCAGGGTCAAAGATGAATAGTATCTCATTGCAGCACAACAAGCAGCATAAACATCATTTTTGCATGGGTTCCTCAAGCTCCACTTCCTATAGGGTGATGAAAGAGAGTAAGCTGACATCTGAACAGGTTGGGTTACAGAAAAGGAACCCTGGACCTAGAGATCCAAAGTCTGATTCTGGATAATAAGCATCCCTGTGCATTGCTCCCGGGAGACACTGGGTTCATCTTCTCAAAGCTGTGAACAAACCTGACCTTTACTCCAGAGGAAACACTATCTCTGTCTTCCAAGCCTGGTTGCTTGGAAGCACATACTTGGAAAATCATCCAAGCAAAGGCAGTCTGTGCCCCTTCTCACAAGGTGTGTGCAGAAATGTAAGGTAGTCTCATAAAAAATCAAATTTTATCTTTGGTTCAGATTTTTCAGGTTTTGGCAAATCACTTCAATGTGTTAAATACCTCCATGTAGTAAGTAGGTGGTTAGAAATGGAGTTCTCAGAAAGTATAGGATGGCCTCTGCTATTAAAAAGCATAAAGTCTTTGTAAAAGAGATAGAGAAAAGTGCATCCTAGTGGAAGTCGATGTCATATTTGTAATAATGTAGACATTGACAAAGTGTCAGTAGAAGAGAGAAGGATTTTCTTTAGAGAAATAATAAATCACAGGGGTGTGTTAGGGGGGCTTTTCACACTTGGAAGTAGCTTCAAAGCAAAAGTAAATTCTGATAACTTAAAACAAAGCTGAGGAAAAACCTGGAACTGTCTGGAATGGATGGGAAGCTAATATTTAGAAAAAGGATTTTGACATAGAGCACCCTTTTTAGATTATGAATGACATAATACTTTTAGGTCAAGTGAGTATAATTTATCTTTCATTGTCCGAATACATATTTATGTTTCTAATTATATGCTAAATGTATAAGTGTAATGCTCTTACTTTTTCTAGGGTTACTTTGAGCATTAAAAAATTAGCTATTGTCATGATACTGCCATGAGTTATTACTAAGCACCATGCGGCATTTAAAAACAGGAGGGCAGAGTGTTAGATCTAAATAGAAATTCTAGGATGTGCTCTAAAACCTAGACCTTTTAGCCATTGTTGAAATGTCACAATAATGTATTAAGATATAAAAATTGTTAGGGTGAAAAATTATGCCTAAATTTTGAAAAGATTGAGATGTTAATAACTATGTAGTGTTTCTTTGGTGCAGGAGGAGGCTCAGGCCAATTATGATATATAAGCAATGAGGAAATTTCTAAAGCAAAATATGTTGGCCATAGTAATTCAATTCAGCTTATTCAAATCAGAGAGATTCTTTATACTGTGGGGCTTTTTTAAGCAATTAGTTTAGAGTTTAAACTGATTTCTATTCCTTCCTAAATTTTTATTTTAAATTAAAATAAATTTTTGAAGCTAAAGTATCTATAAACTTGTTTTTAAAGGAAAAATAAAGTTGTTAAAATCCTTCTATTTCTGTTCATTTATGTACCCTGCCATGATATCTTACATATTAGAATTATGTTTTCAGAAGGAAATACCAATTCCTTTATTAGAAATGGAAAATAACTTTGATTCCAAGATATAGAGCTTAAGATCTTGACAGAAGTACTTGTCTGATCTCTCGCAACCTTGCTAATCAACAAACAAAAACGTGTTTCTTTAGTATTTGTATCCCATTTGTTATGCTTGTTTCTTTCTTATTTTATTTTTTTAGTCAAGCTTCATTATGGATGTGCCAAAGGTTAGGTATGGTTTCCTAACATATTGACACTGGACTTTTTAAGGCATAGGGTAATTAGCATATGCATTATCTTTGTTTTTATTTGCTCAAATGCAAGATACTAATAAAAATACTTTTAGAAGTCATACATAAAACCCTGAACATTTGCAAATAACAGATTACATCCTTGTCTTAACAATACTTTCATACCAAATCTACAAGTATAATATTAGCATAAAAGAAAATACCTTTAATAGCAAATGCAAATTTCCTCTAAATTTAAAATGGATTAAAAACTATCCACATAGAATGTATTTGTTAGGCATATGTATTGTGAAAATCTCAAGGTCTTTAATTGAGGGAGAGAGAGGGGATGATATTACTGCTTCAATAAGATATCTATTTATTTTGCCTCTCTGAGATCATATTTGAGACTTTCAAAATTCTGGATAGCTCAAAATGTCCTCCCAAATTTCAGCAGTAGCTATAGAGAAATTACGCAACTAAAATGAATTTCCTGACTTGTTTGCATATCAACAATGAGTATGTTAGTGAATCTTGGGTCATCAAAAACATAATGTAATGAAATATAAAAATGACAAAATATACAAAAGTAGCCTTGGTAAGCACAATGAATTATGACTTTTTAAAAAAGACTTAATTTATTTTAGAGAGAGGGGAAGGAAGGGAGGAACAAAGGGAGAGAGACATCAATGTATAGTTACCTTTCACCTGCCTCCATCTATAGACCTGGCTGGAGACCTGTCTTGCAACCTGGTTATGTACCCTGGCTAGGAATCAAACCAGTGATCTTTGGGTTCCTAGGCTAGTGCTATTCCACTGGGCCACCAGCCAGGGCTGAATTATGATTTTGTAATCACAAATGATATGCTTTAATGACAACAGCAGGCAGGAAGTTTACACATAAACAACCCATCAATTTGTGAATGGACCAGTCAGCACAGGGCAGTAGTGGTACCAGGAGAATCATGGCTTACTTGGTTGTCTCTTTTATTCAATAGCCTATAATGTCTAAATCAAAGTTTCTAATGTATTTTTAAAAATGCAAGTTATAAAAACCTGCACTAGGGTTCTGGATCAGTGAGCACTGTCAGGATAGATTACAGTCCTGCACAATCTCTGCTATAACAATATCATGATGAATGGAGAATGACATCAGTTGCCCATTTATCTTCTAAGATTACTGCTTTGATGATATTGATTCTTCCTGTGGCTCCTTAGACTGGAGACTTTAGCTTAGGTAGAAAGGTATAATCATTTTTTTAAAGTGTAATCTTAAAATGGTCCACTCCTTACATCCTTGGCTAAGATGTACTGGACAATAGCTATTGAGAAATCAAATGATTGCTTATAATAACATTTGAGGATTTTAATAATTAAAATATATTTATTTTGTATCATTTAAATAGTAAATACAAATCTTAAAGTATACCCATGCATTTATTCAGTGGACATTATTAAATACATTTATTTTGTTTTGTTTTGTTTTTAAGATTTTATTTATTATTTTTAGAGAGAAGAGAAGGGAGAGAGACTTCAATGTATGGTTGCTTTTCACCTGCCTCCAGCCATGGACCTGGCTAGAGACCTGGCTTGCAACCTGGTTATGTGCCCTGGCTGGGAATCAAACCAGCAACCTTTGGGTTTGCAGGCTGGGGACTTATCCACTGTGCCACCAGCCAGGGCTTAAGCATAGTTTTATAGTGCTGAAGATATTGGGACACAGGCCAGTTAAAAGTATGGATGTAAGTTAGAATTCCTGGTTCCAGAAAGCTCAGAGAATATTAGGAGATGGAAATTTTTGATACATGATACAATTTGATTATCTAAAGTGTAATATAACCAAGCATTATGGAAATATTCAGGTAAGAACTAACACAAAGGTTTTAACAAGGGCAGCTTCACAGGGAGGTGATAAAAATTGGAATGAGTTTTTAAAGGAGTTTTCTAGGCAGAGAAAGGGATAAAGTATATTCCAAGTATAAGACAGAAAGTTACAGATATATGGAGTATTTGGAAATGGCCTTTAGTTTCATGTGGTTAAATGTAGGACATATGGAGGCAAAATGATCTGAGAAAGAGAGGGGAGAAGATGAGGTGGAGGGGAGGAGGAGAAGGAGGAAAGGGATAATACTTACATATATACATATATAAATACACAGATACAGTTTGCAGGTCAGATTGTAAAGGGTCTTATCTGCCTTCTTAAAGTGATTTTGGTTTGTTTTTGCTTTATGTTTAACCTGACAGCTGAGGAATTACTTAATGGGATACATATTTTAAAACAAGAACAGGAAGCAAGGTTGAGGATGTAGATTGTATGAAGACAATATTAAACCAAGGTGAGGAGGTGAGGAGGCTGTTGCAATAATTCAAATTGTTGCTTGAACTTCTATTGAAGGTTGAATCCAAGCAAAGTGCATGGCAATTGAAACAAGAGAATAAACTTAGATGATATTGTAGAGGTAGCATCAGAAGGATTTGCTGTTTTAGCAGTTGGCAAAGAAGTAAGGAGCTTATTTCTTCTGATTATACCCTCCTAGCAGGAAAAGATGGTTTTAAGTTAGATCATCCTTGTTTTCTAACTTTTCCATGCAATCCTTTCACAGTCATTTCCTGGGTGCCTGCTTTCATCAAAGCCCAATGCTAGGGACTATAATGTAATTACAACCCCTGTCTAATTGTGCAATGTTTTGTGACATTAAAAACATAAAACATTATCAAAATAAATCCTCCAGAATATATGGATTTTTAAAAATAGTGTTTATAGAAGCATCTGGTCTTTTGTATCCAGCAGTTTAGTCATTTGGGACCTGTTATTAAAGCGGAGAGCTTAATCTCATAAAAAAAAAAAACAAAAAAAGAACTGAGTGTTGTTCTACTAAGCTAGTGTTCATGCAGTTCTAACTGAAATGACAAGAGTGAAGGCCATTAAAAAATAATGCTTGAAATCGATCAGAGATAATGAAATTGCATTGGCACAAGTATTAATCAATTTTAATAATTGCATGTTACAATACTCTTGCAATAAAAAGGCTGTTATTTTCAATTCAATTCATTTAAGCTATGTCTACATGATTGTAACACAACTGGCTGAAATGTGTAGCCAGTTCAACACCTGTGCTATAATCTGATCATCGATCCTGTTTTTTCTTTGAAAATTCCAAATGAAAACTGAAAACAGCTAATTAGTTGTTAAAACTGTTGAAACCAACACTTTTATTTTTGTTGTCATATAGTTACGATCTTTAAAAGGTAGTCTTCAAATACCTTTCTGGGCTAATTAAAAAATATAGTCCAACAAAGTGTCTTGGTTCATAAATCTCTCATAAAGTTATTAATTATTTTATTTAAAAATCATTGATGGAGTCCTGGCTGGTGGCACAGTGGATGAGGCACCAGCCTGCGAACCCAAAGGTTGCTGGTTCGATTTTCCATCCAGGGCACATAACCAGGTTGCAAGCCAGGTCTCCAGCCAGGTCTGTAGCGGGAGGCAGGTGAAAGGCAACCATACACTGATGTCTCTCTCCGTCTCTGCTTCTCTCCTTTCCCCTCTCTCTAAAAATAATAAATAAAATCTTTAAAAAAAATCATTAATAGAATTGTGGACAACCCTTCTGATTTCTCAAATAGTCTTCTTTTTAGAGTCAACCATTTTTGTGGTATACAACATTCTTATAAAAAGTTATTAAGAGATAATTCCTTCCTGTTTAGATTAATATTTTCTCTGATGCCAATTGAAGGTGGGTAATAAAGTTGACCATGTTCACATAGCACAAGGAAGAGAGGTTTGCTAAGGCTGATCTTAAGGATTTGGCTAAATGCTCATACAAATATGCAATTGTGGGCACACCCTTCTTGGGACACACCCACACTTACATCTTCTCTTCAAGGGAATTTTTCTTCTCCTAAATTCTAAGGGTTTCCACAAAAGTATAACCACGGGAGCAATGAGCAGTGGCAGTTTGTCCCAGGCTAACCCCCTGAACCTGTCTCCAGGGTCCCCTTTCCTCTGACTTTCCCATAAGATAACAGCAGTCCCACCTTGGCTCACTCCTTTTCCATAATTTTTTTAGAGAGCCACAGCACTCCCCACCCCAAGTTCTCTCCTGTGTCTTCTCCTATCTGAAGCCCTTCCTTGTTTTATCGTCCCCAGTGTTAATGAATGGACTCTCCCAATAAAGAGCAAAACAAACATATAAGTGTGTTAGGGTGTTCTGGGTCATCACTCTGGTTATTATTTGGTGCCCAGTCTGACTTAGCTTCTTTGATCCTGGACATTAGCAAGGAATGAGCATGTACACAACTTTCTGATTACACATCTAGCTGAATGACTGTTGTTCCTAGTTTCCTTATGATCTACAAAGTGAGAAGTAGGAATGTTTATAACCAGAGCTTGCACACAGTAGGGAGAAAAACAGGAACATATCTTTGCTACCTATTTGGGAAGAGATAGCACTTCCATTAGTGGACTCCAGTCATTGCAGCTGTACCCACAGACTGTCCCTTCTGATTCTGAAAGCTGAGGGATACTACCTTTTATGAGACTACCTAGAAATGGTTGTTGCCTAACCAAGAGAATCCAGGTGGTTCCAACATCTAGTTAAAAATCAAACCTACATTTTCATCAACATTACAATTTTGTTGATAGTTCAGGCATGACTGGCCTTTACTATTTCAGTTAGTAACCTGTGTACCATCCCTTCCAGGGCCTCATACCACAGGGTTGAGCTAGGACAAGCCTAAATTAAGATGGCTTTATCTGAACTTTCCCTCTGGCCACAGGTTGGCTTGACCCTTCAACTTAACCAGAATGTAATTTGGCCCTTACTCTTCTTCAGAATAAAGACCAATATTTGGGAGAAGTTCTTAGGTACATAAAAAGCAGATAAGATAAGTCCCTGCTACTTTTCACCAGTTTCAGTCCTTTGTCTGTGACCTCTGTATTTCTTTCCTGTTATTTCCTCACCATCATAATGGTGTCACTGCAATTATTGAAACAAAATGCTGTCCTGAATTGGTGGGTGATTAAACTCAGCTTCATATTGTAAAGGGAGTTAGACAGTAAAGAGGTGGACCCACCTTGTGAATCCATGTTTACAAGGGATTTTTAAAAATTATGTATAAGCCTCTGACTATACTGATATAAACTTGTATTCATAATTTCCTCAAGACAGAAACTTATGCCCATCCTACACCCTAGCTGATTGCTACACAACCACTGAAATCAACGGAGGTAAGGGTATGTGGTGGGTGATTTATGCAGTGGAAAATTTAATTGCATGTACACCAGATGAAACTCCTGGATTCCACCTGACTGGCATCCAAGCATTGATTTTTTTTTTCTTTTGCCTAGATCTTATTTTTCTTTAAATGCTTCTGAAAAGTGTAGTGAGATATCAAAATATTAAATATATCCTTCTAAATTATGAATAGGAGTGGTGAGACATCAAATATTTAATACCTTTACTGGTTGGTTTCAAGAAGAAAACTGGTTGGCATATCATTAGAGAAAAAGAAGAAGCCTTAAGCATGCACTGTTTGAAACTGTAATCTGATAATAACATAGGTTATAAATGATAAATTTTCTGTTTCCATCTAGGATCCGAGAGTGCACAGCAGATTTCTCTTTATTAGTCTCCTCCTCCATGACCCTACCTCAAACAACATGCTTTGATTATCAAATTCAAGATAAATTTGTGTGCCCAGCTTTTAAAATGGTGTTTTAAATGTATAAAACTAGGAGAAAAATCATATAGGAAAGCGCTTAAACTAAGGGAAGAATCTAGCATATGGAGATATTTGTTGGTCATAAGATGCTTAAACTTTTGAATTCTGTCAATGACTAATACATTTAAGGACATGTAGCAAAGCTTATGGATGATTGTGTTAATAGATATTAAAACAATGGTCTCAAGTCTTGATTTCTGTCAGGAAATCTCATCCGGAAATCTCTTCAGGTTTCTCGTGCTTAGCATGATGCCTATTCACATGAGTGCTTCGATGATCTGCTCAACTAATTACACTTCTTAACATGTTCTTTTTTATGGTTTTAAAAAATATTTAATTTACTTTTTTCTAGAAAGAGAGGAAGGGAGAGAGGCAGAGAGGGAGAGAAACATCAATGTGTTGTTGCCTCTAGCTGGGGACCTGGCTGGAGACCTGGCTTGCAACCTAGTTATGTGCCCTGGCAGGGATTCGAACCAGTGACCTTTGGGTTCACAAGCTGGCACCAATCTACTGTGCCATCAGCCATGGCCCTCTTAACACATTCTTGATAATATCAGAGACATTTCCAAATTCTTGACCATAGCTTCAGAGCATAACTTGTTTTCTTGTTTGTTTATTTTCTTCTTCTTCTTCTGTTTATGATTTTCTCTTTCTGTTGTGTTTCTGAGTTGGGCCCCCTGCACTTGTCTGGATGTGCCCAACTATTGCTCACCCCTATGCCCTCGGCTCAGTCTGCTACCTGTGCTTCTGACACCCTTGTCTGTGTGTAGTGATTGCTTACCCATATTTCAAGAGGCAGCTCAAGCATTTTCTCCCCTGGGAATGATTTTCAACCCTTACTGACCTTCTATTAAACAACATTGAATGTATTGAATTTTGTGCTCTTATAGTATAATAGTTCTGAGCACTCAAACATTCTTGATTATTGGTTTTGTTTTGCTTTATTTTCCTATCAGAGCATAAGTTTCTCAGGACTAAGGGCTCTTTGGTTTGGTTTCTGTCTAGCAGTTCAATATTCTTTCTCATCTAAGGCTAGTTTTTCCTCTCAAGGAAAGTAAAAGGAAGATGAGAGTAGCCATCTAAACTATTTTCTAGATATGATTGCAGGTGCTTGTATTATTTTGGCCTATCTCTTGCTTTTAGTGTGTTTATGTCTGTGTGTTTAACTGGACTGTCTGAGTTAGTCCCACCCAGTTCAAATATTTGACTTATCTGTGCAGGGGTCTCTGCCATGTTCAATAAAAGTATAGAAATGATTAAGGCATAATTCAACTTTACAACCTATATGTTAATTCTGTTTTTAGTTTGAAGTAACAGAAAATTTCCTTAACAGTGGCTTAACCAAGCAAAGCAAGATGTTTGGAACCAGCTGGTGGCAGTTGTTGGTTCAGCTGCTCAATGATGATAACATCCGGGGCCCAAGCACATTTGGCCCTTCTATATTCCAACCTCAGTGTCTTGGCTCTCTCCCACTTCATGCTCTTCACCTCATGGTCAGAGAAAATCTGCTTCATACCTTGTCATCTATGCAGAAAAAAGGGAGGATAGGCAGCAGTAGCTACAATAATCACTTTTATCCTGGAGAAGAATGATCCCCAGAATTCCTCAGCAAGTCTTCATATTTGCCAGATTTCTGCCATATGTTTCCTCTACCTCCCACCCACCAGCTTATAAGAGAGTCTTTTCCAGAATTGGGCAAGAAAAGAAACAAGAGGTAAGAAAAGTTAAGCAAGAGTGTGCTATATTAGTAGGTGATATAGACAGGTGTTTAAATGATTATCATACATGGTAGAATAAGAATGTCACATGATATATTCAGAGCAATATGGATGTTTTGAGAATGAAGAGATTTTAACTGATGGGGAAGGCTGTTTACTGGGGTAGCTTTATGAAATGGTATTGTCTGATATAGAACTTAAAGGTAGTACCATTTTAACAGGCAGAAGTTATAATAGGCAAATATTTTAAGTAGAGGGAGATACAGTAAAGCTTTGTATTTAGGGATAAATTATTTTATAGATATGTCTGCAGCTTGCAGAGCTGAGTTCAGTTAGTTAATTTTAAATTTTACTGGATTTCACTTGAAGTTGAAATGCCCACATAAGGCTGATAGTTACCATACTGGAAAGTATAGGTTAGCTCATTGTGGGTCATTCTAAGTTAAATTTGGAGGGAACTGAGGAAAGCAGTAAACATAATTCAAACTATCCTTTAATGGAATTACTCTACTGCTTTATTGAAAATAGTACAAAGTAGGTGGGGGGTCAGAAGCTGTTACATTAACTCCGGTGGTAGATGGAAGTGGCTTGTACTAACTACTATGGCATAAGTGAAAGTGGTTTAAAGAGGCTGGATTCTGAAGTTAATTGAACAGGATTCTCTGGAGGATTAGATGTGGGATGCAAGAGAAAAGTAACAGAAAATAATTCTACATTTCTTTGGCCTAACTGGTCAGAAAAAGGCAAAATGTATTCACTGAGATGAGAAAGACCAAAGAAAGCAAGGCTTTTGTGGAAGAACAGAAGCTCAATTCTGGAACCTGAAAAGCTTGACATGCTTACCAGGCACCCAAGCACATCTGCGGAATGTATAATTTGGCAGAGATTAGTTTGGAGACAACATTTTTGGAGTTGTCTGCACATTAGTGGTATTTAAAGTGATGAGATTAGTTGAGATCACTAAAAGAGTAAGTGTAGGTTGAAGAGAGGTGGTATGTACACACGGAGTCTGGAGGCAATCCATAGCATTTGATGAGGAAGAACTTGTAAAGAGACTTCAAAGAAAATGCTAGTGAGGTAGGAGGAAAACCAGGACGATGAGAGTTGTAGAAGTCAACAAAAGTGACACGTTCAACTATATCCAAATGCCTTTGCTATCCATATCGGATGACTGACTATTGGATTTAGCAATGTGGGTGTGTGTGTACAAGGTATGAGGGGGTTGGTAATTTCAACAAGAATAGTTTCTGAGGAGTAGGGAAGTAAAAGCCCAATTGAAATGTTTCCAAGAGAAACTGGAAAAAAAGGAATTAATGACAGTATAGATAAAGAAGGTGTTGATTTAAAAAGAAAATTATAAGTTTTAATAAATTCTGATTGTGCAGGATATAAGCCTAATTTGACAGAGATAAAAGGAGAAAAGAACATTTTAAAGCAAACATAATTCCTTTTATTGGTTCTTGGCTCAGCTGAACTGTCTCACTTATTGTGCACAATATGGACAATTTCACTGATTTAGAGCTGCCTTGTTAAGTTTAGCAGCCTGTCAAAATGACTTTTCAAAAGTAACTAGATAATGCCATTTTTTAAATTTAGCATTAATTCACATACATGTTAAAGGAAAATATTATCATTTCCAAATAAGAATTATACCTTATTTTCTGAGAGATTATATATATGTAGTATATATGTATATACATTATATATATATATGAGTTTTATTGCAATTAAACAGAAATCAATTTTCCCTCAGCTTCTAAGTGAGAAATTCATCAAAGAAAATGTATTTAATACATAAATTCATGAAATTTTCTAAATCTTACAGATAGAAGCATATGTTTGCAACTGAAAGTGCATAGATAGCCTAGCCTTTTCAGAACTCAAAAAGACAAAATAATTTGCACAAGGACATTCAACTTGTTCAAGGAACACTTTATTTTTTCCTCTGAGTGAGCATCCTGTAAATTGAATGTGAGTTACTGGTCACATTAAAATATCATGGAAAACATTGTAAATACCTAATTTAGAATGTTCTTCTCTTAATATTGGTTTAAGGGTAGAAGAAAGAACATACTTGGCTAAACCAGTTAAAAGAAACCTGGGGAATCCTGCAGCCATTACTTTGACCTTGGCCTCCAGAAATGTTGGTCTATTGGCCACTGCTAAGGGACACCTTGTGTTCACAGGTGTTCTTACTGACGAACATGTTCCTGGACCTCATTTAATGTCATTCAAGAAAGAAAAATATGTTAAATAATTTTTCTTTTGCCTTATCACCTCCTATCCCCTCAAAAGCACTTTGGTTGAGGTCATGAATTTCATCCCAGGCAAGGCTATTTTAAACTAGTTAAAACTGCTCTGGGAGCTTGTTCTTGTTCTATAAGGTATCACTGAGGTAATTTACAAATATTCATGAAATTTATCCAGCAAGTCCATAAATAGAAAGACATGGGAAACATTTGAACATTATATATACCTTAGTTCACAGAAGGACTCTTGCAGATGTACCAAGGACAAGCCTGTTTCTATTATATTGTTGACCACAGTATTAGCACAATCTGAAAAGGAAGAAACATTATTTGCATTTCTTTCAGGTAGACTGTATTCTTAATTGGTTTCAATGATTCTTAATCTGTAAATATTACTGTTAAGCTCCATTTACTTTGTTACATTTATGCTGATTACATTCACTTAAATTCAATAATTTGAGTTATCTTTGTGTAAAACTTTTCATACTATGTTTACACTATAAAATAAATATTATGAAAGATATGCTGCATAAAAAGATGATTAAAAACAAAATATTAATAATAAAAGTGGTATGGCATAATTATAGGTAATCAGTTTACTTTTTATGCTTTTATGTACTTTTTCTTTTTATGCAGTAAGTTTATATTTGTAATCAAAACACATGAATAGAAATAGATTTTGTGTGGGGTGTATGCCTCTATAATTATAATCATCCTTCTGCTAGGTAATGTAGATGGTTGACAGGATTGCTCTCCTAGATGATGATCTTACAGTATTATTGGAGAACAAAGCATAAACACAGTAATGTCTTGGATAATAGATTATAAAATTACTACTTTAACTATATTATATTTTTAAAATATCTTAATTTGAAAGGAAGTGCGTGCTGGTAAAATTAAATTCAGTCTTTCTTCAGAGGATATGTATAGGGTTAACTTAAAGGTTCCCAAGTTATTAGATATATTATGAGAATCGTTGACTAAGTTTTCAATTTTTGGCATAAATGAAATACAGCCAATAGTTAAAGCTGGGCTCTTTTAAAGAATTTTAGGGTCATTTGATTAGTACCATTTCCCCAATTCACCTTTTATTCCCCCTCTTGTGTTTTTAGTAGGCAACTCTAAAGCCTGCCAAGATTTTATGTTTTAGGTTTTATTCTGTGTTCTCTTCATTGCACAGAAGATTGGAAAAATGTCCTATTTGTTGTTTCATTTCATTTGGAAATTGAACAGCAGATATAGAGGAATACAAGGAGAAATGCAGTTTCAATATCAAGATTTAGCTATTAATGAACCCCATGAAAGGAAGATTGACTTTTCTTTCTTTGCTTATTGTTCTTGCTGGTTAATTTCTTTTCTGATATTCCTGAGGAGTCTTTCTTTCACTTGTACAGCTAGTGTTTTGAAACTCCATTCAATGTCACTGTGAGAAGGGCTTTTATTTTCAGCAGACCACAAGCTACCAAGTCCCAACACATTCCTTTCACTTTGGATTTTTTATGATTTGTATAGTTCATAGAATCATAGAAAGGTAGAACTAGAACAGGCCTTATATATCACAAAATGCAATGTTTTACCTTTAGATGATAGAACTGAAAGTCGGAAAGATTAAATTTGCTCAAGATCAAACAACTAATTGACGTAATTTTTAGGTGCACAATGCAAGTTGTTAATTCCTCAGATAATGACCTATCTGGAATGTCCCTACTGGTTTTCAGGGTGTTTCTGTAAAGTTATATGCAGTGAAATTTAATGAATATGGTTTGTATATAATTATAATGGCTTTCTTTTTTAATTTTTTCTTCTAATATTTTATATGCTCCCAGGTGCTATGTGACACATCAGTAAAGAAAACTGGGTTCCTTGTAAAATTATCTTACACAAAAAACTTCAGGGTTACTTATAACCAAAACTTAATCTGAACTTGCCACTCTTTTTCCAGCTGCAGGGTTACTTGTGCATGAATTTCCATTGTATCTCTTGGAAGTAATCATGCTATTCTATTGCACATAAAAGCCATGCAGTCATTCAATTTATTGTGCATTTCATTGACTTCCAGCTCCTTTGGGGTTCCCTCGCATGACTTGTTTTGTAACTTCAAATTTACAGTTTTCATTCATTGATCACATGTATCTGATTTTTGAGTATATTGTCTTTAATTCTTAAGTAATTCTGACATCTAAATATTGCTTTCCTCAATAAAAAATAATATACAGGGTGCGTACAATAAATTGGCAATAATGTTGCCTCTCCTTATTTCAAGTGCTTCTTATTAATTTTGAAAAACTATGCTTCTAAGGTTATGATTTAACATCATGGTTTCAGATACAAAGTATTAAATTCTAAGAGCAACTATCAGGTTGAAGGAATATGATGTTAGAGCAACCAAAATTTCTGGATTGCATGCAGGGCCAACGATAAGGAAATTCCAGACTTCAATAACATCCTTTTACACACAGTTGACAATGTGAAAAAGGCATATGATCCTGATGTTGCCACACCAACAAGGAAAACATATAAGGTATGCAAGGATTGCATAAGTCCAGATATTGTACACAGAATCTAGGAGATCATCAATGAAGATCCAGGAAAGTCAATGTGCTCTATAGCAAGAAAACTGCAGATGTTGGATGCAACAGTTTGCAAGATTATGGCTGAAGATATCAGATGCAGATCATATGTTCTTAGAAGAGGCCAGTTTATGACACAGCAGACAAAGGAAAGGCACTTTGAAAAAGCAAGAAAATTGCTAACAAAATTGAAATATCCTAAAGAGCAAAACCCTCTTATTTTCTTCTCCAATGAAAAGAATTTTCAGCAGGACCAAATAGTCTACAGAAGAAACAACAGGTGGCTCTGTGAGGATCTTAATGAAGTCCCAATTGTCATGAAAATGAAATGTCTTGCTACAGTGATGGTGTTAGATGTTGTCAGCAATGAAGGAGATATCATGAACCTGCATTTTTTCCCACAAGGCTTGAAGGTGAATGCTGATATTTACCTTGATGTTTTGAGAGAAGTAGTTGTACCTTGGATGAAGCAAGTCACAAATGAAAGTAGTTTTATCTTCCAACAAGATGGTGCACCAGCACATAATGCCAAAAAATGCAAGAATGTCTCAGTGTCAATGTTCCTGAATTCTGGTCAAAAGAAATCTGGCTGCTTAGTTCACCAGATGCAAATCCTTTAAACTATTATACATGGAGCATTTGTGTGAGACATGTTAATAAACAAGCTCATTCCAATAAAGAGGCTGTTAAAGCTAAGACTGAAAACACAATGATGTCCATGGATAAAGAAAAGTTAATTAAAGCATGCTCAAGATTCTGAAGTCAAACTGAGTCTATTATTGTATCAAACAGAGTTGCTTTTAAACAATTTAAAAATATATAGTGATTACATTTATATACTTATATATAAGAATAACTTTATTTCAAAATATAACACTTTTGTGGTATGTTGTTTATTTTACTAAAATTTTGCCACTTTATTGTGGGCATCCTGTAATGGAGTACAAATGCAGTATCTATTTTGGCAATTAGTAAATCTATCCTGAAGACTATAGGTGGGGGGGCATGTTAAATATGGAAGGTAAAGTGTAATACTGGAAGGCTGGATAAGAAATACCTGGTATTTGATAGTACACATAACTGTTCTTAAATACCTAACCACCTCTATCCTAAGTGAAATCATGAATACCTGTTTATCCTCTTGATCTTGGCCTGTTGCTATATCCCTTACTTTTTTAAACATTTGTTATATTTAAGTTCAACAGTGCATATATACAATGAAATACTACTCAGATGCAATAGAAGATGAAATATTACCACTTGTGACAACATGGATGGGTTTTGAGAATATTATGCTAAGTGAGATAAGTTAGGCTGTAAAAGTTAAGAACCATAGATTTCAGTCATATGTAGAATATAAAACTGAAAACAACAAACGAATGAACAGGAAAAACAAACAAAAGCTCATAGACACAGACAACAATGTAGTGGTTACCAGAGGGAAGGGTGTGAGCAGTAGTAAAGGGGGTCAGATATACAATGATGGGAGATGATTTGACCCTAGATGGTGGGCAAACATTGCACTGCATCATAGAAATGTACACTTGAAATCTATGTGATCTTTTTAACCAATGTAGCCCCAATAAATTTAACTCAAAAAAGAAAAGTAATTTAAGTTCAATATCATGTGTACAAAAAAGACAGTTTTAACTAGGTGCTAATTCCTAGAGATGGCTTATTTCCCTAAGAAATTCCAATCAGGGATTAGCCTTCAAAAGAGGCAAACACTGAACTCTTTTAATACACTTTTTGTCACTCACCCCTACCTCTTTTCTAATCTGCCTTGCTTTCTTCCTAATAGGCTGACCCCAAGGTCATTGACAAAAAAAAAAAAAAAAAAAATGCCTATGAGTTTTATCAGAGTAGTAAAGCAAAAATCAATCTAACAACAGTAATAATTATATAGGTTTGAATCCATTAGAGTTCAAATCCAAAGATATAAAATATAAGCACATAGCGTAAAAACATATTCTACACTAACCCATTAATTGTTTTTCCCTTTTCTCGTTTTATTTTCTTTCCTCGTCATTAAAAAACAGAATATTTTTTCTTATGTTATCTGTACAAATGGCTTCTATCCTATTACTAATGCAATTAATCCTTTTTTCCAGCAAATAATATCCCCCTTAACAATTTAAACTCTTATGATTACCAACCCTGTAAATGTTCTAGAGAGCAGATTTCACCACTGGGAGGAATGAGTTAATTCTCAGTTAATGAGAATAATTCTAATAAAGCATCATCATTACCTGTGAGAATTTTGTTTCAAAATCATTTAACATACTTGCCAAGAAAGTTGATACTTCATTGTGTTGGGAGGGTGAATGAGAGCATATATTTCTTTTTACAGTAATGGGAAAACTCCATGAATTTCCTTTGCTAATATTCCTAGGCTCCTGTCAAAAAAATATGCATACTAGCTCATATAAACACAGATCAGTATCATAAGCATAAGTACATAAGCAACTCTATAAACTTTATAGTATGATTTTTGCAGGCAAATGATAACTTATATATAATAAACCGTTACCATTTTAGCTAAATAAAGTAATACAAAATTGCTGGTGAAAAAAAAAAAGGACCCTCGTGGTGGCACAGTAGATAAGGCTCAGGCCTGTGAACCCAAAGTTTGCTGGTTTGATTCCCAGCCAGGGCACATAACCAGGTTGCAAGCCAGGTCGCCAGCCTGGTTTGTAGCTGGAGGCAGGTGAAAGGCAACCAAACATTGATGTGTCTTTCCTGCTCTGCCTCTCTTCCTTCCCCTCTCTAAAAATAACAAATAAAAGAAAAGAAAAAATTAAATCAAAAGAAGGAAAGATACAGCTCTCAAAACCCTAATATACTGGTAACAAGAGGTCCGTACCAATGAACTCCAGAACCTCCAGATGATGATATCTCCCAGAGAAAAGCAGGTAAGTCTTGGAAGGTCTTATTAACAGGAGCTGGAGGATAGGAAGAGCTAATGCCAGGGAAAGTTATATATCGTCATAAAAAAAAAAAAAAAAAAAATTGGGGTTGAGAAAGTAAGTCCATATTTAGGTAATAAATACTAGCGAAAAACATGGCATGTGTTCTGAGAAAACAATGTTAGGAACCAGAAATGTTATAGGAAGAGGGAATGGGGGTTCTAAGCAAAAGCAAGAGACCTATAAAGCTCCTCCTCTTGGTTGTTAACCAATGTGAATCAACTCCGGACAGTAAAGACAAGGAAAATAAGGTGAGGCAGAGAGCCAAAGTGTCTGAGAGGCCAGAGCTTCTGCGTTGAGAAAGAGCCCAAGTAGGTTCTAAAGGAAAGGAAGGCTGAAAAAACACAAACACAAGCCTGAGGCTGGTTATCAGCCCCAGGGCATGAAGCCAACAGTTTAGCACTGACCTGAGAGGAGACAGGCAGCACTGAGGTAGTTGTTGCAATCTTGAGAGCATTTGGTGTGTGAGTGTGTCTAGTGGGACACACTGGTCACTGGACTGTCTTCAATAATATGGATAAAGCCCAACCACTCCAATGCTTTAAACTTTCCCCAGAAGGCTTGGTTAGGGTGGCGCTGAAGCTGCAGGTGGCATGTAAGTGCCCCTGGTATAGACTGTAGGACTGATTAGGAGGAGACCTAAGGTAAGGCAGTCTGGTGAGAGAGGGTAAAAGAGAATTTCACTTCTATATCTGTTTGCTGTTCCTTAGGCCATCTCTTACAGACATTGTGATGCACATTTTTATAAGCATGTCTGAAGAGAAAAATCCAGCTTTTTCTTTGGTCTGGAGATGCTAAATGAGATTTTCACAGTAATGAAGTTCTTCAAAAATGACCTCATACATTAAAATCTGCTACCAATTAAAGGTTTGATTGATGTAGGTCAACACTATTTAGCAGATTTCTGTTTTCTGAAGTGTCTGGTGTGAACACCAGATTTAGAGGTTAGGAGGTCACAGTGACCTTGTATTTGCATAAGTCAATAAAAAGCATGATGCTTCTTGAAATGATTCACCAAATAGGCTTCAGTTTTCAACAGAACTCCTAGTAAGCTAATATTATATTTTAAGGGAGCTACATCATCAGTAGGCAAAGATAAACATCTGTAAACCCCTAGTTAAGCATTTGTTATGGGAATATAACCATATTATTTAACAAATCTGACCCCCTCCAAGATGATAGACAGTCTAAAGGTTGGTGTTAAAAAATTTGTTCATCTCATGCATATCTCTGTCTTTATATTATAGAAAAATATTTCTCATTACACAATAATATTCTTTTATTAAAAGATTAGAAATGCATAAATATAGAAAATTAAAGATGTCTTCATTAGCCTCATCACAATTAGCATATTGATGTTTCCTTTGTATAATTACTCATTTTCAAGAAATGTTTCATCTGTATTATATATTATTTTATCCAGTTTATTTAACCTAACTTTATATCATTAGATTTTTATAAAACATTCCAATTTTATTTTTATTGTACTATATGCAAATTATCTCCATTTAAACCCTATAAATAATCCTTTTTTAAATTTAATTTTATTATTTTTAGAGAGAGGGGAAGGAGAGAGGAAGAAAGGGAGAGAAATATCAATGTATGGTTGCCTTTCACCTGTCTGCAGCTGGGGACCTGGCTGGAACTTTGGTTCATAGGCCAGCGCTCAATCCACTGAGCTACATCAGCAAGGGCTAAATAATACTTCCTGAAGAAGTATATATGTATGTGTGCATCAAATATATTCCATATTTATAATTTTTCTTTAGAGTTCCATAAGTGGGATTAACATGATAAAAGTTTGACCCAATTTTAATATCTCTTGATAAAAATAATATCACATATTATCTTTCCAAAGGAACATTTACCACTTCATTAATTTTGCTCAATTAGGAAACATTATTTTTCTTCTTTCTCTAACTGTCGATTCATGAGAGTAAGGTACTATGCCTAGAGGATTCAGTAGGCTGGAGATGGTGAAGAAGGTCTCAAGGCAGAGGGTGGAGTAAAAAACAAATGCCAGAGAAGAAAGTAAATCTGACAGAATACTGGGCACTGCAGTCCAAGAAGTCAAAGGACATTCCAGCAGATTGTCACAGTGTCTGTTCTAGATGACTTAACACAGAAATGGAGGCTGACATCTACCAAACAGTGAATCCATGCTGAGAAGAACTAAGATGGGTCATGAGCAATCAACCAGATGTGCAGATCCATAATTTCTGGTTCATAAACCAGGTATGTTTGAAACCAAATATTTTAGAATTTTTAGACTTTTATAGATTTACATATTATAATAGTATAGTACATAATACCACCACAGCTTTGGCATAACACAAGTAATTAAACATATTGATGTTTTTATAGCCAAATACTTAAATTTTGGTGGAATACTTTAAGATTCTAAATAGCCTAATGTCAATAAAGATGATGTTTTTCCACCAATGTTTGCTGCATAGTTACAAAGAAGTGATTTAGATTTTCAGAGCATTTCAGGTTTAGGAAATACGTGACAAGAGTGCATATAAATTGCCATTGGTGGTTTGCTTTTAGAGGTGTGGTGTCTAAATAGGTAAATTATACTATGGGTTGTATATCAGGTTTTTAAGATTTTAAGCTTATTTTTTAGAGTTAATGGAGGATTTCTTTTCTTTTTTTTTCATAAATGCATTTTTAAAAGTCATATTTTCTTTAAGCATGTTTGGTAAGAATTGAAATGTTTTTTCCTCTCTGAAGTTTTCAATGAAATGCTAAAAAATATAAATCTTACCATTTAACAATTAGGTATATTTTCTCCACGCTGTCCCCTTGTGGAAATTAGAATTTCTAAGCAAATATTTTGATTAAATATGTGTATGATACAAATGGCTATACTTAGGAAAAAGATAGATCTACTCTCAGATTTATTAATTTCCTTAAAAATTATTATATTTTTCCAGTTGAAAATATATGCTGTTCTGGTAATTATAAAACACAAAAAGTGGCATTGGGTGTTTGTATAATACATGAAAATGTGACTCTGAGAAAAAGAAATTTGGATTTTTTTCTACATTATAATTTATGGTGTAGAAATGTTCCTTTTTCCTTTTTTATACACATAATGTGATCTTTCTTAGAAATACAAAAGTCATCATTATTAGACAGGAATGATAGGAACATACAACCATAAGCCTAGAAGAGGTAATTTATTACTTATGTCTTTGCTCTTCAGATAAATAGTTTTCTGTCTATATTATTTCAAATGCTACATAGGTATGATTCATATATCTTCTCTTGGTATCTTTTCCTTCTTTCATTGTTCATATTCACAGAATTTTGTTCAACTTCTTCACCAAATTATACCTCTTCTCATGTATGAAGATTGTATTAGTCTTCAACTTATACTTTTCCACTATAGGAAAGAAAAGATTTCTTTAAAGCATTATATTGAAAACCACTTTTAATGCCCCTTGTAGGTGGGTCAAAAGCAAAACACAAAATCCAATAAGGGGGTAACAATGGCAAAAATGATAAAAGTTTGTCATTCAGTCAACTAGTATTTATCTAGGGCTATTTGAGTGATAGGGCATAGTTTGGTGATGAATATACTAATGAATAAATTGCATAGCATAAATTGGTCTGACATGAACTCATCTTCTAGTGGTTTAGTCTAGCAGAGGAGATAATATGGACAAAGGGATTTAAATTCAAAGAAACCTGGCTTTGGATCTTAGGTCTGTCTCTTATCTAGCTACATTCAATTTTTTTTTTTTTTTTTTTAATTTTTGGCACAAAACTGTCTTCTGGCTCACTTTTCAGCTAGAATTATAAAAACTAACTAGGATCCTTGTGAAGATTAAATGAAATAATGCATTAAAGATGCCTCAATCAATTATGGTCCTTAGTATTAAACACAAAACGTAAGAGTAATTTTTCACTCCTTGAAATAAATGTTAAGTATATACTAGGTATCAGTAGACTTTAGGATGAACTATGCACAAAATCATGCCCTGTCCTCAGAGAGCTTATAGTCTTTTGGAAACATCAATTATGCAACAGGTAACTACTCCATATCACAATAAGAATATGACCAAAGCAAAGCAGAATGCTATAGAGGCAGATGAAAGGGACTCCAAATGTTACCTTGAGGGGACATGCTTAGCTGTCTGTAAAATTGAGATAAAAATAATAATAATTGGGAATTAACGAAGCAAAGAAAGCAGGTGAAAAGTGGTTAGCAAAAAGGAAATAATATGCATGCCAAAGGAAGATGTTCAATAGGACAGTAATTTCTGAGAATTAAAACATAAGCCTACTTGGAGCATGAGAAAAACAATGAATGATGTGAAGAAGGGTGGAGGGTTAGACTGGAATGTGTGGGGAAGGGTGTCAAGGTGTCAGCCATGGGAAGCAGCTTGACTTTTATGTGAAAGTCACTGACAGTTATTAAAAGTGTTTTAACAGGAAAACAACCTCAAGGAAGAAGTGGGTTCAGAGAAGTACATGGGTGAGCTGGCACAAGTTGAGAAAATTCCTATCTGATTTTATATGTTTTCTCTTTGCAGTAAATTATTTGCTGAACATGGGAAAGAAAGGGGGCAAGGAGTTATTGGATAGGTAGGCTTCAGAGCAGTGGTGCACTTTCCCAAATAGTGGAAGTGGGTTTGAATAGACAATGAGACTATAGAAGGATTTCAGGGAACCATGAAGGACAAAAACATGTGGTTTGGGAGGTTACTTATCCAGATTCCCCTTCAAGGAAGAGTGGCTGCCCAGCTACAGGGAGTGTGTTCAGCTCATGGCCTCCAGCTGTCATTTCTGTCAAAGCCAGTTTCAGGGACAGACAGCTACCTCCCACAGAACATTGTGCAATTCTCCTTGCTTCTGGAGAACCCACATTGTGAACTATGGTGATAACAAACTGAAGAGGTGTGTGACTTTTTTCAGCAGTTCCCAACTGGCCACATTTAGATACACATGAGGTAGACCACAGCTGTAGTCTAGGGTCAGGCATCTGTCATGCAGGTGAAGCAGAGAAACAAATGAGGGTATAGGTGAGTAAAATACTCAAGTGATGAATATATACTTCAAAATATAATAGAATGTGATGACAGGAGATGGGGGTGGGGAGAGAGGATGATCTCATGGACTAGGAATAACAAAGATATCTAACATGAGCTAGTTAAAGAAATATATACCTATTGCAATGTAGAAATGTATATTTTTGATAAGTGCGAACTGGCAGCTGCTATGGTGTTTAAAAACATTGGTGCTCAGGCGGCGTAACAGATGTGATTATAAATACTAATCCGATAGATGCTGCAGTATTGGGAATCTTCATTCTGTTTTCTCTGCACCCAGAATTGTCGGAGCCTACCAAACCAGACCTACTTTTAAGCTAAGCATGTAATGCTTTCATGTAATCTGCTTCCAGAGAGTGTTTGTCTTATAGCAGCGGTCTTTGCTTTTTTAGTCAAAGGGTCAAGATATGTTAAATAATCTTCATGCAAAATAAACTCAGCCTCATTAAAATTTATGTTAGATAATTATTTGATAATAGTGAGTCTCTGGTCTATCCTGAAATGACAGAATTATGAGAAACGAAGCAAATTGGTCTTAAATATGCCCCCCCAACTCTGATAGGAAAATAAATATCAGTATTGTGTTTTATTTGGCTTTTAGTCTGAGCGTTTGTCTGTCTGCCCTCTGGTGGGATACTAATAAAGAAACAATGAGCTAAAATAATTAGCTGTTACAGTTCAGAAGAAAATTATGCACAATCAGAGATGAAGTGAGATTCAGAGAGTTTACTTATCTCACTTTACAGTATTCCTAACAGCATGCTGGAGGAAGGAGATTCTGAAGAATGAATTACTTCAATCACATAAACTGAATAGACAAAAATAATGAAAAAAGACTCAAAGTTACTGTTTTCCTTCATTATATATTGGAATTTCTCTGTAAGGACTTGATAACAAAATGATAACAAGAAAACCAATTATTTAACTATTTTGCTTTTTATATGCAAAGTGATGGTTTAATTTTGTCCTTTATCAAAAAAAAAGTTATTTTCCTTTTTACTGAATTAATTTGTGATTTAATAATAGTCTTTGCCCAAGATCTAAATGATCACTTATTTAATCACAAAAAATTCACATAAAGTTTTTCATTTTAAGATATAGTAGTTCCCAAATTACCTGCATTTTAGCAGATTTGTTTGATGCACTGAGTTTGTGACATTCTTTTAGGAAAAGGTCAACAAATACCTTCTAAAGCAAATTTGGAGTTAAGAAAAGCAAATGTGTCTTTAAATCTTAATGAAACATATTTTACAAATGATTTCTTCAAAAGTATTTATTGTTGTCAACATGTAATTTACCTGACAAAAAACAATGAAACTGATCTGCCCTCACTATTTCATAAACAGGAGCCTATTTAAGCACAAAAAGAAAACAATCTCAAATTTTAAGAATTACATTTAATTTTATGAAATACTTTATTAAAACTCACTTCGTTTCCCAATCAACCCTTTAATGTCTTCCTAGCACTGAATGCCTTATGGAACTAACTGCTCACATTTAGCCTACCTAAGATACAGCTTTACCTTTTTTTCTTAAAAACAAATATTTTTCCTATTCTTACAAACTCATTTGGTGAGTTGCCATGCTAACAGGATGTCATTTACTTGAGGGAAAATGCTGGCATATTTTGATTTACAATTATTTTCCTTTTTTATTAGTGATATTAAATGTTTGAGTATTTATTCCTCCTATTCAAAAAATAACTATAAAACTGTCTGTCAGTAGTACCAAAGTAGTGGCTTGAACCTAACAGATTCAATCCATCATTAGCACAACCATGTCTCCCATATGAAACTGGGGTAGTGTGGTATGCTACTTAAAATCCTGGGCTCCTGAAAGCCACCTGCCTCTGCTGAGGTATTCAGATAAAGACTCTTGGAAGCCAGCCAGGTTTGCACAGTGCTCAAACCCACTGCTTACATGTTTGACAGGAACATCTGGTAGCACAAATGCTGAATTCTAGAAAGCCAGCGTTATGTCGAGAGAAGGGAGAAGTTTTCTTACACCATTACTATCATGCTCCTACCACAGGTATTCAAAGGAAGCAGTCATTTTTGTACTTACCCTCCAGCAAATGTTTTCTCAGTTTTGGAGATGGAGTTTCTAGATCATGCCCAGTGCTGAGATTAAAAATCATTATGTGTTTTTAAGCAGTAGAAAGGTTACAAAAGACCATAAAGGAACTGATGAAAATGTGTTGCTGTCTCCAAGTGCCTGTTCAAAAGCCATTGAGCTAGGTGCCAAAAATTCATAGGCAAGTCTATTCAGAGAAAAGTTGTTGACAGTAACCTCTCTTTGTTTCACACTCTATCCTGGAGCCACTCATAAAGGAGACTGTCGGATTTTATACCAAGGAGAGGAGTATGTTTTAGCTTTGTTTAGCTCAGCTGTTGAGAATTCCCATGTTCTGTTTTTCTCTTTCTCAGGCAGATTATTATTAAAAAGGATATGACAGGTACCAGTGCATCTTTGTTGTTTGTCTTCAGAAGCAATGCCTTATATGCTGAGTGCACCCACAAAGGCAATGGTCTAGAATTCTTCACGACCTTCACCTCCAGGACTCAGAAATTGTAATTTGGTAGTACTGTAATCGGTTTAGCTTGATTTAATTTGCAGTGGCTTGCCAGAGTTAATGGGAACCAGTAATGGTCCTGTTTTAAGGAACATCAAGATGATCAAAGTGAGCATCTTTATTTCTCTGCTCCTCATTCTGAAAATCTGAATATAAGGCTGCTGTTCATCAGTTTATATAGCCTTTGCTTCATCAAATATTAACGGTAGTCTACCGTGTATCAGTCATTCTGGTAGGTGCCAAATGCACATTAGTGAATGAAACTGACATAACCCCTGCCCTCTTGTAGTTTATAAGTTAGTCACAGGGGTAAAAAAAAATGCAACACCTTTGGGGACAAGCAGATAAAGAAGATGAGTGAAGCTTTGAACATAAACTTGTAATTAGTGGTGGAAGCTGTGGCTAAAGAAGAGTGAATACTCTACTGGACAGAATTGAAATTCAAAATTCATGTAAACAGTGAATCATACCTTAGTTGGGAAAAGGCACACCTCAAGTCTGAGCACTTTACATGACTCTCTCTTATGAGTTGAAACTTCTGGTCATGAGTCTGGGTAGGAGTGTCTCAGCTACTGTGAGAATTGTATCTGCCTTTGTGTCATCTGTTTACTGCTTGTCGTGTAATCGACTCTCTGAATTCGGAAGTCTGGGGAGATTAGCAATAGGGGCCAGGGTGACTTTTCACATTATTGTTAACAGAACAACTGCAGTTGACCTGGATGAGGAGGCAGAGACCATCCACACTGCCTGTTTGTCAGGCCTGACTACTTTCCACTCTGGTCAGAGTCAGCAGTACTGGGGATATGCCCGTTTGCTTCACTGGCACTGGCTTTTCTGCCATCAAGCTCCTGTGTATCGTTCCCATAAACTGGGAACAATCTTTTCCTTTATAGCAAATAGTTTGTTTTCTGAAGGGTGAGCTGTCATGAGATTACTTTAGTGTGAATGGAGGTCAGACTACATCTAGGCCAGTAATGATCATACATTTTTGAAAACATAGATTATAACATAAATAGTAGTGATTTGACTGTACACCCTATATATACACATAGCATGCTACCATGTGTTATGCGAATAACAAAACCTATGCAAAAATATGAATTTTTAAAAGTTCATTTTAAAAGAAAATGTCTTAATATTTTATTTGCACACTTTAAAACATGGTTATCCATATGTCACACATCAAAGGCTAAAAAATAAATAATGACAATATCAATAACAATAAACTAGCAAACACTTAACATTTACTATTCAATACCTTCTAGACATAGTTAACAAAGGAAAATAATGGCCCTGATTGGTGGCACAGTGGATAAGGTGTCAGCCTGAGAACCCAAAGGTCTCTGGTTTGATTCCCAACCAGGGCACATAACCAGGCTGCAAGTCAGGTCCGTAGCTGGAGGCAGGTGAAAGGCAAACCATACATTGATGTCTCTCTCCCTCTCTGCCTCTCTCCCTTCCCCTCTCTCTAAGAATAATAAATTTAAAAAGAAAAAGAAAACTATATAATTACCAAATTTATTTTAACTTATTTTAGTATAAAATAAAATTGTTAATTCTATCTTATTACTGCCACTTTTTATTGTTAAAATAAAAGTAGTATCCTTGAGAAACTTACTAATCTTTTCTATGCCTCGCTTTTCTTCTCTGCAAAGTGGAGGTAGTATATTACCTTTATTATTATTGTGTTTATTTGATAAAACAAATTAATATATGTCAAGTATTTAGAACAGTCTTGGTACAACATGCTATTTAGTAATAGCATGTGTGTAGGTTTTTTCCTTTTATTATTATTATTATTAATATCATAGACAAAAAAAGCCATTTTTCATCAGGTAGTTGAGAAAAAGGGATGAAGATTTGCAACTTGTCATCATGTTTACTCCATTTTTCTCACTTCTGAGGAACAATGTAAGATATCTTTGACACTTAAACTGTGAAGAATTTAGAATAAAGATAAATTACATAAAATATGAGAGAAGGATCAAAGTCCCAAATATCACTTTCCCTCTGACAAAAGCCACTCTGTGAGTTAGAAAATTCATATCAAATTAGAGGACACTTCTAACTTCAAGTCTCTGTGTATTTTTACAGAGTTATAGCAAATTTAAAATGAACAAGAACAACTTTCAAGTAATTATAACAGGAGGGAATGGCAGAAAGGGGAGTTGTAAGTACATGAGGAAGTGGGAGGAATTTTTTAGGTTTTGTTTTTATGAGGATGTTACAACTTGGCCACATTCATATGAGCTTCAGATTTTTCAAACCCATCCATGTAGGTGGTTCTCCACTCTGGCTACATACAACAAACCCTTGGAGAGGTTTTAAAAAATAAGATGCCTGAGCTCTACCTCATGTCTCTGGGGCAATGAGTGGGGCCTGGGTATGGGGAGTTTTTCAAAGCTCCCCAGAAAAATATAGGGTGGTGAGTATCTCAGCTGGTTAGAGTATCACCTGGATATGCCATGATTGAGTGATTGAGGTTTGACTCTAGGGCACATACAAGAATCAATTATGAATGCATAAATAAGTGGAACAATAAATCAATGTCTCTCCCCCACCTCTCTCCACCCCCCAATCTAAAATTAAAAATAAATAAGCCATCTATGTCTGTAATGTCTTCACAAAAAATACAAAAAGAAATCTTAATTAAATGGAAGTCTTAGCTTTTGTTGATATTGAGAACCAAACACGGACCAGTTTAATTTGGGATTATAAAAGCACGTCTGCAGCAGAAGTAGCTGTGTGTGTCTCAGCCTATAAAAATACTATTAACAGGAGATTGGATTGTATCAAAATTGTGGCCAAGCGTAAGAAAGAAGTGTCAAGAGTTGTTTTACCATCTCATGCTATAATACACACTTTCAACTTTAGCCTTGATGAGATTTTTTTTACAGAAAAGTGAAAGGACTTGAAATCTCTCTAATATGCCTGTCCTGTGTAGAGCCCAATTCATGCATTGCATCTGGGACACAATTGGAAATTTTTTGAACCTTTATAGGTTGCTCAAAATTATGACATGAAGGAAATTCTTTGGTCTTCACTACATGGGACTGCATATAAGGTCATGAAATAACAGTAGTACCTAAGTAGCTTCTGGAGATGACTGACATCATGGAAGATATGTCTCTTTTGTTTATAAAAGTATAATCAATATTAATTGCTTATTATGGAAAAATAATGCTTAATTTAGAAATATTTATAATGCAGAAATGACTTATCATAAATAATTTCTAAGGATTTCAATATTGAAAAATAGGAGAGAAAAGTTTTGGAAAAATTTATGCTCATTTGGGAATTATTTTTGTTTTGTATTTTACCAGATGATGTTCATGACATTAATACTTCTTTCTAAACATTAGTGCTCTATTAGTAAATTTACTTTTGCAATTTTGGAAAAATGACTACAGTAGAACAAAACACAGTTTGAACTGCTATTTTGGTGGGCTACTTGTGTTGAGGGGCAAGTTGCCATGACACTTGTTCAAAACCATTCAAGACCCATAAAGCAGACTTTATTCAGGGGAACTCTCATGTAGGGACAGGACTACTGCATTGGGCCTTTGCAGTGGGGGGCAGAGGTTGGGATCAACTTTGAATAGAACAGGGAAATATGGGAATTTATAGCTAAGGAACAGGGTGGTGATTAGTGGAAGGAATACAGTCATTCCTTGGCGCTTTTGGGGGATGAGTTCCAAGGTTCCCAAGGATACCAAAATCTAAGGGTGCTCAAATCTCTGACATAAAATGGTGTAGTATTTGCATATAACCTACTCATATCCTTATATGTACTTCATGTTTTATTTGGAAATCAATTATTTTAATTAATGACATGATGCCTCAGGCATTTCTATTTTGATCAAATTATATTTTTCTTGTTTATTCTATTACAGTTGTCCCAATTTTCCCCCTTTGCCCTCATTTGCCTAGCCCACCCCCAGCTCCCACAGTCAATCCCCATACTTATTGTCCATGTCCATGGGTCCTTCTTATATGTTCTTTAACTAATCCCTTTCCTGCCTTTCCATCATTCTCCCCTCCCTTCTGGCATTTTGTTCCATGTTTCCATATCTCTGATTCTGTTTTATTTGTTAGCTTATTTTGTTCATTGGATTCCTTTTATAAGTGAGATCATATGGTATTTGTCTTTTATGAACATCCTCCATATACTTTAAATCATCTCTATATCATCAATCTTTATAATACCTAATATAATGTACATACTATATAAATAGTTGCTACACAGCATTGTTTAGGGAATAATGAAAAGAAAAATCTGTATGTATACAATTATCACAGGCCTAATTACAGCCATACATTGCTTAACAATGGGAATACATTCTGTGAACTGAATCCTTAGGGGATTTCATGGATGTACAAAATGTACAAACATTAGAATGCACTATGTGTTTGGAGGTATCACCAATTACACACCTAGGCTATATGGTATAGACTAGGTATATGCTCCTCGGTTAGAAAATGGTATGGCATCCTACTGCACAATATTAAGTAAACCACAAGAGAGAATGATGCCATCAAGAGACTTATGAGACTACTGCCAATGTAATGCAGTGTACTGTTTTACAGCAAAATTTATTTCTAAGTGAAAAGTACCTTTTCTATAATACTAAAAAGTATAGTGTAATAAAAATATAAACCATTAATGTAGGCATTTATTATGATTATCAGGTATTATGTACCATATATAATTATATATATTATAATTTTATAGGCCTAGCAGCACAGTAGGGTTATTTATATCAGCATCACCACAAACATGTGAGTAATGCATTTTGATGTTTTATCATGGCTATGATGTCCTAGGTGAAGGTGACTTTTTCAGTTCCATTTTAACCTTGACCAAAACATGGATGTGCAACATATAACCATACCTAGTAGAGGTCAACAACAATGTAACTTCTCCTGGAATATTTTTGATACAGTGGCCTGAATCAAAAGGGGATAGGGGCCACTCTATTGTTATGAAGACACATCAGTGGTAAGGGAAGATTCTGGTTAAGCCTATGTGACAAATTCTTTCTGAAGGTAGGTCAAAGTAACCAGACATCACCTGGGAGATGGAGGAAGAAGTGTGAGAAAGCTGACAGGTTATTGAAGGTGATGACATATGGAGGATGAGGGATCTTGGTTAAACTGACTTCACAGAATTCTTGCTCAAATTGGGCAATACAGAGAACTCAGAGGTGTCTGAGTATAATTTTCAAGGCGTGAATCTTGGTCCCTCGTTAAATTAATCAAGAGTCTTGACCAGGACTCCATCTCTGCCTCTGTTCTCCCATTGTTTTCAAGGCTGTCCCACAGGTTAGGCTGAGAAGGTACTTTCCAAGAATGTTGGATTTACATATTATTAAATTTAATTGGGCAATTATTTTTGAGTAGTGGCATCCCTTGTTTCTCTGTAATTGATGGTTTTTTTTTTTATATCCTTGGTATTCAAGTAGTTTAGTCAAGCATTTTAAATGTGGAAGGCTTAACTAGCACTTGCAGTGGAAATTAGTACATGTGTACACTTTGAAAATTCAATTGATAATAAATGACTTGATTAATCCCTTCCCATATTTTTCCTTTATTTCCTTGTGTTCATAAATATACAAAAGCAAAATAAACTAAGTAATTAATTAATCAATTAGTGAATAGTCAAATATATGCCGTATTTCACAAAAAAATGCAAATAAAAGAAAATCAGTGATAAGTATTTAGCCATAAAAAGGTTAATATTATCTATGATCATTTAATTTTAGTTATAAGGTTTTAATGTTCTAACAGATTTGGCATAAAGTGTAAATTGGCTTTTAGGTTAAAGGCTATTAAATGTCCCTTTTTCTCTATTTCTTAAACAAAGATTAGCACCTGTCTCCTAAAATGAAATGACCTGACTTTCCTTCATCCTATAAGAGATCACAGTTTATTTTCCCATAATGTCTTAGGTTCCCTCCTTCCACCCCAGAATATTAAAAATTTACACTGTACGGAGTTGTAGAGTCTGCATAGATATCCAAAATAATGTAAACTGCCAATTGAAATTGCATCTTAATGTTAAATAGGTGGTAGAAGTGTGGGTGCACATTTTGCCATGTTTATAAGGGAATACCAGAGGTTTCTATTTTTTCAGCTTTGACTGATTGCACCTGTTTCTTGTACACAGCTAATTCAAATTATTTGTGCCTCTTGAGTATATAATTTGAGCCAAGGTTGCACTACATCCTCATACTGTTTGTAAACTCTCTAAGTGGTTCTTGCCAGGAACCAGCACTCAAGGGGAAGTTAATATTCCATGATATTCAAATAGCTTGATTTGATTTCATTTTTAAAGAAAGCTTTGTCAAGTTAAAAGTATAAGAGAGGTGTATCTTAAAATATTTGTTCATATTAATCTGTATATTTGATTCTTTCTTGCCTTTTTCTCTTTAGGTAAGCTGAGATACCTTTTAACATTTAAATATTTTAAATTAAAAAAAAAACTGTTTTATTTGTTAAAATAGTTTCTGACCATATAAATAAAAAGATCTCACTCTCTAGGGATGCAAATGATATTTACATTTGAAGAAAGCCAAGATAAACTGTTTAAGAGGGAACTCGCTACATTTTTCTATTCTCAGGGCTTGAGCAAAAATATCTATTACAAATAAACTCTGATTGAATCATTATGGCATATATTATTTCTGATTAATATCTGAAGTCAACTACTCTGTTCACTTAGTTCAAAGAGGCAGGCAAATCTTGTGTTATGGTTAAGATGTATATGAAATAAAACAGGTTTTGATTAGAGGATATAGCTGAAGAGGTTTGCATGGATGAAAAAAAACTTCATTAGCTTTTTATTTTAATCAGTTTAGTTATGATGCAAAAAATGTTCAGAATGTATGCTCATTCTACCTCCAGATTATAAAAACATATTGAAAAAAATTATATTCTATTTAAATGACAAATGCCACATTATTCTAAGACATTTGGGTGAGAAGTTACAAAGTAGATCAGGTTCTGGAATAACATCATTTTACCATATGGAAGCAGCCCAAGTGTCCATCAGTACATGAGTGGATAAAACAATGATGGGAAATGTACACAATGAAATTCTACTCAGCCATAAAAAAGAAAATTTTACCCATTGTAGTAGTGTGGATGGACCTAGAGAGCATTATGATAAAGTGAATAAACCAATCAAAGAAAGACAAGTACCATATGATTCACTCATATGTGGAATCTAATGAATAAACTGAACTAACAAGCAAAACAGTGACAAATTCATACATTGAGAGCAGATGGCTAGTGTGTATTGGGGGCCATGAGGGGTGGAGGAATTGAGCACAAAGTTAAAAGAACTCATGGACATGAACAACAGTGTGGTGATTGCTGGCAGAAGAGACCATATGGGGACTAAATAATGGAAACAACATAATAAAGATTAAATCAAAAAATAAAAATAAAATAAAATACCAAAAGTATACTATTGATGAGATACCTTAGGGAAATACTCTTATTTATATCAATTAGTTGATGGTAAAATTTGTTTTCTTATATATCTTTCCCCTTAAAGTTACAGAACTTATCTATGACCTTGAGGACTTAGTGTTGTTTTAGTAGATGTAGTTGCTGATTTTTTTTCCCCTCAGCGGGTTCTTTTTGTGTGATAATCTGTAATTTGAAGTGGGGGTCAACATGTTAATACTTTTACATAGCTTAACTAGGCAAGTTTAGCATGAACTGAAAATGGCTTAGCCAAACAAAAACAAATAAATGTGAGGATGAAAAGCCACAATAAAGCTGAGAGTGTATCATAATATCTAACCAGATATTGAGAGCAGGGGAGATGTATGCATTTCTTCATTTGCTTATAACCTGATAACAGTTAATCCATACTTGACTAACATAAAAAGATCCATGGATCCATGGGGAAGATAGATTTTCACTTCCTATGATATTATAAATTGTTTTTTTTTTTTTTTTTTAGTCCAACCATTTGGGTTCATAGGGTAGAATTATATAGTTTGTTTTCATACTTGTTTGCAACATTTGGTTTCTTCGATCCTTGTGTGAGTACCAGTGTGGCAGCTATGCACACACTAGGGAAAAAAATTCAATCATTCATGAATGTACACAGCAAAGAGCAAAGGCTATATTTGTTCTCAAGGATAGTGCAAATATTCCACTTTCAATAACATAGAAATTTGAATGTGGAACAGGTTCTCATCTTGACATTATGCCAGAAAATTCTAGTTTTATTGAAGTTCATAAAACAAACACTAGGTATATCCTGCTTTATATGGGAAGTTAAAAAGGTGATTGCATATTTTACCATGTCTGGTGGCATTTTCCGTTTAAATCTAATGAATTTTAAGAACTAAAATTCAGTCCAGTTCTAAGACATTATTTTTTAAATAATCTTTTATTGTTCTCAAATTAACAAAATAAATGCATGTGCATTCAAGAAAATTAAGATAATACAGCCATGAAAAAGGAAAAGGAAAGGAAAAGTAGTCCAATTTCTCATTCAAATTAAATATATATATATATAATTATATACTATACATTTTACACACATACATATTTTTCATATACATAGATTTAAAAAGATAAATATATGTGTATGTAATACATGACATATACATTATATATATTATATATATAATATGCTATAAATATATAATATGTGAACTCTTTAATCATTTTTAATAAGGTTAGCATCTTTCTATCAGGTTTAGCTATTGTTTCATCAACATTATCTTCCTCTTCTTCTCCTCAAATAATGGTAATAAAGAAGAAAAAACAAAAAAAGAGGAAGCTGGGGAACTGGTTTCACTAATCTAATTTTTTATAATTTAAAAATATTGATTTCATTATTTATAGAATTTCAAACATTTTTCTGAGGGGTAAACAGAGTATAGGAGAGATAATCAAGTATATATTGAAAACTGGCTTGTATAAAATCAAGTAATATTAATTAATCCAGATAGAAAAGTGTTAACTGGCAAAAGCTATATACATGATATGGAATTAAGACTATTTGTAAAATATTAAAATGTGTTGATTAAAATAACCCATGCCAACCTGTTTTTTCTATAAGAGCCATAAGAGCTAGCAGAGTTTGGGAACATCCCTCAGAAAGGACATAAAAACCACAAAAGGCATTTCTAACATGCCTCAACTCCTGTATAACTAACATCTTGAACTCCAACCAAGTGTAACAGAAAATAAAACATTAGAAGCAGGTAGACTGTAGACAAAGTTAATGCTATACCTTTGAAAATTCTGTACCCTCTAATTAGAATTATTTTCCGCTACATACTCTTGCCATGCATGCATTTAGCAAGCATTTATTCATTCCACTCTGGACTGGGTAGTTCTGTGGAAATGGTGGAAATGACAGTCTCTGTCCTCAAGGAGCTTACATAAGGCTCCTAATCTTTTATTACTCAAGTCACATAGTATTTCCTCTGTGAAAATATTATTTCTCCAACACCAAAGTTGAAACTGATCATCTCTTCTCAAACTTCCATAGGACTTCAAAGTAATTGTCACCCATGTAATGGGCGATGTTTCCAAACCAGTCTTCTTCACTAGACCATGATGTCCTTGACAGCAAGTCTGTCATATTAATCTTCAAATTTCCAGTGCCTCACAAAGTGCAAAGTTCAAAATAAGTTCTTCATTAATGCTTATACAGTCAATGTATAAATGGCAAATGAACCAACAAAGTATGTTTAACAGAGGCAAGTAAAAATTAAATTTATATTATAAAGTTTACAGTTTTAATTAGTGATAATGAAAAGTTTATGAAATCATGAAGGTGCACTTGTATTCATAAACCAAATTCTGGAATTTGGAAAACTGTATAATGGTGGAAGACTATAACACATGCCATTTTTGTTAAATTTGCGAGAAATAGTTTAGATTCCCCTGTAAAAATGTTCCTTGAAATAATGAACTTGAGATGTGATGGTCAAGGTGTGCAGTATAGTCTTTCTTTCCTGTTAAATTATTCATCTTGCAAGGCCCTATGCATCTCTGTCTGTGGAATGCCCACTCCTTACCTATTTGGCATCTCTGTCTCTTCCCACACACAAAGAGACCTGAGGATGGAGAGGTGTGCTTAGTGCCCTAAATGGCCTTCACTCTGATCAAGTCTCTCTTTCTTTAAGTCTCTCTCTCTTTTCATTACTATTTGTTGGTATTTTTCTGTTCCGTCTCTTTTCTGTTTGGGAACTACTTATCCCTTCATTTACTGTTAGTTTTAAAGTCAACATGTGGACTTTAATACTAGTTTCACTGGTTTTCTCCTAGTACCATTTTCTGACTTTTTAAAAAAGATTTTATGTCATTATTTTTAGAAAGAGGAGAAGGGAGAGAGGCAGAGAGGGAGAGAGACATCAATATATGGTTGTTTTTCACCTGCCTCCAGCCACAGACCTGACTGGAGACCTGGTTTGCAACCTTGTTATGTGCCCTGGCTGGGGTATTGAACCAGCGATCTTGGTCTTTGGGTTTGCAGGCTGGTGCCTTATCCACTGTGCTACCAGCCAGGGCCGTGACCTTTTTTTTTTTTTTTTTTTTTTTTTGGCTGAAGGCCTGGCTTGCAACCTAGTTAAGTGTCCTGGCTGGGAATTGAACCAGTGACCTTTGGTTCCCAGGCTGGCACCTTTCCACTGAGCCATCAGCCAGGGCCTTCTGACTCTTAATATCAGCCACCTTTAACATTCAATGGACTCTGCTGCTTTTATCTTTTATCAGTCTTCTGAAATTCACTTTTTTAACTTCCCTATTTCAAATATGTACTTGAATTGTTATGTGTTTGGATTTTTAAGCACAATTCTCTTCAGAGTCATGACTTAGAACATCTTACTTCTTAAACACAATTTGCTCAGTGGTATTACCTTCTCCTGCCTCATCCAACTACACAAAAACCTGTTCCACAAACACATACATACTCACACACAACATTTATTTTACTCTCCATTGTGCTTCACCCCATTTTTCTGCCTCCCAAAATGTTCCAAGAATTTGCTTTCCCACTCTGCCTCCATTTCTTCCTACTTATTCTTCACTTTTTTCACTGTGTCTTCTATCTCTACTCCAGTGATAGAACAGTCATGAAGTACACTATGTGGCTTCCTATTAGAAAATCCTGCAGACATCTTTCTGTTTTTATCCTTCTTAGTCTTTCAGGAGCATTTACAATTCTTGCCACCTCCTTCCTTATGAAGAAACTGTTCTTGTTGACTTCCTTGACATCATATTTGCTTAGTATTCTCTCTAGTGTTGTCTTTTTCTCTCTCTAGGTGATCACATCCATTAGCTATTTGGTTGCATTTCTCTACTACTGACTTCAATGTTTGCATATTTCTGCCATTGTTCTCCTCAGAACTTAGGTTCTATTGTAATAAATATAATTGCCTCTTGATCTCTCTAACTTTATCACAGCATCTCAAACTTTGTATGAAATAGAACTCTTAATTTTCCCTCAAATTACCATAATGCTTGTCCAATATTACTTGTTTTAACAATAACATCTCTAAAAATGTAAAAATAATGCATTTTTAATATTACTTGTTTTGATAGCAGCATCTAGTTTTTATTAATAAAAGCATCACCTTTCACCGAGCTACTCAACCCCTAACTCACATCTTTCCTTGATAAATACCTACCTTCAAAGACTTCTTACTACATTTAAAATAAAATTGAAGCTTTTTGTGTGACTTTCAAAGTATGGCCTGACTTGGACCTTTCTTAACTTGCAACTTTATCTGAGGTCACATTCTCCTCAATCACCATTCTTATTTAAATTTCTGAAGGATGGGGAGCACTCAATATGAGTTATGTAATTTGTGAAATCAAAGTAAAATTTAAATGCAGGACTATCATTCAAAAACCATTACAAATTGCAAAAAACAACAGAGCATTAAACCAAGCACACTATCCTCTGAGCAAAAGACTACATGCAGTGACACAAGTGGCACACCTGCGAACTTGCATTTCCACCTTATATAGTTTAAGTATGCTTCCCTAAGCCTTGAACTACCTATCCCTTCATTCCTTCCAGCCTGTCATTACTGCTGCTCTTTCAGAGTTTAAATTTCAATTTTAAAAAGGCATTTCCAGCCCTGGCTGGTGGCATAGTGGATAAGGTGCCGGCCTGCGAACCCAAAGGTTGCTGGTTTGATTCCCAGCCAGGGCACATAATCAGGTTGCAAGCCAGGTCTCCAGCCAGCTCTGTAGCTGGAGGCAGGTGAAAGGCAACCATACATTGATGTCTCTCTCCCTCTCTGCCTCTCTCCCTTCCCCTCTCTCTAAAAATAATAAATAAAATATTAAAGAAATAAAATAAAATAAAAAGGCATTTCCATAGACCTTTCTAACCACCTTACTTATAGAACCTTCCCCATAACCACAATATGTTGCTTTACTTTCTACCAGTGTGCTCTTCATTTATTTTACAGCAGTTGTCATTATTTAAAATGATGTATTTCTTTTTTGAACTATAGAGTAGATTATGATGACATGATAATAATCACTGACCCATACAAATGACCCAAAACAAATAATCGTGAATTTATAACAAAAACTAGCTACTGTGAAAAAGTGAAAGTAATTAGGTATAATAACTAATTTTTTTCAAAATTTTATTTTGACCTCATTATTTGGGGGATATGTGGAGGACACATGTCTTGGGTACTAAGTCAATTATACTCAATAATGAGATCAGTAAACTAAGTTAATAAAATATTCTTATATAATTATTCTTACAAGGGATTGTGACAGTACTAAAATGAAAACAAACATTTAAAAAAAATTCAAAACACAGTGTGTTTTAAGGAAATAGGAAGCCACTGCTATTAGAACTTTTATAATAAATGCAAACTTTTACATATGTAGATAAACTAGATTATATAAATGTTTTTATGACAAGAGGAAGCAATATAGTCTCCTAAATAATTTTTTTCTGCAAAATCAGCATGAGAAATTTCCATATTTTGTGAGATACAATGAATTTTTGAATAGTTCTGTATGATATAGAAAGCAGTATTATTAGTTTTAAATTTACTCTTTTGGTAATCTAAAATCTGAAAATACCATTAAATTTTTAAAACTGTTATTAAATTTAAAATCATTTCATGGTTTGTATGAAAAACTAAGATAAATGAAATCAATTTTTAATTTTATATAATGATTCAGTTTTAGATTTAAAAATGGAGATCTAAAAAAATAGATTCAACCCCATTAATTTTTTTTTTCTCTCCAGCATGAGCTTACAGTTATTTATTACTCATTAAAGAGTTAATGCTATATGCTGTGGATACCAGACCCATGAAAAGTTTTTGGTTATTTTTTTTATCAATGTTTATGAGCTGAAATTTCACTGTTGTTCTAACATAAGAGCAAGCATTATAGTATACTCAAAAAAAAAAACAGAGGTCATTAGAGGAAGAGTACAACAGGATTCTTGTAACTGTATGGATTTTTAAAAGTATATACATCATTCAAATTAATTATACTGTTCAAGTTTATTACCAACAAAATCAAACTCTGAAAACCACATGAAAATACATGATGGCAGTATGGCTGATCTTGACTATTAAATTGGATCAGCCAATAAACATTATCTTTAAAATGATATAATTCTAAAGGGAAAAAAATGTTTTTCAGTAAAATAGTGAGATAAGCTTTCTTCAAATGCTTGACTCAAATATATGCATTTCAGTGATTTTGTCACCAATAGTTTATTGATTTAAAAATATTTATATCTACAGTTTAAGTTTTCTGGAAATTGGTATATGAGAACATTATTTCTGGTGTTAGAACAGCTGGGTTTAATTTCTGATTCTGGTACTTACTAGCTGTCACTATGGCCAGGTAGTTTATTTTCTGTATATTTCAGTATTATAAGTGGAACAGCCATAGAAGTTCATGACTGCATAGATGAGAGGGTGATTGTAAGAACCAAATGAGGTAATATACATATCATCTCTTATCATATACACATATATCTTTATATGTCTGGAAAAAGTCCAGCCATTGTTAATAAAATGAGAATGGTTTGGCCTGAAAAGGTTTATTGCTTTAGGTTCAATGTGATATTCTCATTTTGTAATTCTTCCCCAATGTTGGGTGCTTCTTTTTATTTGCTCTTCATTGCTTTTTGCATCCTGTCCATTATGTATTGCTTGTCATTTTCTGTACTGCCAGTTTGGAAATATCACAGAGTGTATCATTATGTAGGTTCAACCAGACTTTGATGATAGCTATTTTGTTGGAAGAGGCCTGTTTTATTGATTTGTTGTGTGATGCATAGGAATATATATCTGGAGACACATATTGTTCACTTACTGATATAGCTTGCAGTTTCAGGAGCTGGTTTACACAATTTAACATCATTTTCAATTCTTTGGTTAAGATTATTTCAAAGCATTTCCTTGATATGTTTGTGTTCTGTATATTCTATTCCCTTAAAACATTGGGTTTCACTTAATAAAAGTGTTTTGATTAGCCAACTTTTTTAAATAAACTTAAAAAAATTATTTATTATTTTAAGAGAGAGATAGAGAGGGAGAAAGGCAGAGAGGGAGAGAGATATCAATGTATAGCTGCCTTTCACCTGCCTCCAGCTACGGACCTGGCTGGAGACCTGGCTGGAGACCTGGCTTGCAACCTGGTTATGTGCCCTGGCTGGGAATTGAACCAGTGACCTTTGGGTCCACAGGCTGACGCCTTATCCACTATGCCACCAGCCAGGGCTAATTAGCCAACTTTTAACTCCATTTTGATTTATACTGTATTGTTCTGTTTTTCTAAGTAACTGATAGGCAATTTTGTTATGTAATGTACCTGAAATGAGCTCCTTTTCCATATTTCTCTTCTCCTGAACAACAACAACAACAACAAACTCAATAAATAATAGAATAATAATCAGAAAATTACACAATTTTTGTTAATTTTCTGTATTTCTAGTACAAGAGATTAATAGTCTAAATAATCATTTGCAAGGGGATTTTCTGTTGGAATATTTAAAGATAAAATAAGTTGTGTCTTTATTTGCCACTTCAGAAGTAAATGTATACTCTTCGACTGTATAAGTGCTATTCTACAAATTTATCTTGAGAAAGTTAGCAAGGCTCTGGCTGGTAGCACAGTGGATAAGGCACCGGCCTGCGAACCCAAAAGTCGCAGGTTTGATTCCCCAGCCAGGGCACATAACAAGGTTGCAAACCAGGTCTCCAGTCAGGTCTGTGGCTGGAGGCAGGTGAAACGCAACCATACATTGATGTCTCTCTGCCTTTCTCCCTTCCCCTCTTTCTAAAAGTAATGAAATAAAATTAAAAAAAAAAAGAAAAGAAAAGAAAGTTAGCAAGGATTTACATGTAGATTCATGTAGTTCATACACAAATATGTTCATTGGAATATTGCTTATAATGGAGGTAAATTGAAACAAAATGTATAGCCTATGTTGGGGAAAGAATTAATTAAATTATTAATTTAATTAATAGTTATATAGGTAAATGTAATATTGTCATTAAAACATGCATTCATTGGTACATTTTAAAAATATATTATAAAGTTTATAAAGTTATAAAAGTATATGTTTAGGATGATTCAAGGAAGAATAGAAAATATGATGTAAATGAGAGACTGGTTAGATAAAACAAAATGCTAGTGATGGATAACATCAGAGAGTGACAGTACAGATCATTTCTCATTTCTAATTTATATTTTTCCCATTTTTTCCTCAACTTCTATAATAAATCTGTGAGAGTTTAAAACAACAATTAACTTCTGGTCAAGATGGAGGCATATACACACCCACTTTGCCTCTTCGTGCAACTGTAGAAAGAATTACAACCAGTTCTCAAAAATAAATAATAACCAGAATTGTCAGAAAATTGAGCTATATGAAAGTCTGACAACCAAGGATTTAAAGAAGCCACATTCATCTAGACAAGTAGGAGGGTGGAGCCACACAGCCAGGGCAAAGAGACTGAATCCATCTAGCTACACCAGCCAGGGATAACAACTATTTTAATTATTGAATTATTTTTGCAGTCAATGATCCTAAATTAGTTTCATGCATAGACAAAATATACATTCATCTTTGGTTAAGCAATCATTTTGCTGATTTTCAGCTTCATGTCCTATATTTGTGTTCAAAAACAGTCTATTAATTGAATTTAGTAATATAACACTATTCCCCAGCATTTTTAAACAATGATGAGAGTATGCAAAATTAGAAAGCCCTAACCCTTAAGAAGCATTGAATCTTGCAGGAAAAAATAGAAGCATACATGAATAAGACTCAAAGTTTCTTTTTTGTCATTGTTGTATTACAGTTGGCCCATTCTTACCCCATTGCTCTCCCCTGCCCCACCCACCCCACCCCCTCTCCCACAGTCAATGCCTATATAAATACTATATGGTAACACAGTAATTTAAATTATGCATATAGGAGATGAAAAATTCAAAATAGTAAGGGAATTTAGTTGGAGGAATAAGGCAGTAAGTTCTAACTGGCAAGTAGGGTGTGCGGTTTTGAAGAAAAAAGATAATAAACCGTCCTCTGAATTTTCCATGACAATACTAATTTTCATTTAGGAACCTTATTGCCCTAGATTAACTTATTTTTAAATGTCGTATGTGGTTCTAATTTCAAGCAAATGAGCCAAAATTGTTTTTAAGTACTCTATTATTTTTAATTCTTCTAGCAAATGTAGCCATTCCACATTGGCATCTTTTTAAGCATTTCAATGATTTTAAAATAGTTACAGAAAAACCTGTATGGTTTTATTTTTAAGTTTTAACCTTTATTATGTATACCGTATTATCTTTGGTACCCATGTTTTTTAACTTTCTGGCCTTTTGCTGTTACATATTAGATAAAAAAATTACACTTGTAGCACTGCTTCATTTTTATGTTCCCTATTGTTCTGTTTAGCTTCCTTCTTCTTCAGTACATTCCTAGCTGCCAACACATTAAACAATAAAAATTGTGTTGATCTTTGTCTCAGATTCTCAAGAGTCTATTATGGAAGTTGTATGTAGTATAGTATTAGCAAACATATTGAATTGGACATTTGTAACTGTACTGTATGTATAAAAAATGTTTTTGATTTTGACTCTGAAAAGAATAATTTTCAATATCTTAATGACATCAAATATATTATGCTTTTAAAACCTAATTCCTCCTTTTATTTATTTTTAGCCCTAGACTTTCAGTTGCATATACTTATATTTTTCTAAAATAATTTATTATATCATTATTCTTTTAATCACCTTAAAACATTACTTGGAACATAATAAATTTTAGAAAGATTTATGAATACTAGTAATAATTTCCCTGCCCCACATACATATATTACATTAAACAGTACATACAATTTGGGCACAATAAAATACACTCATGTATATTATGCTTCAAATAAATTGATCAATCCATAAAACCAATGTTTTAAATATATATATTTTTAAAGATTTTATTCATTATTTTTAGAGAGAAAGGCAGAGAGGAAGGAAAAAAGGGTGAGAAACATTAATGTTTGGTTGCCTTTCACCTGCCTCCAGCTACGGACCTGGCTGGAGACCTGGCTTGCAAACTGGTTATGTGCCCTGGCTGGGAAATTGAACCAGCGACCTTTGGGTTTGTAGGTCAGCACCAACCCACTGAGCCACACTGGCCAGTGATAATATATTTCTTGTACATAACAACAGTGTTTAATAGGTCTCCCCTTCACTCAACCAGTACTCCTACTCATTACCATATATGCTGTCATCTAAATAGCTTCTTATATATAAAACTTGTTATTTCAAAAACTTTTTAACCAATATTAGTTATTGGCATGTTAACATATTTTGGCAGATGACATTAAGTGTTTGAAACATTTCCATTTTATTTTAAAATGTGCAATTATTGGAATACCTAATTTCACTTTTCATATTGTCCTCAATATTTTACATTAGAATTTAAAAATTGAAAAATTATATTGTTGACATAGTGATAAACACACTTTTCTTGTAATTAGCTAAAATGGAACAAAGATGAAAATAATTAAGCATGCCAAGGCTTTTTAAGGCTCAAATGACAACTGAACTTACACAAAAGACAACTATTTTTAACTTAAAAGAAAATTAAATATCATACATAAAAATCTGGTAATATTTTAATAGAGGTTATATTTAACACCACATCCATTACGTTAACATATATGATTATATACATATGGTTTACATAGAAATATATAGACACATATATATTACATGTAATATATATAATATATGTATATTTCTCTCCAGATAATATTTTTATTTGCTTACAGAAAGAGAGAGAAGGTGGGGAGAGGGAGTGAAACATTTATGTGAGAAACATCCATTAGTTGCCTTCTTGTATGTCCCCCGACCTGAGATTCAACCCATAATCTATTATTAACTTCCAAACATACAGGAATTATCATCTTAATATTCAGATGTCATACTGGGAAGAGATACATATAGGCACAAAATTAGATGTGGCAGTGAATCATAATATATGTGCTTTGTTTCTATCACACATCTTCAAATTTTATCTGTGCTTGCCATCTTTTTGTATTGAGGCAGTTATTTATGTGCTAGCAAATATACATTATGGTATGCTATTCATCTGGAAACTGTTTTGAAAAGACAACATTCTATTTTGATGTTATGAAAGACAAATTTTATAAAGCCCATTTTCATCAAGAACTTGTTTATTTGAATCTCTGCATTTCATACTGAATGATTTTTATGTTTGCATGGGTAAAATAATTATAAATATATTTTCTGTGGCCATAGAGCTGTAACTCTTTCTTCCCCACTGCCTTGAGAGATATGTTTTTTAAAAAACTTAGATTTCTCTGCATTTAAATAAATCATTTACTGTCAGACAAGTGCATAGTAATCAGTTATTATGTTATAAGATCAACTTGTGGGCTTAGTAAATAGAAGAGAAATACTTTACGTTAGCTTGACTAATAATTCTCTAAATCTTGGTGCAGTCTTACAAAATAACATATTTAAGCTCTATCCCTTTGGTAGATTTGCACTTAAGTCAGGCATGGTTTGAGAAGACTTCAGAACATGACTCTAGTGAACAAACACTGGCCCCCTATAGGTGGCCACATTCTAATCTCTAAAATCTTTGACTGTGTCACCTTACATAAAAGCAGGACTTCTGTAAATGTGATTGAGTTAAGGATTTTGAGTTGAGGAAATTACTTTGGATAAGTTGGATGTACCTAATATTAATCATAGTGTTTTTAGAAGCTAACAAAAAAAAGCAAAGAGATAGAAAATGAAATGTGATGGTAGAAGCAGAGGAAAGAGAGAGGGATGGGGCAGAATAAGAGAGAAAATGAATTTGAGGATGGTCCATTGCTGACTTTGAAAAGTTAAAGAAATAGATTCCCCATGACCGTGCAGAAGGAACACAGCCCTGTGGAAGGTTTGATTTTGGTTTTAGCTCTATAATAATCCATTTTGGACTCTGACCTCTAGAATGGTCAGCTAATAAGTTTGTGATGTTTTAAATTCCTAAACTTGTGGTCACTCATTACAGCACAATGGGAAATTAATACAACAATCATTCATATGTAAGAGGACAAACTGTAACAGAGAAAGTCCAAGCCCTGTTTTTTGTGGCTTAGTCAGTGTATTGGTGCTGGCCTGTGAACCGAAAGGTTGCTGGTTCAATTCCCCAGCCAGGACAAATAACCAGGTTGCAAGCCAGGTCTCCAGATAGATCCTTAGTTGGAGGCAGGTGAAAAGTAAGCATACGTTAATGCTTCTCTCTCCCTTTCTTCCTCTTTCGCTGCCCTTCTCTCTGGAAATAATAAATAAAATCTTTAAAAAATGGTTAAGCCCTGGCTGGTAGCACAGTGGATAAGGTGCAGGCCTGCAAACCCAAAGGTCGCTGGTTCGATTCCCCAGTCAGGGCACATAATCAGGTTGCAAGCCAGGTCTCCAGCCAGATCCATGGCTGGAGGCAGGTGAAAGGCAACCATACATAGATGTTTCTCTGTTTCTCTCCCTCTCTGCCTCTCTCCCTTCCTCTCTTTCTGGAAATAATAAATAAAATCTTAAAATAAATGGTTAAGATGATTATTAAAACAAAACAAAAAAAGAAGAAGGAAAAGAAAGTCCAGTCATAGTTTATTTATAAAGTAGGCAAAGTTCATTCCTGGGTATCTCCTCCCTTCCTCTCTTGGATGTTCTCTAATGACACATGGACCATTTCTCTTGACCTTTCCTCCTCTTCTCAGATCAAGCATCTTGCCCAAATCACATTTTCTCTTCTGCTTCTGCTCCCCTTGTTTGTTTTCTTTAATACCTTACATTTCCTGACCATTTCCATTATACCTATCTCCCGCACCCATCACCATAAGATTGGGATTGATCTCTGTGCCTATAACTCATAAAGTACCTATCTGACCTCTGAGTTTTCATGAGAATATCTCTGTTGCAATCTCTTCATACCTAGTCTCTAACCTATTAATAAGATAGGTCAAACTTACTGATAGAGAAGATTGTAATTCAAACTTGTCTATAGAACAGATTCTAATGCAAACCTACTTTTAGAAAAGATGTGTAGGGTAAACAGGCCTTTCTGACCCTTATTATACCACTAATTGGAGAAACAGTTTGGAAAAGTAGCAGTATTTGGTGATTTGAAGCCACTGACTGAAATTTTTAAAGGAACAATTGAAATAAATGCAAAAATTATTGTGTACACCATAATAATATAGAAGCAGCAGCTGTTACATAATTTACTCTTTTATTTCAGAAAAGAATAACAAAAACAATAATGGGACTTAGTATAGCCTAAGCATCACTCTAAATAAGTTATACATGTGTGCACTTAATTCTTGCAGTAACTTTGACTCCACTTAATACAAGAGGAAACTGAAGCAGGAAAGCGGTAGTTTTCCAAGGTCATGCAGCTGACAATTGGCAGAGATCACAAAGTGTGTACATACGCATGTGTATTCATGTACGCAATATATGGGCTCATAATCTACAACCAATAATAGTGTTTACTTGGGCTATAAGATACCCTCTGACATTAGACTGTTAATTTGATTAAAATAATATTAAGATGTCTCTTGCACTGGTTGCAGTATAATGAGGTAATTTGGATCATGGACTGTGAAGCCAGACTTCTTGTACTCTGGGCTCAGCAATCACTGCTCAGGTGAGAGCATTGCTCCCATAGACCGTCATTTATTCACACCCTGCTTCCTTTGTTTGGGGTAATAAACCTGCGTGTTTCAAAGGATGATTAAGGGTGTTAATCTATGCCCACAATTTTGGAACATTGTTTGACATGAGTGCTATGTCAGTGTTAGCTTGTAATTTTATTTCAATTGAAGTAAAGTTATCTAATATGCATGCACATTTTAATGGGGAAGCACTTATACTTCTAAAAAATCATTTCTTTCATTTGCCCCAAATATATTTTTTGGTCCCCATATAACCAATCAATGTTGAAGAAAATAATCTACTTTAAACTAATCTGCCTAATTATGCACTTATGTGCAACAAACCAGATATGGGTCCAAAGTAGAAATGATCTATAAGTTATTGTAGAGTTGTTTTCCTTTTCTCTAAAGATAGCCAGGGGACTCATACAAGAAAGTAACATGTTAATTCTGGAATAAACAATACTTTAACTCAATGATTATTAAACTTTAAAATATATCAGAATGATCTAGAGGGTTTATTTAAGCACAAAGTTCTGGTCTGTATCTCCATCTGAATCAGTAGGTCTAGGAAGAAGCCTGATAATCTGTTTTACTAAAAATTCCAGCCAATAATGCTGGCCCAGGGGTTATACTTCGAAAAATGTTGCTTTAAATCAAGCCATATCAGAACCAATTCTGTGAAAGACATAATTTTAAAAATTTGTTTTCTTGGCTTCCATTTCAGATGACCATTTCAAATTAGAGGAGTGAATGGTGCATTATGTTAGAAGATTAGGATATGTTAATACCTATTAGTATATGAAGATTATAGATTTAATAGTAGATTTTCTACTGTGACAGGTTGAATTGCTAACACTATAACATTTTTTTGTCTATAAATATCTGCCTTACTTGACCTTCTAGCTAAACTAACTATAAAAATTACATTTAATATTTTTCTGGGGTGCCTTCTCTGATGCACAAGAAGTTGTTATCCTTTTCTAACTTTAATATATAAAATATATTTCCATTATACACTGACCAAGTTGTAGTTTAATTTGTTCATTTGTACATTTATTCTTCTATATTTGTCTATATAATTCTAGCAACTAGCTCAGTGCTGGGATATGACAGACATTAAATAATATATACTAAGTAAATAAATGATACATAGATGTATCATATGTATATATATATATATTATTGTATATAAAATAGTGATCATGCATATAAAATACAAATTATATATAAAAATATTATACAAATAGAGATTTTATATAGAGATCATGTATAAGGATTATACATAAATAATGTATAAATACATGTATTTATATAGAGATTATATATAAATAGATATTACTTATAAACATTACTTTACTACTATATATAGCTATAGATATAGATATAAAGAGTGATCTACACGTATATCTATCAGCTATCTATCTATCTGTTTAGTCTATCTTATATAAGGAGAGACCAAGCCAGAGGGTGGTTTGTAGGTATGATGGTTATCAGAGGGTTCTTTATCAAGACTAAGAAAACCAGTCAATATTACTTACTCAAGAAATGTCATCTCACATTAATGGGTTGTATGATGAAACCAGTACCCAAAGTAGGTCATAGGTTCTTCTTAAATATTCAAAATACTTGCATATTACCTTCTTTTGTAACATGAATATTTCTGTAGTGCAGCTGGTTGCTTGGAAACCATTAGGTATATATAAAAATGTGTAGCTATTTGTATGTTCTATAAACATGGTTTACTTTAGGAGAGAATTGTCTTAGCTATTGTCACTGTTAAAAAATTTTTGAGTGAATTACTGGCATTACATTTTTATTTTTATATTTATTGTGGCTTATTATTATTTCTTTTTGCATTTAGACTACTTTGCCAGCTATTCTAGTTTAATATAGACTGAGCATTGGAAAACTATTTTTGGCAATCGGTATCTTGACAACCTATGGTTATGCATAGATTTTTGCATTCAAACATTCACTGACAATAGTTGGTCAGCTTATAAGCACATTTCAATTTCTATAATTGTCCTAATTGCTTATACCAGTTCTCTGAGGCTCAATTTGCAAGCCATAAGTGTTTGTTTGTAGGCACTGATGGGGGAAGCAGGAAAAGGTAGTTATAACCTACAATATGAAAATATCTAGCCTATAGTTAATATACACTGCATATACTAGAATACAGTACAGTTCACTCTTGAACAATGTGGGACCTCGGGGTGCCATGCCTCACCCCACAGTGAGGAATATGCATATAACTTTTTATTTAAGTACAAAAGTCCCTGGGAATCCACAAGAGATTGGTTCCAGGAACCCCCTTCAACCCCTAGATATCAAATCCATAGGAGCTCTATTCCCTTATATAAAATGGTATAGAACAATGCATAAAGTCAGCTCCCCACACCCACTAATTCTTAACTTTGCATCAAAAAAAAAAAAAAAAAAAAAAAACATTTCAATACACAGTTAGTTGAATTCCAGATGTAAAACCTGGGAATACAGAAGAACATCTGTCTATTTATTGGGAAAAATATATACCTACAAGTGGACTAATGCAGTTCAAATCTGAGTTTTCAATGGTCAACTGTACATTGATTTAGAGAACTAAATTCTGCTAAATTATTATTATGCTCTGAAATGTATCTTTGTCTGCTTTGGCTCTATAACAAAATGCCACAGACTAGGTTGTATAAACAACTGACATTTATTTTCACAGTTCTGGAAATAGGAAAGTCTAAGATGAAGATGGTGGCAGATTTGGATTTTGTGGGTCTTCTTTCTGGCTCGCTACAGCTGTCTTCACACTGCATCTTCACATAGCAGACAGCAGAAATTTTGGTATCTCTCCCTCTTAAGGCCACTAATTCCATAAGGAGGGAGGCTTCATACTTATGGCATGACCTCATCTAAAAGTAATTCCTTCCCTAATGCACCATATTCAAGGGTTACAGCTTCAATGTAGGAATCTGGGGAGGAAAACAAACATTCAGCCCCCAACCATATGTATTAATAACTTATTATATAGGTTTATTAAATGAATAAGAGTGAAAAGAACATCAGATGTTCCTTCTCTTGATGTAAGAAAATGTCTAATACAATTACACATGAACACTTTGTAATAGAGTTATCCTTATAGTTATATCTCCAACACTGTATTTGTATTGTTCTGGTATTATTTGTAAATTTGTTACCATTAGAGAAGCTCAATAAAAAATGACCGTAAAAGTCATAAGAGGATTTTCATGGCTTAATTATTGCTAATGAGGTAGTAAAATCAAGTCCACAGGGATCCTTCTGGGAATATCTTAGTTTAGTTCCTGTGCAGCATATCTGTTGGTAAATGCTTGGTAATAAGTAGAAAGGAGATAAAATTTTTCACTTTGCACCATTAACCCATAGAATGAGAAAGAATAACTCTGCTATTTTTCCAACAACTAGTTATCATCACCATGAATACTATTTAAATTATGATTTATAATATAATAATTATTGATATTATTATTCCAAAAATGTTATTTCTTATGTAGTTTTCTAAATGCTTTAATCCTTACAGTAGGTTTATTAGGTAGATGCTTTTGTAATCCCCACTTTACCAAAGAGAAATAGGAAGTATAAAAAGATTAAATAATTAGCCAGAAGTCACATAGATAGGAAAACATTGAGTTGAACGTGAGTCCAGGCCATTGAACTCTGAAACTCTTTGAATGACCATGGTATATAGCTACCTGACCAACTGAACATTTCTGCTATGTTTTACGCCACCCATATTTGGAAGCACCTATGTATTTTAAGACCTTTGTCTATTGTCATTTTGTTGAGGGGAGTGTAGTATGGCACTGAACCAAAGTATACCCTCTGTGAGCTAAATTCACTAATCCTAGATTTCCTATGTGGTATAGTACCAAAAAAATCTTATGTATTTGAAAACATCACATCTCTTGAGTTTTCTGTTTTCTAGGCTAAAAAGCCCTTTTATCTTAATACAGCTCTGAGTCTTATTACTTCTTACTTTGTTAATAGAGTACAAAGCTCAGCATGTGTTAAATGATTGTATTTTATCCATTTTCTTGAAAAAGCTAACTTTGAAAGTGTTGATTTGGTCACCAAGTGGCCATCATTATTTTCATCCTCAAAATGAGAATATATGATATTTCATATTTTTCCAAGCTCTTGAAGTTTTGCATTTATACTGTGTTAAATATAAATTTAATATCTAAAAATGTGCCCTGGATGGTAGCACAGTGGATAAGGCACTGGCCTGAGGACCCAAGGGTCATTGGTTTGATTCCCCAGCCAAGGTACATAACAGGTTGCAAGCCAGTTTTTCAGCCAAGTCTGTAGCTGGAGGCAGGTGAAAGGCAACCATAAATTGATGTCTCTCCCCCTCTCTGCCTCTGTTCCTTCCTTTCTCTCTGGAAATAATAAATAAAAATGTTACTAATAAATAAGTTTAAAAAATTAAAATGACCTGATTATTTAATTTCTACCATTGCCATCTCTCAGAAAACTGTCTCCTGTACTGTGCTTGGGGTTGCTGGTTCTCAAGAAGTCCCTTTGTCCCTCTTTGCCAACAGTGATTTCTGTACCCCATTTCTCAAAATTCTTATGGTAGGACTGATACCATCTGACTGAGTAGAATTTGCATGAGAATGACTTTAATTCTATTAAATTAATTCTCCTGGAGATCCTCAGAATTATTTTTCCCTTTAACACTAAGTAAGGCAAAAATTGCTTAATAAACAGTTGAATCATCTAAGTAAATGTGAGTGAGGGATGTTATAAACAGTTAAATCCACAGCTAATGACCTAAATTTATTTTAACTAAACATTTACTTTGTGCTACAGCTTTTAACAATGATGTGACTCTTCAGTAGAATTGTCTTATTTTCGTAAGTTATTTTATTTCATGATTCTCTTTTTCTGAAAGTCCTGAGTACTGAAATTTTACTACCCAAAAAAAGAAAGGAAGGAAGGAAGGAAGGAAGGAAGGAAGGAAGGAAGGAAGGAAGGAAGGAAGGAAGGAAGGAAGGAAGGAAAGAAGGAAGGAAGGAAGGAAAGGAAAAGAAAAAACGAGAGGCAGGTAGAAAAATCCCACTTGTGTGTGCAATAGTCTCTAAATAAGTGAAGTAATTCAAGTTACTTGCTCTTCAGTGTGTTTAATAGATTGTTTTCATGCATGCTTTGAGTTCTAACCTATAAGCTGCTGGTAGAATACAGTAGAAAACGCTCTGGCTTTGGAACATGACTAATTTAGTTGATGTTGACTGTCATTTCCCAGCTATGTTATCTTGGGCAAGTAACTTACCTTCTGATTTGACTTCTGATTTGTTTTATCCTGTACAAAACCAGGACAATAACATTTATATTGCCAGCCTCAGTCTAAGGACTCAACAAGAAAATACACATTAGGGATCTATTGTGCATAGCAAATAATTGCGTCACAGTAAATAATAGCTATTATTGTCATTTAAACTGTTGTATGATAGCTTATATTTTCTGGTCTTATTCCTTTTGCCTCTGAGCATTTCATAGAAGAGAAATAGCAAAATTCTTTCATGTTTCTTTACTCTGAGAAGCAATGTTCAGCTTTTGAAGCATACTGTTATTACCTATCACATGTCATCCTTGGAAGAGGCTCTGAGGCAAAGAAGAATAAGATCCTATAAAACAACAGAAATCCATAAAGACCTATTAAATGGGAAGCTGGAGAGACCACAGAAATTCTTATGTATTTTGGTAAATTGAGACAATACTTGATATTACTGTAAAGCTAAAGGTTTACATATTCTATAACTTAGCAATTCCAGTCATGTTTTGTAGAGAGACTGGCCAAATATGCACAATGACGTATATGCAAAAACATTCTTAACAGTGTAGTTTATAATAGGAAAAGTTTGAAGTAAACTGTGTCTCTCTCTAGCTATCTGGATAAATTTTAGTATATTTATACAATGACAGTGAAACTATATGAAGTAACTTTTTACTTATGTTTGCTTATGTTTGTGAAATTATTGATGAATTTCATAAACATCAGACCCAATAAAAATTTATATGCAGAACAATGAATGCAGCATGACATATGTAGCTTTTAATATATCAAAGCAGTATTAGATATGTTACATATATGATTCAGCTTTTTATAAAAGCATAAATTCATGCATAGGAATAATTAATATCAAATGCAGCATAGTAATTTGGGGGAGGAGAAGGAGTATGTCTGTGGGAATGGAAATGGCTTATTTCTTAAGCTAATATATAATTATTTTAAACCTTTTAAATATCTAAAATATTTAATAAGGCAATGTAGTATGTCAAAAATTATAAATGCACAGTCAAAAATAAGCCTTTGTATCTTGTTCATTATGTTTCTGTACTTTATTTTACTATGTCATTTTTAAAGGCTTTATACCTTAAATGTTGTATTATTTTTATTCTAAAATACTAAAATTCTATGTTGTATTCATTGGGTGAGATTTAAGTATCCAAATTTTAAAAGTCATCGAATTTTCACTTCCGTAGTCTATCTCTGTACTTCTTTCAACCTAATTATTAAACAGTTGGAGGTGTCAGCCTGTGATATTGAATGGCATAACTTATGAAGGCACAAGTTTAAATATTTGACCATTTGAGTGAGGTCTGACATATAGTCAATGTTGAAGAGATGAACTTAGAGATCTAAAATGAGGAAAATTAATTTTAGCTTTGGTCTTCATTTTGTAGTCATCTTGCATACAACAGTTTTATGTTGTCTTCCTGGTGTAGCCTCCCAGAGGCAACCTTGACCTTCTCATTATCACATAGGGCTCCTAGGCACCAGTCACACACCAGTGACAAGACCTTCATCAGATGCACCTACCTTTTCCTACTACTTTTCTTTTGATTTAAAAATAATTATTGTTTACCTGATATAAGAATGAAGAAAACACCCAATTGCCCCCTTTGTTTAAATCTTTTAGAAAATACCCAAGATGATAAATTATTGAAGGCTTATTTTTAAATGTTACAGAAATAAAGAAATGACCACTAGAAGTGTGAAATTCTTTCTCTCTGACACATAACTTGCTGCTTCTATATTGCCTCCGAGATTTAGCACCACGTACAGAAAATTTTTTGGCAACATATGCTTTTTGGTCATTTCAGAGTCAAATCCCTTCAACTGCTTATCTCTGAGGGGTTGGTTGTCTTTCTGATGTACCAGCACAAGTAGGTTTTGTATATCACTGATTCTGTTCAAACTAATTAAAAGACAGCCTCTTCTCAGGAGTCATAACCCTACTAGCTATTACTTCATTGCAAAAGAATAACAATAAGGAAAAATCCCCCAATAGAGAAGAAGCAAAATGATACATTGACAAAAAAAGATCATTTTTACAGTTCATTAAGCCACTGTTTTCTGGCTTTTTCTTTTATAATATATAAAACTTAAATTCACACTGCTTGGTAGCATCTAAGAGCTGCTATTTCTCGTATGTCACCCCGGCTGCTGCAGTTAGTAAGGCCTTAATGTCAGGATCCCCTACTCATCCAGGAGATATCTTTCTACATTTCAATCAAATCTCTTCAGTCATTCATTCATTCAGTCAGTCATCCATCTATCCATCCATCCATTCATTCATTTTGCATGCATCCTGTCATTCATTTCATTAATATTTTTAAGCATCTACTTTGCATCTTGTAATTGCTGCTTTGCAGAAACTAGTAGAAATAAAAATAAACATAGATACGAACAATTTCATAATAGCAGCAAGTGCCTTGACAGATGTACTGAGACAGTTGTGTGAAAATTCAAGTTTGGTTACCGCCTATCCCTGTTTCCTTGTTTATGGATCCTAGAATTTACATGTTCTATATAGCTTTAAATTCTATGATGTGCTTTAAATTTTCTTTACTCATTAAATATTGTAAGCTTTAGGTTCAAATCTCTCTCCTTTTTAAAAAAAAAATTCCTATGAGGCTTTGATTTGTCCCAGAACACTTTAGATTATAGAATGAAATGATAATAAATTAGTAAAATTATTATTTTACTCTATATATTTACATCACCTCAATTATATAAAGACATGTTTTTACTAATTTTTAAAAAGATTTTATTCATTATTTTCAGAGAGAAGGGTAGGGAGGGAGGAAGAAAGGAAGAGAAACATCAATGTACGGTTGCCTTTCACCTGCCTCTAGCTACGGACTTGGCTAGAGACCTGACTTGAAACCTGGTTGTGTGCCCTGGCTGGGGATCGAACTAGTGACCTTTGGGTTTGCAGGCAGGTACCTATCCGCTGAGCCACCAGCCAGGGCTATTTTTACTAATTTAATTAAAATTATTTTTAGTATGTCAGGCAACTATGAGTTATTCATGGATAGTATGGCTATCCCTTGAGAATAAATAAGAATGATCTGATGAATAGGATATGAACTCACTCAGTCACCATTGATTGCCTTCCATACTATGTGCTACCTATCATTCTGGGCCCTAAGTGGAGCTGAGGAGACTATAAAGATGAGTATGCATGGTTCTTGCCCTGAAGGAGAAGATAAATATATAAACACAATATTAATGTGAAGTGTAAGCACTTTAATTGCACACAGCCACTTACAGGACTGACTTATTGCTTCTGCATTTGTCTTTTGAATATTTTTCTTAGTTAATATTTATTTTTCCCATGGCTGAGTGTATTTATATGCTCTTACTCAGTATGGGTTAATGCATCAAGCTGAACTGCCGATTCTAGGTCAGCAAGGATTAATACGCTGCGTATCAAAAGCTCTCTTTATTCTGCAGTACAGGTTGTTGACTCTGTTATGAACTCTTTTTCTGTCAGTAATTTTGTACTCTGGTAGGCGATTTTGACCCATAATACCTGACTACAATAATGCTGATGCTGGACCTAGCACAAAGAAAGAAAGGAAAAAAATATTAGGCATGTTGTTAAAATGCAAATTTTATATCTGTTTCTGCTGCCTTGGTTTGGTCAAGAAATCAGAATGAATCTAATCAATTCAGGAACAAATGGTGGAAGTTCTTTTGCCTTTATGAAGAACATCATCAACTCAGTGCAGCTCATGTTTGGTCAATAATTACATGAATGGCCATAGGAATGCTGATTTTCAGGGTTTTGAAAGAACAGAGGGGCAATTGTCAAAGGCAGTATCAGGGATTCATCTCCATAATGACCACAGAAAACATGCATGAATCAAACGATATATGTGTTTGGGGTGGAGGGTGAGGGGTAAAGTGTGCTACAGGTACAGAGAGAACAGAGGCTTAAACAGGGAAAATCAGGAAAGTTCACGAAGGATTGAGTTTCACACGAATCACAAAAAATTGCTGTACTCTGTGTTTATTTTACTTTACCATTATTTTGAGGAGATGCTGGGTAAGGGTAAACCTTTTCTGTAACAAATACGCTCATTGATTTTTTGATGTGGATGGGAAGCACAAACCTTTTAGAATCCTCAGCTTACTAGATTCTGCTTGAAGTGTGTAAGATAGTTCACACCCATCTCAAGGAAGTGGTGGGCATCAGAGCCCCCACTCAACAGCTTCTCTGACAGTGACATTGAGGTGTCACGTATTCATTGGTGCCCCAAATGAACACACTCATTTTCACAAAAGCAAATGATTTTAAAATATATTTGAAAAATAAAGACTGAAAGTGGCAACTAGTTCTATAATTGATTAATGTATTTGGTGGTAAATTTTACTTCACTTTGTCATATTTTATTGTCTCTTACATTATCCCTAAAATAGGTAAAACAAATATTGCAAATGCTTTACTGCTGTGCTCCTAGAATTGTTTCAAGGGCTATACTCCATCTTGTGGCAAGGATAGTCAAAGAAAAATAAAATCTCCTAATAATATAATATGTACATATAATTCATGTAAAACTAGTTTCCAAAATGGTGGTTAAATTAACACAACTACAGCTTTACCATCAGAAAATTAAACTTGCATCCTTAGGTTTTCAAGATTCAAAGGGGTGATTTTTAAATATGTTTTAGTGTTTTAAAAATGTGTTTATACTGTTACGTTTGTCCCATTTTCCCCCCACATGGGTGATTTTAAAAATATTTAAAGTGATGATTCCTGTGCTCTGAGATGTATTATATGCTCTATCATTTCTTTCATAAATTGATTTTATTATATCAGTTGAACAAAGGTTGATTTTTACCTTGACAAACTTGAATAGCTCACTGTGGGGCTGGTTAATATATTTTGCCATCCATTGCTAGCTTAGCAGCTAAATTTTGGTTCATCATAAATGTAAAACTTTCACTAATTTGTCTCCTAAGTTTCAAATAAATTGGCCATCAGAGATAGAAGAGAAATGCACATCACTTTCCAAGTTAAAAAAAATAAACCCTGGCTGGTAGCACAGTGGTTAAGGCGCCAGCCTGCGAACCCAAAAGTTGCAGGTTCGATTCCCCAGCCAGGGCACATAACCAGGTTGCAAACCAGTTCTCCAGCCAGATCTGTGGCTGGAGGCAGGTGAAAAGCAACCATACATTGATGTTTCTCTCCCTCGCTGCCTCTCTCCCTTCCTCTCTTTCTAAAAAATAATAAAATAAATAAATAAATAAATAATTGCATGCATTTTAATTATGACAAAAGTCATAATTTCTGTATCTTTTCTGAATCATAAATAATATTGATAATAGTCAGACATATTTGGCACCATATCTATTGGCTCTGATGCACTGTATGTTCCTGAAGTAAACCTTATTTTTACTGAAATAATGCTATAATAAACATATCAATGATATTTCACATTATCTATGGCAATTAGAAATTATTATGGATGATATCAATTTATTTAATATTTTAGTTATAGCCAACATGGATTAAAAAATCTGTACCCTTTAGCATTGCAAGAGACTTTAGCAATTACCTGGTTTATATCTTTTCCTTTTCATATAAAATGTGATTGAAAAAGACCAAGAGACTTTTTTTAATTCATGAATAGATCACCAATTTAAACTAAAAGAATATTACCTACTTAGATTTTTGCCATTTTGAAAGTCACCTGACTTTTGTGAACTTTATATTTTCCCATTTACAAAATGCCAGGACTACATGTTTATGCATATGTAATAGAGCAACAATGGACTATGGTCCATTCTGACAGTCAGAAGCCCTAGGTCAATTCAGGTTCCACCACTTATTAACGTGTTTCTTGTCAAATTATTTATCCATTCTAAGCCTTGTTTTCCTTGCAGTAAAATGGGGACTCATAGCTCACCAAAATATTCCAAGTGCAGATGGAATGGTGGGTGTGAAAGTATTAACTTTAGAGAGATTTTTTCCCCTCGGTGATAACACAGCTGTTGCTCTACTTAGGTCTTTATGATGGTACAATGGTGGGAGGAGGGAGTAGCCGCTCCAGCATTAGCTCTGCCTTCAGGCCAAAAAGAAGGATGGTCTGCATGAGTGTTCCATACGCCACAGACTCACACTCTAGCTGTAGTCTCCTTCCGCCAGCGCAGGGGTAGGTAAGAAAGAGCCTCACCATTACCCCTCTTCTCTCCTCTTTCAGTACCTGTCTCTCTCTTCTTGTTACCTCCTTCCACTTAACACCACCTGGTTCAAGTACTGGGGGCAAAACCCCTGAAAGTTCTTTGTGAAAACAAGCAAGCCCTGCTTGGTTTGGGAAGGGTTTTGAATTCTGCTCTTTTTGTCAGTGTGCTACTTCCAGTCACAAAATTGATCTGCTGTTTCTTGGTCCTTGGCGGATATCAGGTCACAGGGACTTGGAACAAGAATTTTCTTAGAATAGAAAAAATAGAAAAATATGAAATAAAATATTAATCCCTATTTTACATGAACTGAATGTGGTAAACATCTTGCCACTAGGACTTTTTAAAGGACAAGATGGTTAATTTGTGTATTGTATACATACAATACACATATATTGTATGTATAGCCTCATGTGACTGAAAGATATAGACTATATTACATATGTGTTGATGTATGTAAACTGAAGTTCAGAGGAAGGTCATTATAAAGAACTTATCGAAATATGGAGCATAACTTCATTACCTCGTTCTAGGTGCAGGTTATTTTTTTTAAATGCTATTTTATAATATAACGAAGTCTTTAATTGAATGATTTTTACATTGAAACCAAAGTTAACAGGTCAAATGAAATTTTGCTTATGGCATCTGTTGCCATTTTTAGGAGGTGATTAGTCATTTTCTTTTTCCTGCAAGCACCTGACAGAAACTCAAACAGAAATGAATCATAGTTTCAAGCTCTTGCTTACCTCATCACCATCAAGAAAGAGAGCCTGGAAATCATCCTAACAAACCCAAGAACTAAATTCTGAAAGTGCCTTAGGGGGCTTGACAGAAGTATTTAGCCATTTGGAAATTACAGCAATCTGTCACATCAACATTTAATGAAAGAGATGCCACAGCAAGTCAGAAATAATGTGGCAACAGAAAAGTCCAAGTGAAAAACCTTCTTTTGAATTCTGAAACCTATTTGCCCATATAAGTAATTGAATTGTAACTGGGTTAACTTTTACAAAGGTGGACTCATTATTAATCAGGAATTTATTATGCCAATAAGATGAAACATTTTAAAAGACAGGGCATGGATCAATGGATGTGTTGTGTAGGAACAATATTGTTATTGTTTATCCATTCAACATTTTTATTTAGTTTATGTCATTAAGATACTTTTCGACTTAAGGAGCCACATCCTTGTAACTCTGAAGTAGTCATATTAAAAGCATCAAATCACTTGATAATTTTCCTTTTAATCTTATTAATATGGGTAACATTAAAATTAAGAAGTTGCTATTGTACAAGAATAGAGTTTAGCTGGAGTCATCATTTAAACAATGTAGCGTTAGTTACTTAAAGCTTGAACTAAGTAAAACTTTGGTTTCTAATTTATTCTTTCTGTCTGTCTGCCTCTCTGTCTCCCCTTTCTCTCCCTCCCTCCCCCTCCTTCTCTGCCTCTTTTTGTCTGTATCTCTTCTCCAGCATAAACGATTGAGGACAATTCTTTTAAAATTTATTCTTCTTTACTATAAAGTTACAACATGCACGTGAACAGGTTAATGCGCAAGGAAGACTGATTTATGCCGGTAATGGTAGTTGTTTTGGAAAATAACCACAGGAGAAAGTTAGATAATGCCTTCCTTCACTCACTTATTCATTCAGAATGTACTTTGAAGAATTTACTGTGGGCCAGGAACTGTTTTAGGTGATGGTAGGAGGAGCTGGCAATGAATAAAACAATTCTCTGATTTGGTTGCACTTACATTCTAGTAGGAGAAGGACTAGAAAAAAATAAACAAGTAAATATATCATATATTAGATGGTGCAAAGTTGCAAAATATAAGTTGCAAAAAAGCAATCAGGCAGTGATGTGGAAAGGAGAGGGTTTGAAGTGATTTTTATTCAGATGGTATGGAAAGGCCCTTCTGATAGGGAATCTGTGAACATCTACCAAATGACCACTGAGGGGCTGTTTCAAGCAACACCTTGACATGGGACTGTACTGGTGTAAGTGACTGGTGTTGTTCGAACATGAAGAGGGTAAGGTTGAAGTGGTAAAAAGAAGAGCAGAAATTACAGGCATCTTAAGGATTTGCCTTTCATTTGGAAAGAAAGGCAAACTTACATGATTTGAGACAGAGGAATGATACGATATGATAGATTTTAAGAGAATCACTCTGGCTACTAATTGGAGAAGAAACCAGCTGGGCAAGGAGAATAGCAGCAGGGAGACAAATTATAAGGCTGTTGTAGAATTCCAGGCCCAGCCACGGTGGGAAACAGTTTTATATAAAATTCTTCCTTATCTGAAAAATGGAGTAATAATGCCAGTTCATAGAGGGATATTAATATTAAATTAGATGACGATGAGAGCATTTCCTATAGTGAGAATATATAGAATGGAAAAGAGGTCCAAAGATGCTTCTTTTCAGAAGTGATTTTAGTTCCGGTGTGTTCAGGTTGCCCACATGCTGTATCTTGTCCCGTTTCTATTACTCCCTGGTATGAACACTCAGCTCCATTGTCTAGGGGTTCCCTCACTTACCCCTAAACAATATGTTAACACTGTCCCAGGTTCTTCCATTTTTTATTTGTGTAACACATAATATACCTTCTTCACTTCATTGAAAAGATTTCCCTTTTCCAAAAGACAGTGACTTCTTAGGTGCCCAACGAATGCGATTGTTCGTGTTTAATGACAATAAACCCTCCCAGCCCTGGCATAAACATCCCTTGTTCCAATTGGGTGACATTCGTCATGGTATGCCTCAGTTTCCTTATCTGAATAATGAGAATAGCAATTAACGATCTCATATGGTTGTTATGAGGATTCAGTGAGACTATACATATAAAGCACAGTTCCCACCGTCTAGCCAAACCTCAAATGTTGACTCATCATTATTATCCATGTGAGCTCTTAGTGCTTCATATATTCTACTGAAACTAATTTCATTCCATATGAGCTCTTAGTGCTTAGTATGTTCTACTGAAACTAATTTAATCTAGAGATGGATTTAAAGTTTTTGTGGTATATCCCCAAAGTATTAGTTATAGACCCATATGTTTTCTAGGTATACTTATATATTACAAGCTTTAGCCTGACAGAGGAAGCCATTAGTCTGGTCTTTAAATGCTTTTCCTGGATAATTTCCCACTGCCCTTTCAAATCAACGCTGGTTCACATACTAGCTTTTCAGCACAGCTTGTGCCTCCTTATTACTAAATATCATCATATCTTCAAAGAAATCCTTCCCTCCTGTCTGTCCCAACCTAAGCATCCTCCAGATTTCCAACTCATCAATATCACATGCACCTAACTCAGTCAACTGCAATTTGTCTCTACTTTGAACGATTCTTCAGAAAACAAATCAATCAGCCATAAAACTGGTAGCTAGAAGGTACTTTGGTGGTTATTTATCCTGAATGATTTACATATGCATCCAGAATCTGAGGCACAGGAAGGTTGCCTGATTTGTTCAAGGTTACCCAACCTCTAATAATGAACATTAACTAAATAATTAAGATTTTTAAAACAGCTACTATACATCAAGCATTATTACAGATGTCAGAGATACAAAAGTAGACCGAACTCTCTAACATCAGATGTAAACCCTGAGGCAAAAATATGAATCCCTGTATTGTATTTGAGAGATGACCCCAGAGGAAGCCCCTGCAGAGAAGTATGAAAGGGAGAGGAAAGACCAGAAGCCAACAGAGGTACTGCACTGAGATAACTGATGAGGACAACAGGGGTTCCATCTTCCTAAAAGACTCTGTCACACAGTATAGAACAGAGCTTCTTACACTCTGGGGAGTTTGTCTAGATGATTTTATAAATAAAATTTAATATGTTTTGGAAGATTCCTTGTTACTTTTTTATTAGTAGATTCAATAGAAATTAAATTAACCTATGCAATTGCTTTAGAAGAATTTTTAATCACTTGCTCCCGATTTCTATGTTTACTTAATCATGGATTAATAACAAACTATTCTTAGAGAACACTTTGAGTAACACTGGTATAGAATACACTTTAAAGTTGTCCCGGGTGCTGGTTGTGAAAAGTCTTATACTCAAGATAAATTTTAAATTATTTTAAAAAAGGTTTTAGCTATTTATTTTTAGAGAGAGAAGAAGGGATGGTGAAAGAGAGGGAGAGAAACATTGATGCAAAAAAGAAGCATAGACTGGCTACCTCGTGCACACCCCTAACTGGGGCCCAGGCCCACAACCCAGGCATGGGTCCCTACTGGGAATTGAACTGGTGGACTTTTGTTTTTAAGAACCATCCCAATCTACTGAGCCACACTAGCTATATTTTAAATTCTAGAAATCTGGTAGTCTTCCTAGCTAGAGAAGTTGGGATTATATGTAAATGGCAAAAGTGAAGTTTTTAAAAATGCTTTTTTATACTTTAAACATATTTTTCTATTTATATACATATCATTTTATATCAGATAACCTTTACCTATCATAAAAGTCTATATGCATATGTATAATACTTTATATAATATTAATACCCCCCAAGTTTTTATGGCTGATGCATCAAATTAGATACATTAGCTATATATATATATATAAACATATGAAGTATACCTGCATACTTAGGACTTACACACTCATGTAATTCCATAATATAGTCAGTAACTCCTTTATTTGCTTGAGATCCTTCATCACTTTGCTTGATGGAACAATGTTAAAGAAGTTTCACAATAAACATGATGAGGGGCATATAGTTAAAACAAAAGGATTTCATGGCTCTCTAGACTGAAACATTTGGTTTTACTGACAGGAAACTTACCTGTAACCTAGTGTACTTTATAGGTATTTAAAATTTTAAAAGCTAGTACATTTTTTCCCCCTGAACTCTAGGGATTTTCATAAGTTCATCATCAGTGTGTTTTCATGTAAGAGAAATATAGTAAGCTTTAGTAATTAGGTAGTATTTACATGTGAAGATTAGATAAGGGGAAGATTGACTATGTCTCTTATGTAAACCTTAGTTAGGCACATTGATTCATGCATCTCAAAAATAGGATCCATTTGTTGTATTGTTGGAAACTCAGAACGATTTGCGTCTGGACATTCAAGACATATTTTAAGGAATGTTTCAACTACAAGCTCTCATTTAAAAAAAGAAAAAGGAATGTTTCAACAAGCAGTTTGAGGTTTAGCATTCTGTTAGAGACTACGCAATCATTTTGCTTTGAAAAGGAGACTGGGTTGGCCAGCAAGACAGCCTAATATGTGTTTTTATAAAAGTCTGAAGATAAAAAGAACAAGGACTTGCTGCCCAAAACGTACAAGTTATTCTAGGCCTCCCTGGATGACACTGAAGGTAGAATAGTTCTGGGACTCAGGCAGGGTTTTCTCTATAGTTTTCAGCTTCATCTAGCAGGAGACAAGTTGAATTGTAGTTAGACACCGTCTGAACGTAGAAAGCCGATTATATTCTTAACATCACATTTTGTTTACATCTTCAGGAGTCACAGATGACTCCTGTTGGACATTCTGACCTCAGGCTTACATTTAAATATAAAAGTGAGTTAAGTGTTACCATTGTGGAGCTTTATAGCAAAGCAAAATAACTTGTTCCTGTAGCAGACTAACTCTTCAGCAAAACAATGTATCCTAACCGGCTAACTCTTCTAAGTTCGCATTTTGATAAGAATTTCTGTTTTTCTATGATAAAATTGTTCAATAGTATTCTTTTTCTTTCTTTCTTTCTTTTTAAGATTTTATTATTTATGGAGAAAGGGGAAGAGAAAGAGGCAGAGAGGGAGAGAAACATCAGGGTACGGTTGCCTTTCACCTGCCTCCAGCCATGGAGCTGGCTGGAGACCTGGCTTGCAACCTGGTTATGTGCCCTGGGTGGGAATCGAACCAGTGACCTTTGGGTTCGCAGGCCAGTGCCTATCCACTGAGCCATCAGCCAGGGCTAGTATTTTCATTAAAAAAAATATTTGTGGTGGAAAGCCTATTGGTATTTCATGTCAACATCTACAAAATCCCATAAACTTGTATATGTATTCTCTAATTTTTAATTTTCCCTATGTGACTTCCTATCTTATGTCTTTTAATGCCTGTTATATTTGTGTAAAGTATATTTTAAGATCAAATTACAATATATAATTACATTTTCTAACATAAAATTAGCATCTGCTTATTGCCAAAAATTTAGAAATTACAAAATATAAGAAACATAATAGTAACTTATGATCCTTCAACTCAGGTCAGCCATCCTTAAATTAACAGTTGAGGCAATTTTAATTAATCTTTCTCTATAAATCATGTATGTGTTTACTTGCATACAGTTCATATAGTCATATGTAAAAGAGAGTTAAGTAATTTCTGTTTAACATTTTACTGTTTTATTATATTTTTAGTATTTTTTTTTTTTTGGTGAACTCAGTTCAATATCCAATAAACCTATACAAGACTTTAAATACTCAGTTCATGATTAAAAGGAGGAATAATAAGCATACTCAGAGAAGAGATGGGTGTTAAAAACATAAAAACATGGATATACACACACATAAACATGTATATAAACCTACAATTACGTGCACTTCACCTACCATTTATCAAGTTTGTTTTACACCACTTTATTTTTATAAGCTCTTTTTGGTAATGAAAAAGAAATTTGAAGAAGCATTTTGCTTTTATGAAAAAAGATAAAAACCAAAATTGGCATTCAGGGTCTGTTTTGAATGAGCCTTTCAGAGGCAGTGCCCCCAAAGCAAGGACAGTGGCACCGCCAGCTCCTCCCCAGGACCCGCACCCCTGTGGCAGGTCATTGGGCCACCACCAGAGATGTCAACTGTGTCTGTGAGCATCTGGGTTTTGTTTGATTTATTGTGTGCCTCCATTAGCAAGAAGTGCCCTAAGGTATCAAAAAAGCCTTAGAAAGCTTGGAAGGGTATCACATTTAGTATAAAACTGGACACATTTAAGTGCATTTGGTATAATTTGATAGGTTATTTTGGGGGTTGGGAAATGCTGGAAATTTTTCTATATGAATTAGTGGTAACTGCTTCTTCACTTTATGCTATTTTGGCTTATCAAAGGTTTTGTAGGAACATTCTACTTTCAGATAGTGAAGGAAAACTGCATTACAATTATATGTATATTATGTGTATATGTTATACACACACATATGTTTGTAATATAGAGAGATAGATTGATACATATATATATATATATATATATCCACTATAGTGCTGTGTGACATCTATCATATATATGTACACATACATATGTATATAAAATTTCAGAGCATATCATAGAAAATATGAAACAGAAGAGACACTATTGTAAAGTAAATGAGTATAGGAATAAATTAGCAAATGGGAGGTTTTCCTTGATGTATGCAGGAAAGAATAGCAAAACATGTATAAAGAATAAATGAATAAGAATGCAAGAGAAAAGGAAACTTCTGAGAAGATATCTGGGCAAGAAAAACAATGAATAATGTATGATGAGAAGACTGAGGGAATGTACACCAGATGAGGAAAACACAAGAGGTAAAACAACAGAGAAATAAAATAATAATAATAATAATGCAATGATATAATAAATATAATGTAAAAAGGAAAAATTCAAAGGAATATTGGGATGGGCACTATTATTTAAAGTGCTGATCTGAGAACATAACAGAATGCATTTATGAATTAATGGTTGAATAGGTAAATTAGTAGAGCAAGTCAACACTATATGTGATTAATTCAAAGTATTTATACAAGGCAAAGACTTAATATGAACCCTGTTTTTGGAAACTACTACCGGAAGCTTCAGAAAGTTGGGAATTGAGGACTGGTAAATCATATAGGTCGGTTTAGATATATGATAAGTCATTTAAAGTTGGACCACAAGTGACTTTTTATTAGAAACAAACAAACAAACAAACAAAAAACAGGTGGAAGGTAATGGCAAACATCAAATTACAAGTTGGCTTTCTTTTCCAAAGATGTAAAGCGGGATTTTCGCACTGCTTTAATTTCGTCCTACTACATAACATAGCTTCCCCCATCTGGTTTTCATGATTAAACATTCATAAAGCAAAACAGCCCATTTGTATATTTTGGTTGGCAATTCAGGTAATTGTACGTTAGAATGCATTGTCACTGGGGGGTGTCTTTCAGCTTAATTGTTATTCCTTGACATCTGTACCCCTTAGTTGCTTATCCACACATTTTCCTGTCTTCGGTTTTCCTTTATTTGATTATTCCCTCTTTTACTGCGTCAATAATGGGAGTTGGAGGCAAACTGAGCTGGAGGAGACATATTCAATCTTCCCCTTATCTAATGTTCACATGTAAGTGCTTAAACATCTGAAGAAAAAGAAAAATAGTGCTTCTCTAAGGGGATCCAGAATGAAACGCGTTGACGAAACAGTGATATTTTGTCCCTCATTTGATAAATGAAAGGATGGACTTGACTTCAAGGGAAAAGCAAACTGTGCCACAGAATATATATTGGAAACCACAGACTCAATGATTTCAGCAAAATATTTACTTAAGGGAATATAATCCAAGCAGAGACAGAGAAACTCTTATTGGAAAAGAATAGAGAGTGCTCCAGAAGCTAAATGAAGGGAAAAGAAGCATAAATAGATAACACATCCCTTGAGAAACAAAACGTCTGTTTCTTTTGTTTTTCCACTGTGTTACTGAGCAGAACGGGATTTGACAGCTCATTGTCACCCATAGGCAAATTCTGGAGGCAAAGGTTAGGTGAGAAAGAGGAAGTAGTCTTTCATTCAAAAGCATCAACATCTGGGAGGGTGGCAGGCTCTGGCCTCAAAGCTCAGCCCCTCCAGCACACCCAGAGAACCCAACCGCCTTGGGCCAGAGTAATCCAAAACTGCACCCAGAGTTCCTTCTCCCATTAAAAAAATATGATCCTTTAGGCCCTGGCTGGAGGCACAGTGGATAGGGAGCCAGCCTACGAACCCAAAGGTTGCTGGTTTGATTCCCCAGCCAGGTCGCAAGCTGGGTCCCCAGCTAGGTCTGTGGCTGGAGGCAGATGAAAGGCAACCATACATTGATGTCTCTCTCCCTCTCTGCCTCTCTCTTCCTTCTGCTCTCTCTAAAAATAACTTTTTTAATCTAAAATAAAAAGAATATTAAAAAAATAAAATAAAATATCATCCTTTAGGAACTACAGGTGGCTGCAGGATGATCATCCAGGTGGCTTCATTTGCGACAAGCTTCATTCCAGCTTTCTGCTCCTTCCTGGAGTCTGTGGCATTGTTGGCACCACTGCTCACCATGCAGCTTCCAGGACCAAAATGACCCAACAGGCCCTGGCCCGTACATCCCTGCCCTGAGTCCAAGAGTAAGCTTCCCCCTTCTCCCTGTTAAATTCTCCTAGGCCAACCTTCCCTGCAGTCTGGGGCAGTTGGTGTCCCAGCCAGTTTAGTCCCTTTTCCAGGCTAAACTGACAATTTTTTCCTGGTACAACACCTCCCTGCTCTACCATGTACCAGAAAAAAAAAAAAAAAAAAAAAACAAGTAGAGGGGCTTTTCCCTTAGAAGGACATTTCACTAGCCTTGTGCACTCAGGGCAACGCTTCCTCCTGCGGATCTCTGCCCAGTGTGGGGAAACCTGGGATGTTCGCAGGTACTGTTGATGCAGGCAGCTCGGGGCCAGGGCTGCAGCACTCCTCACCCCAGGCACTCGATTACACTGCTATCAACTGTCCTCCATCTGTTCTTTATGGAATCCTAAGTATTCACTCGTCCTCAGCTGCAGTAAAATGAATGTCCTAATCTTACAAATACTTACTTCTTTCTATCCCAGCCTGCTTAGGTGTTCTTGCTATTACTTGGTTTGCATTTCTCACCCTTGTCCCACCAACGTGGGTACACTAATTCTTTGAAAATCTAAGTGAAGGTTCTTCTCTTCTGACCAAAGTTCTGTTGTTTCACTGGCTCTACTGCAGTTAGATCTGCCATGTTCAGGGGAGGAAATTATATTTTCCTCTATTTTAGGTTCATCACTGGAAATCTGCAAACTGGACTGACAAAAGGCCAGTTAATAAGGGAAAATGAACAGAAGTTTGTTAGCACTTGCACCACGAGTGAAAGTGGGAGTATCCAGTAATGAGAACTGAAAGGAGCAGTTAGAACTTGGGTTTATGAGAGGCGACCCACCAGACAAAGCCGCATTATTTTCTGGTGGTTGATCCTTTATAGTATAAGCTTGTGTTAGATGAGTGTTCAGCTGCATTTTACTTGAGTGAATTTTTTGAAGACTCTTTCAATATGTTTGCCTGTTTCATTATGGGTGATTTACATCCGCACCTGCCCACGTTGTGCTGAATATTCAACAGTTTTTGACCAAAAGTGGCATGACCCTTGTGCCCCACTCTCCCTATTCACGTGATCCCACCCTGAGTAATTTTTTAAATTTGTTTCTCTGTATGAAAAAAAATTCTTGAAGGGAAATATTTTGCCAGTGTGGAAGAGGTGAATAAGAAATAACAGAAGCACTAAAAGGCATCAAAATTGGCAAATTAAAAAGTGGTTTGAGCAGTGGAAAAAACTGTCTCTATAGATGTATTGCATCAAATGGAGAGTACTTTGAAGGGGACTGACATTTAAACATGTTAGAATGAATGTGCAGTTTTTATGAATCAACTATGATTTTGCCCTACCTCTTTGTATATGGTATCTTCACAAAAGAACATGTTTTTGTAGAGAAGCAACAAGACAAAAGGAAAGAATTTTGAGCTTCTAGGTACAGTAAATTGTGGGAAAATATACAGTATGGGGAAAGGAATGATAGCAAGGGCTAGTTTTGGTGAGATTTGTTAATGTAGATTTCTCTTTCATCAGTCTATGGGGTGATGAAGCTGTAGAGTTGTATCCAGACCTTCCCAGTGGAAAACAGAGGGGGATCCTTTAACAAATTTATGTCCTGCTTTTAGGCAAAGGGAGGACAGAGATTTTTGGCTTTAGATTTGCTTCTTTGCAGTCGCCTTCAGCTCAGAATAATCCTGTGCCAAAAATGGCATATTTTGAGAAGTGTATTCTGCTACTTTTGACAGGCACCTAGCTGTTTCTAATGGAGTAGCATGCCCAAACTTCTGTCTTGGCTAGTTTATATGTGCTTTGCTTTGTAATTTTATTCAAAACATGAATAGGCTCTAAGAAAATTGTTTGCTTTATCTGCCTTTCAAGACCACAATTGCCTCTCTCATTGGCACTGGCTAGTCAGTCCATATGTGGTGAATGAATCATCTGTGCTATGAAGTGGAATTGCCAACAGCCAATCTGAGGTGACTTGACTGAGATGAAGATGAATATAATGGTTTTGTTTCACTTCCTAAAGATGCAACTTCACATCTTCCCAATAATCCATTTTTTTTTCACTAGGCACACAAACCTCCAGACTATTGAACTTTTAAATTCAATTTAGATGAAAAGGAAATACATAACACAGAAAATCAGGAAGTGTATTAATGCCAGAACAAGTTCAAGAGATTATATTATTTGAAGAACATCTATGAATCATTTTTGCTTTTGGAATAAATTTTCTTTGAAGATTATATAGGTCAGTCCTGGCAATGATTGAACTAGTTGGGCTGCATCTTAGATTGTTTTGCCTTCTCAGTTATAGATAAAATTTATAATGTTTTTAAGTATTTTTTTTAATCTGTTGCCTTTCAAAGACTACAAAACCACTTTTTACAAAGGGATGCTTTTTTGATATTACAAACTAAGTGTCCATTTCTCTAAAGGATACTTTTATTTTGTTGAATGTTTGATCTCTTTTCTCTACTTTTACTGGATAGTAAGTGCAAATAGTAGTAGAGAACAGAACATCAAAGGAAACATCTTATCAGTTCCTAAATTAACTTAAAATGGTAGCAAAATTTTATTTTGTGCATTTTTCAAACAGTGTGCATAGATAAATTACATTTATTCTGTAGCTATAATAGGTATTGTCAATGGTAAAAGCAGCAGGAAAAAAAACATTTAGTTTAATAAAGAGAGTCTAGAAGTAATATTATCTTACTTTTATCCTGTTACTATAGAACTAATCAGGGAGAAGTTTATTTCCTTAAAGGGTAGAATCAGAACTAATGCATGGTTATATTACTTTGTTAGCAAGCATTCTTGAAAAAGAAAGAAGTGTCTCAAACATGGCTACTTGTCCTTTATAATGTTCATTGTAATATTGTCATATATGTAATGAAGAATAAAATGCTTTGGGGTAAATATCTACAACTTCAGATTTATCATAGAAAAATTGGTTTATATTTGTGCAATGTTGATATATCATATAATATAATGATGTAATAAAATAAAATGTTAATTACACTTAAGCACAGAGTAAATAAAATAACTGCCAATTTTCAGTGTTGTGACACTGACATATATACTAGTTATTTGGATTTATGTACTTGATGGATGTTAACAAATAGCATAAGATCCTTATAAATTATGGTAATGAATATTTGTGCTGTACAACCCAAGCAAACTTTATCACTTTTATTTAAGAACTTTGACTACTTATAAATATCATCCGTTTGAATACTTTTCATACTGGTTAATTCTTTTGCTCATTTTTGCTGGACAAGAGAATTATAGTGGGAAAAAAAAAACCCAGGACATTTCCTCTCTTCTGAAAGATCAATACGTATCTGATAAGAAATTCGAGAAAACTTTTATGGTATCATGTGAAAAACATGATCATGGAGACTTAGGTTATGTGCTATAATAGATTGACATTTACATACTCATTGGCCTAAAACAAGTTCATTTGTGCAGCTGTTGACTTGTTGTCAAGTTTAGCACTTTATTTCTTTCTCTCTTTTTTGACTTCTTCCAGCCTGCTCTCGTTTCCTCCCTGCTTCCCTTCAAATTCCTTTCCAAAATATTACCAACAGTTACATTAAAAAAAAGTTTCCAGCTTCATACTTAGTAATTCGAAGTGGTTAACTTGGGATTACATTTCTTTTCTTGACCCCATTTGGGTACAAGGTAACGTAATGTGTGCTATGAGATACAGGAAAGACAGACCCACTGATCCCCAGAGGGAGAATGAGAAAGATTCTGAACAGCTGCTTCTTCTAGTAAAGACTTATGATTGCTCAAAGCCAGTAGCTACCAGTCAGCAGAATTAGAAAAAGAGACGTGATAATGTAGATTAGATTTACTTGAAATAACTGGGGGTAATATGGCTTAGCTGTCAATCTCTACAGTCTAAAGTCTGTCCAGAAGTATCCAGTCATGCAACATGAAAAATAAAGACATTTATTGAAAAAGATACAAGAAACAAGTAATATTACACATAGAACAATGATGCCTCAGTCCTTTTCACACAATTCCCCAATTGCCTTCAGCTTCCCCCTGGTATTTTCCTGAATCTCACCAATGGTCTTAAATTTCCTTCCTTTCAAAGGTGATTTTAGTTTTGTGAAAAGCCAGAAGTCTCAGGACACCAAATTGAGACCGGTGCAGGGTTAAGTCATGTAGGTGATTTGATGTTATGCAAAAAATTTTGCATGATACATGATAAAGCTGCCAATCACCAGTTGCCCTTAGTTGTGGCCTTCTTAATCATCCCAGTAGTTTCTGAGGAGGAATGATTAAGCTTAAAAACAAAATTTGATGCAGATTTGTAGCTTTACTTGCTCAGTCATTTTAAATGCAATGGCCACACAGTACACACCCTCACTCAATGGCATCTACCACCTCCATTGACTAGTTCAGTGACATCATCTTTGTTCACGCATGGACTGCATTACTGTCCACTTCCTTGACTACCAGGTTACATCCATGTTGTGCAAACCATCTTCGTAAGGTTAACAATGGTTGTACTTTTTCATGACAGACCTCGTATTTAAAGTAATAGAGAAGGGACACTTTTGTTTCTGTGGTTTTATAAACCTGCCACTATTAATTTGTTGTTCAGTAATGTTCTTTTTCTTATTTTGCAATAAACCTTTTGTAAACAACAAATTAAAAATGAACATACACATTTAATGGAAACTGTAGTACTGACTTTCCATTTTCAAAAGATAGAAAAGAAAGGTATATTTTACCATGCAAACAATTAAAACCAATACTTGGAATCATTTAATTCTCAAGAGTAACAAAACCAAATGAATACTTACTAATTTTACATGAAAATGGCATATTTATTTTTTTAAACTGTAAAATATTTTGAAGAATATGTATTAGAATTTGGTCAAATGAAAAGCGATATTTGTTTTCATGTATGGGAAGATTTACTATCAAAAAGATAAATTTCCTAAGGTCAATATATAAATTTAATACAGTTTAATTAGAATACTAACAAGTTATTTTTATTAACTGAAGCATATCCTAAACTTTATATGGAAGAATAAATATCTGAACAATCAAAGGATTATGAAACAAGATAATAATATTAGAAGTATACTTTACAGATACTAGTACATAAAAATATGTGTTCAGGGATGTTAGTTTCATATTGGTAGAAACTAAAAATAAAGTTAATCAGCATCAGTAGAAGAATAATTAAATTTTATGGTATACCACAAAGATAAAATATTAGTTTTACAATCAGTAAAAAATTATAATAAATTAGAAATATTTCCTGTGACTTAGAAGAGTTTCCAGGAAAGGAAATTAAAAATAATAATTAAGATATAGATAAATCCATATATTTTTATTTCATCTCTGGGGTTGTAAAACTGTTTATGCGTAGGTTTGTGTATGGGCAAGTGTACGTATATGTGTGTGTTAGGAAAAAATACTGAAAAGTACATACTTCTGTAGTTCTATGTTCATGTTACATATAAAGATAACATAGGTTGTTAACATGGAATATGAGATAGTGTGATATGAGTGAACAAGAGAAAGGTAAAACAATCAAAATGTAAAGAAAATAAAATATGAAAAAGGGGAAAAGTAAAAGTGAACCTCAATAAATTATGGTCAATTTTACATGATTATGTACATCCATGTTGATAAATAATAAAGATAAAAAAATAAAATGTTAGCTACTAGGTTGATGGTTACTATTGAGTTTGCTATCCAATGTTTCATTATGCCATGTCACCTATATCATTTTCTGACTATCTTAAATTTCAAAATATTGAAATATTGAAATATGTGTTTATCTTGCAATATATCTACCTATAATATTACTCTACTTATGGAGGCTGAGCTAGATTTATTTATTTATTGGCATTTTTCATAATTACCATATTTGGCTAGTGCTTCAATAATAAGACCTAATGTTTTCCATGTTGTAAAATTTTATTCACAGTAAATGAAATCTAACATTTTAAACAAAAAGCTCCATTAGTTCTAAAGCATCCTTTACATTCAAACCAGGATAGATGTCTCTTATTTAGACTAAAGGATTAAATGTGTAAAATAGAGCAATTTATTTTAGTAAAGCTGGGAGTGGGAGAGAATGTTTCAATCTAAAGTGATACACATTTTAACTTAATCTTTTGAAACTGTCTTGGAACGTGTCCAGTAAACTCAGTACTCTGGGGTCTCTATTCTGTGTTATGCACATGTTGAAGAAAGGCTTTTGGGGAGCAGGAACTGGAATGAAGGGCAGAGTTTGGATAGTACTTTAGGGAAAAGGCATTTCAAATGGAAATAAATAATAAATCCAAGAAAAAGTAGCTCAGTGATTATCCTTTTTTATCTAAAGCTGGCATTGCCTACTGAATCTAGTATATTCTATATATTTAGAGATATTTTATTTACCTTATTTTTAGGAACCTGCCTCTATTCCATAGCAAACTAACTCTGTGTTGAAACATTTACATATTGCTTTTATTCCAGCATAATAGATGTGCTATGTATTCCCTGAAATGACAGTATCATCAAAGTAGATCTTACAGTGCACTGTCTCATGCTTTCTGGTGCCAAGTAAACCCAGTGTGTTTTAGTCTACGGGAGTTTCTTGATTAACAACCATTATCCCTCGCTGGTGGCTCAGTGGATTAGTACCAGCCTGCAAACCCAAGGGTCTCTGGTTTGATTCCCAATCAACGCACATAACCTGGTTGCAAGCCAGGTCTCCAGCCAGGTCCACGGCTAGAGGCAGGTGAAAGTCAACCATACATTAATGTTCATCTCTCTTTCTTCCATCCTCCCTGCCCTTCTCTCTAAAAATAATTAATTAAATCTTTAAACAACTAGACAAACAAAAAACAACCATTAAATGTTAAACTAACACATTTTGATATGCATTTAAATTATATCTCTTAATGAGAAATGTATGCACAGGAAGCACCTTGAGTTTTCAAGTTCTGTTTTTAAAATTATGTGTCCATTTACAAAAATATTTGGCTAATCCAAGAATAGCTAGTCCCATTATTTCCTAATTTCCAGATATACTGACGAAAAGGGAAAGCTCAATCACTCACCAAAACATTTTGCTTAACTAATGAAATAGCCACATACTGGCTGTTTTTTATTAGGATGTTTGACAATATTCAGACACATCTGAGTGATAGCTGTTTCAAAGTTTGTTTGTTTTTTTCAAGAGAGTAATTTAAAGGACATTTTATTACTCTCCACTGAAAAATAATAGCAGTTAAAGGAGAGCAGATGGAGCACATCAATCTAAAATTCTTCCTATTACTTCCAGTAGTAAGATTCTTACCTTGTATCTATGCCCATTAAGGAAGTAAATAAATGCTAGTCTATATCAAATATATTTTGTAGAACACCTATGTACACACTAGGGAACTACTAACTGGCAATTGCATTGTCTACAAGAGCTAGTTAACCAATCCATAGTAAGATGAAAAAATGAGTTATGTTCTATTGATGTGTAACATATACTCATTAAAGGAAACAAAGCTAAAAGTGTCCATTAAGTTTAAATCACGTTATGGATTGATTCCAGAATAAAGTCAAACCTTCTGAAAATATGCCTTCATTTTGGAGAACTCATAAGGGAAAACAATGTATATTTCCAGGTAATAAATAATGACACCTCAGGAATTTGGAAAAACTATTAATTGTAAATTGATTTCTTCCATTCTTTCTTCTTCCCTCCTTCCCCTCTCCTCCTCCCTTCTTTCCTTCTTCACTCTGTCTCTCTTCTTTGCCTCCTTCACCAGTTTGCTCTCTCCCTTCAGTCAACATTGATCTATTGATCACCAACTAGTAGGATAATTTCAAGTCAGTTGTCCAAGGCATGAGCTGCTGCAAAAGAAATTTAAAACGCCTATTTATTTCTACACTTACAGAAATAACAAAGGAGCTGCTGAAGTTGAAAGTTATGTGAAATACTTAAATAACCATGGAGGTCCATTCATTTGAAAGACAGATTGCTCAGAGTTGCTGGCCTGGAGCAGGTGAGAGAGAGAGGCAGTGGCAGTGAGTGTGGCAGGCTCAGGTGACAGGTAGGCCTGGCAGAAGACAAGTGCAAGCTGAAAGGAGAAACTCCTCATTGAGTATTTATGGTATGCATGCAGAGTATGAGCCGTTTACAAACAGCACCTTTGATTTTTACTGCAAATCACTGAAGTGAGAATCATTATGAGACATCTCTGGTTCCAAGGGGCTAAATAACATGCCCGCAGTCTCAGACGGGGACAGTAGGAGAACTTAGGCCAGGAAGTCTCCCAATTACCGTTCTTAGATACTGTGGTTGCTGCCTCTGAATCATCCAACAGATGGGAGTACTGCAGTAGATCAGATTAGAAATGAAAGTAAGCCCTGGCTGGTGGCTCAGTGGACTGGCACTGGCCTGCAAACCCAAAGGTCGCTGGTTTGATTCTCAGCCAAGGCACTTAACCAGGTTGCAAGCCAGGTCTCCAGCCAAGTCAGTAGCTGGCAACCACACACTGATGTCTCTCCCCCTCTCTGCCTCTCTCCCTTCCCCTCTCTCTAAAATAAATAAATAAATTTCTTTAAAAAAAAAAAAAGAAAGAAAGAAAGAAAGAAAAATGAAAGTAGCAACAAGGCTGTGACTAAACCTAAATACTGAAAATGTGGTTTGGAGTTTTGTCATATAGACAACAGTGATAATACACATGTCACTGTAAGAATTGTCATGTTATCAAAGGAAAATATCTACTTCCCATGTCTGGAGTATTTCCTCAACTCACAAGAGTTATAGGAGTCAGGTCACAAAAGAGCTGGGGTTAGCTGGCAGTCACTAATTAGATAATCATAAGAAATAAACTAATTGATACATTATAATCACATGAGTATCCACAGCTCTTGAAGACATGGAAACCTATGCATGATACAGTAGTTACTTGGGCAAGAACAGGATAGATAGGTACCATGATTTATGTGCCTTAGTAGGTAGAGAAGACAGAGAGAGATGGATTGAGCAGCATATTGGAACTGAACAGTCACTGAACTAAATCCTTTATAGGAATTATTGTATTCAATTATAGTAGCTTTTAGTAATGTGTGTACTATTATCTCCACTTCCCAATAAAGCAACTGAAATTTAAAGAGATTTAATAACTACCCCAAGGTCATTTAATTAGTAAGTAGAATCACAGAGATTTGAACACATTTTATCTGGAGAGCCTCATTTTTCCATCCCATCACTGTATCACCCCTTACATTCCCTTGCTCATATGAAGCATAATATTCCATTTACTGTACAACTCTATTCCTGGAGACTATAAGAGGTGACTCATAATTTAATCAAAATACAGTAAGTACCCCATAATGGTTTTAAAAGAAGAATGGGAAGAAAGCCTGTGAAAATTTGAAAATAGAACTTCATCATTGTACTTTATAAGATATACTCAACATGATCCCATATGCCTATTTTATATCAATAACTAAAATTATTTTTCAAGACATTTTGGGAAGACACACTGACATTGCTCTTATGTACAGAGGTTATGTTTATTAGACTCACATATCTGACAGCAATTTTACCTAATAAATAATGTACTGAATTTATAGTTTCCATAAAAAATACAGTCAATTAGACACACTTTTTGGAAACCAGTCATTGCCATTGTGTTAGCTTTCAGAGCAGAGCTGCATATTGTTCTGTGCCTTTCAGATGAAACATTCTTTCAGTAAAGGATGGCTTCCTGACAGTTATTTGTCTTGAGAGGCTATAGACCTTTGGATTAATTGCATGTTTTGTACTAATGTCAGTTACTGATTTAGTTTTGATAAATCTATTTGGGTCCCGTCAGAGCTGTGGGTGAGTGAAGATATTGCTCATCATCAGTCTTCTTTAGCTGACCCCTGCAAAATAAAAATCAGACGTCAGGAAAAACCTTTTTTTTCTTACTGACTCTTCACAAACAACAAACATATCCTTGTGATGTTTGATAGAACTATGGAGGTAGCAAGAACATGAAAAATAAAATGTGAGGCACTTTTTTCATTATTACCAATTTATAACTTTATGTAGCTATCAAAATGAAATACAATTAAGGACATAGGGTGGGGCAAAGTAGGTTTGAAGTTGTACGTGAAAGAAAAAGTTTATTCTTGCATTACTATCTATTAATTATTGTATTATTTTCCATGTGAACAACTGTAAACTTAGTTTTGCCCCACCCTGTATGATATCATTTGTATGCATTCCTTGTTAATTTAAGCCCCAAACATTAGGACCTGCAATTCAGCAGCATAGACATTCTTGTGCATTAATTTGCATCCTTTTATATAAACACTTGGATTTGTTGCAATGGCTACTTCACAATGTACAAATAATGGCATGCATTTCCGTCAATAAATTTTGGTAATCTTTTTACATTTTGTTGCTACTTTAGATAATACAAATTGTTTTCTTGTATATGAGCTCATTTAGTGGTTTCCAGTGACCATGGCTCTCTTCTTTCCTGGCTGAAGGTACTTGACATCTATGTATGGTCAAATCACCATCACGGCCTCTGAGATTACTTACCGTTAAGGTGCCATAAGAATATCCCTGATTAACTCAATTTTTCTGAACCTGTTTCCTCATCTGTAATGCTTCGATGCAAATACTTTTCAGGGTTGATATGCATGATGGTAAATCACCATTATTATTAGTGCCAGTTCATCAATAATAAGAGAAATATCTCCAAAAAATTTTAGTATTGCATCCATGTTAATATTATGGCTCTTTTCCTCTGTTAAATGTTAATTCTTGACCATAGCCCTGATGCATCTCTCCACCCTTCTCCTCATGCTACTTTGCCTTGCATTTCTTATTCTTCTTTGCCTAGCAACTGTAGGTTTGTGCCAGAATTACAAACCTTCACAGGAGTTCTTCTTTACCTATTATCTAATTATCTGATCATCGACTGCCTACCTGGAGTTTTGCACATTGTCCAGCCTTAGGTTTCTCATTGCCAGGGCATTGTCACTTCTATGGCTTTCTTTATGTCCCTTTGAGAAACCTGGCCTTAGGAATCCTACAAGTTAAGCCTCGTAGCCACTGGGTCAGATGTCATTTTAGTCAGTTACCTCCCTCACACTTGGAGGGGATATGGTTGTTTCCATACACCTAATTCATTAATTCAGCTCTTGATTTCTTGCCATGAAGGCCAGTACATCCTCATTCCACTAGAATGTTTTAAAGCAATCTATCAATTCAGGGCCTGACTCCTTTTATGCTGAAAATAATTCTTCTGGATGGGCCAGGGAGTAAGACTACGAGGAATAGTTTAGTCAGACAGACAGGCTGGGTGGTAATAAACATATTCCTGGATAAAAATGTAAGACTAAATGGAATATCTCTATATAGAATGATTTCTTTTTCATTAATTTCTATGACATGATGACATGTCAGTAGATACTTAATGAATGAATAATTTTAATGTCAATTAGTAATCATTTTTTCCAAAGATAACCTAAATGCATTTTCCAACCTGCCAATAATATGTCACAAGTGTACTGCTTGGATTCTTATTTGGTATCAAAAATTCTATTTTGAATTTTTATATGACAAGTGATAGTATAAATGCATTCATACAAAAAGATGAATAATTATGAATATTACATATGCTGGTTTCTTATTCCCTCATCTCTTCACATATACCTGTGTCATTAATATTAAAACAAAATTAAATTTTGCTGTGGTTTTCTTTAATGTAATTGTTGGTTCCATTAGCTTTTAGGAAATAAATCAAATTACTTCAGGCTTAATGAGGCCTCAGGGGGGTATACAAATAATCTTCCTTTAAAGAGAAATGCACATAATTGCAACAAATTCATGGAAAAGGAGATAACCATTTATATTTTTTTACCTTTCTAGAGTATATATTGTAAGAACAGGGGTCAACTAACTAAAAAGCCTAGTAAATGGAAAATAAATAAAGTGAATTACATGCTAGGCTATTGAGGATTGAGGTCTACAGATCTGTCCTGAGACTATGGACCATGCAAAATATTATTAAAATATTGACATTGGCTTGAAACTTTTGGGACCGACCTTGTAGTGACCTACAACACTCACACCCTGTCTAAAATAGTCAAGTATTCTGCTACTCAAAAGCGTGTTGAGAAGCAAGAATTCCAGACCATTGATAGTCAAAGCTTCAAATTTAAACATGAGACCAGAAAAGAAATGGTGGGAAAGAGAAGCAGCAGAAATTATGCATTTTTTAAAATAATCAATTTTAAATGTTAGTAAAACACAGGATACGGGGATACTAAATTCAGTTGGAAGGAAACAAGTTTTCAACCTCTGAAAGCTATCTAAAGTAGATGATTCACATGTACTGTAGGTGCTTTGTGTATTATTATTTTCAGATTATGTTTACAATATTATTGAATTTAAAAAGTCAGAATGGTTTTGTCAGCTTTGTTTATCTCTGACTATCTATGTGCTAAGTACAACCCAGCTTAGCTCATAGACCCAAAACCTACAGAGTATTTTTTTTTAAATTAGGACTTTTCAGTTCTTTTTAGAGAAATATTGAGGAAAGCCTGCCCAGCAACAGCTTGTGCTTGTTTCTAGTTTGTAGTTCTCACAAAATTCTGTGCGTGTGTGTGTGTACGTGTGTGTTTCCAGAAATAACAAGCAAAAAACCAAAATAAATAAATAACAACTCTGCTTTGTACCACCTTCTTGCTTAGAACTCATGTATTTTTGTTCTGTAAATTTCACATGGACCTAAAATTAGTTTAATATGCCCCAAACAGTATGACTTAATTTGAACATGTGTACATATATCTTTAAAGTCTAAAAATCTGCTGACTACCCATGGAAAGTAACACTAAAGCTGGCAATTGACAGAAGTTGCTTAATTGATATCAATTTCCACAGTTAGCTTAACATAGTTCAATATAATTATGTAACATTAGCATGGCCCTGAAAAGAGCAATGACTGATTGTAAGAAAAATCAGAGGTCTAGTTTTAAGTATGTACCAACTAAGGTATTAGTGGTCTTGAGCAACCATGAACCCATATGAAAATAAGCATGTGTCTGTATTTCCAATAATTAAAATAAGGGTTTGGAGTATGCTCTAAAGAATTAATTTCCCTTACAATCAGAATTAGTTTGCTTCTAATATTACCTCTTAGTCTTTGTCTTTATATTAGAGTTTATATTTGTTAGCAAAATTCAAACATGTTGTCTAATGAGAGAAATTAAATCATTGTTTGTGAGTACAGGCCCATAGAAATGGTGGAGAGGAAGTAGGAAATGCAAATGCATATCATTTTTTCATATCTATGTAATGCCTGGCTTGGTGGATGACTGCTGGATTCTCATACCTGATTCTGTATTTAGTCTATCACAATATGTTATTTTTTTTTTTTAAGATTTTATTTCATTACTTTTAGAAAGAGGGGGAGGGAGAGAGGCAGAGAGGGAGAGAGACATCAATGTATGGTTATGTTTCACCTGCCTCCAGCCACAGACCTGACTGGAGACCTAGTTTACAACCTGGTTTGCAACCTGGTTATGTTCCCTGGCTGGGGAATCGAACCTGTGACCTTTGGGTTCGCAGGCCAGTGCCTTATCCACTGTGCGACCACCCAGGGCATATTTTTTAAAATATACAAAAACAAATCTGGCCTATACACATAAGTAGTTAGAAAAGGGTAATGCATTTTAACAGACTTTTTAGGTAATTATGGGTTATCAAAATTATACCAAAACTTGACAAGTGGTAATCTCTTAATAGTTGTAATGTGGAATTTGAAACCATGTCAGTAAACTTTTCATACTTAATTATATTAAAATAAAATGACAAATCTTACATTTTAATTGGGTTTCTTTCCATGCATAATTGTGTACCATACATTGCTCATTTAGAAAGTACTGTTTCACTGATACATATTTTCTCAATTTTGGCATAATCCATCATATAACATTTTTAAAAATCACATTTATTCATATCACCTCTGATCTCATCAAATACATTTTCATGTATTAGAAACCTGTAAAGCTCACTGTGAAATATGCATTTTTTAAAATTCATATTTATACTCAAAGTTTGAATATAAAAATAAGTGTCATATCATTTTCCTGAAGTGCTAGTTATTGCTTATTTTTGAGAAATGTCTCCTAAATACCAAAGTCCAATCTACCATAATTTATCTATGCATAATAATTTCAAGTAAAAATGATATCTCATGAAACAAAATACTAGATCAGCTTGCAACTTAGTGTTTTTTGTTTTCTTGCAGATTATCACACTGCAGTATGCAGCAAAAGTGCTTTATATGCACTTCACATTTCATAACAAAGATTAAAAGGACATACTCAGGCATGTTACAAATTTAACTGTGTTGAATAAAGCTGACTTTTTTTTTTTTTTCCTGCAAATGTGATATAGTGGAGAATTCAATGACTGTTACTGAAGTTTGTCGCCATTGCCTTTGTTTAAGCCAAGAGGCCAGCAGTTTTACCCACTATTCCTTATGGCTCATCATTCATATTTCAACACAGTGAAAAAAGCAAATGAAGTCTTAGTATTATTATGAAGGGAACTGTGATAACCTCATAGATCACTGAACGGGCTCCTGAAACTCCCAAGGGCTTTTCTGGCCACACTTGGAGAGACACTGGACTTGAACGTCACTTCATGAGGTTCAATTATTTATCTCGGCTCAGAGCAGAGGTAAATTTCTAGAGCTTCTTCTGTAAACCTTGAGAATTATTCTAAATCTTTTATATGCCATTTAAACATAATTTCAAATTTTGTGTACAGAATTTGAACTTATGAATATAAACTACCTAAAATAACCATTAGCACAGCAGATACTCAGAAAATGATGGTAATGATGACAGTATAAGTAGCGGTAACTATTATGGATATTTACGTTCAGAAGCATTTTAATTGTAAATTCAATTTTGGCACTGGTAATATGGTCCTTTTATTAACAGTAGGATACTTTCCTGTTGAGATAATTTTTTTGAATCCCTTAGTTAAATATTTTGCTTATCTGTGTTTTCTAATTTTCTTTTTCTGCAGTAAATATAATTACATAATAAAAAAAAAACAGTTTTAAAAGGGAGATGACTTTAACTTTTCTATGAAGACTACTTAATCAAAAACCTGAGACCATTGCCCCCAAGCTTAACTTCCCTACAGTGCTCCTCTTTAACTGTTAATAACTTGCAGCAAAGAATGAAAATATATAAAAATTTAAATCCGGCATTTCAATTTAAATATCATGTGTCAATATATTCAGATAGCATGAACTCTTTGAAAAGAAAGAAGGGGAAAATGGTAAATAGGGCTCTATAATCCCAATCATGAATCAAAGTCAAGTTCATGTGTATACTTTGATGTAGTCCTTACAGTCAGTAGATTCAATTAGTCCTTTCTCAGTACTTGAGACAGATCATTTAGGAGGTTCTGCAGACGGTGATAAACATTTTATATGGTATCTCATTTAATGATTTCAAAAACCATAAAATATTACAATTTAACATACTACAGTGTTGTAACTGAAGCTCAAAAGATATTGCTATGCACAAGGTCATCTAGCTTGTACTGGAGAACCAGAATTTAAGCTCTCTTTTGCTGAATCCAAAATCCAGAATCTTTTTACTCTCTTCCCTACTCCACCAAAGGCCCAATTTCACCACCCCACCCCACCCCTTATCCTCTGTTGATACTTAGCTGTCCAAGTATCCTGAATTATTTATTAGGTTCAGTAGATTAGGTTCTGGCCCACTAGAAATAGTACATGTCAGAAATGCACACACCAGTATCAATGCTGTTGCTAATTTCTTGTCTAGCAGCAAGACTCTTTTTTTAATTGATGTATACAATAGAGATGAAATACTTAAATGACAGCCTATTCAAGTATCACAATGTGAAATATGTTTGCCTTATTGAAACTCTGTTTTCTATCTTCTTAGCATTTAGTTTCCATTTTTGTTTCCATACTCTCATGATATCCAACAATCAGCCAGACATGTCTACATACTGATTTTGATACATTTCATAAAATTGGGTTATTAACAGTTGGTTTTCTCATGATTTATGCAACTTGTCATGTAATGAATATAAATTAATACAGAAGATTTCACTCTTGGGTGCTGAAATGAGTCTACCCATGAAAGAAAGTAGATTGATTAACAATGATGAGTAACATTTAAATTTTTACTGATGTTGATTATTGTTCTGACAGGCATTATCTTCGTTGTTCTGAAATTGGCTTTAACTTATTTGCAGTGTCACAGAAGAATGATATCTTTATTTTTAAATGTAATAATTCCCCCATTCTATATCATGGTAAATTTATATTTTAATACATTAAAGTATATTTGTAATTTAAAGTTATGTTTCTTTAGTAAAAGTATTTACTAAATATTTGTTATGATTACATTACTAGGCACAAGATACTGTAGTTAGAGTATCAGGATGTGTTCAGAGGGGTTAGGCTACTTGTCCTTTAAAGGTTTATTTTTTAGTAAAATATATTAATAATTGTGTATCAATGCTATTATTAATGCTATGAAAAATAATTCTGTTATTATCTTGAGTAGTTTTAAAAACTCAATAAATATGCATATTCTGAAGTATAATGAAGATCTGTTGTTTTTCTTATGATTTTACTGAAATAGAAAATGTTTTCTCCCAATATTTATTCATTAATCTTTTGGTTACCTGAAGTAATATTGGATCATAGAGTAAGCAACTCTTATGACATAGAAACATCCAAACCTGTAGAGAAATCTTCTGAGTTTTTTTGAGCCAAACTGATGACAATTGCCAGGCAGCAAAATCTCAACAGATTGAAAAAAGGCTTTAAAAAATGGCAATTTTACCGCTTATTTTATATAAGATATTCAAGGGGCATTACATGAAATGTTTGGTGATAAATTGGGGAGGCAAGGAAAAGCAAAGTGAGGAAAACTCTGATTGGATATAAAATAAAATGGTTAGACACATGCTTCTTTCACATTGGTGGACATAGGATAGTTAGCAATGAACATTCATAGCACATAGAGATAGTGTGTGGAGGAATACAATTATAAGGAGGGGTTTTGTGCCCTTGTGTCTTGGTCAGAGATTGTGTCCTGAGGGGTCTTATTGAATAAAGGGGATTCTTCTGACATTCCAAAGGCATGTTACGATGGATGCAAAAATAACATAAACTCAGTTAAGGTGAAGATTGACCTTTGTTAAGGAAGATATTGACCCAGGACATGACTACCTGTCATGATTCACTTTTAGTTAAGTTTTCATTTCAGACCATCCTCTATGGTTACACTCAAGTCTAAGTTTGTAAGGCCCTCCAAGCCATCCTTCTCTGAGCTTGTCCTCCTCTGAGGTTTAATATGTAAGATGCCTTTTCACCCACACTTTTGAAATCAAGAGTGTCTGTGAAATTTGGGCCAACCAAATTTATATCATTGCATTTGAGAACCAAATAGATGAAATTGAAGACTTGTCATGTCATACTGATTGGATTAATTATCACTTCTGAATCCACTCTTAGATTTAGTTAAGTAAACTAAAGAGACTTAGTCTGAAAAGTGACCTTTTGCAACTATTCTTGAATAACAGAGATAAGGAGAATATCAAAAGTCAGGCAGTATTAACAATCAGTATTCTTGTGCAGGACTAGTCTCCATGCCTTCATAGCCTTTATTTTATCCAGTCATATTTCTTATTTCTAAAATGTATTTTAAAAGGTTTTGTCATATTATTATTTTTCTTTGCAATTCAAAAATGCACTCAATAGTAACCAGAGATGAAATTATGTCCTATACGCATATGCACAAGGGTGAAACATACAGAATTATACCACTGGACATTATTGTTGTTGTTTTTTCTGAGTTATGTAGTAACAGATTGGTTGACAATTTATTTTATTTATTTTTGTCCTGGTTTTTAATCAAGCTTATCTTACTATTTACACAATGTAAATTGAAAAATATACCAAATTAATTAAATGAGTATTTATTGAGCTTTGTATTTGGGATTTAGCTGGAGCATGCTTTCCATAGTTTATAAAGCAGACAGCTATGTACCATGGTGCCATTAACCACAAAAAGAAAGAGTACTAAGATCTTTCTCAGATTATCAACTTACATGCTAGGGTTTAAAAATGAAATATACAAGAAGCAATTTTTGTCTTTCTTGCTCATGTGGTTCTCAAATGTTAAAATCTGAATTGTATTTTTGAAATAGTTGCTTTGATTTCCCTTTGTCTTCTTGTCTTGTGAGCATGAAGATCTCTTTCTTTCATTTTAACACCACTGGACTTAATTATTTTACCCAGATGCAGTGCTCGCTAACACTCAACAATTTTATTGCTTTGGTTTTTTTTTTTTTTTTTAAATTTTTTTTTATGATTTTATTTCATTATTTTCAGAAAGAGGGGAAGGGAGAGAGGCAGAGAGGGAGAGAGAAATCAATGTATGGTTGCTTTTTCACCTGCCTCCAGCCACAGACCTGACTGGAGACCTGGTTTGCAATCTTGTATGTGCCCGGGCTGGGGAATCGAACCTGCGACCTTTAGGTTTGCAGGCCGGCGCCCTATCCACTGTGCTACGAACCAGGGCCGCATCTAAGTTTTTGAGACTATCTCTTCCTTCTAAACACTAGTGTAGTGGAAATCTAAAGTGCAATGTTGTATGGAAGAAATCTGACCTATTTAATCTGGGGCATTTTACATTGTTATTACATTTCTTGATCCTCATTTTCCTAATCTTTAAAATGGCAATAGTAGTTACATGAGGGTTTGTTTGTTTGTTTTTTAGATGATTATATTTTCAGTCCCTATAGTGCACAGTCAATACACAATATACTGCTGGTATGTTATTTTAGAAGATAAGAAGTGGTCACTCAAGCTTTTACTTGGCTTGACATTGGTGGTTAGCTATCAGGGAGGGTGAATAGTTGCTGATCATTTCAGTTTTTGCTCATATAGGAAACTATTTTACTATGCAGTTTAGTCTTAATATTTCCAAAGCAGAATTAAGAGATAAAAAGTCAGTTCATGCTACAGTCTTTAAATGTACTGCACATGTAGAGTACATTATTCATAATTTTACTACATTGGATATCAAGTCAAATAGCAGCAACCTTAAGGAAACTTTTGACTTTTTAAGATGTGAGAAATATCAACTGGTACAGTATGAGTGCATGTGTATGTGATTGCATACACACATAAAATATCCATGGAGATTAGAACATGCACTATATTTTTTCTGTGTAATGCTAGTATGTTTCTTTAGATGTGTTATTTCCCTATTCATTTACAGAATAATCTTGGCATTCTCCCTGGAACTAGGAATACTTACTACACACATCACTTCCTTTAATTCTAATGTCACTGTTGTTCTGTGGCTCATCCAGTGGCAGGTGTTGAACATTGATATAAACAGAATTCTGTCTATCAAAGCCAGATTCCTCCCACTTCCAGTCTTCACTGGCCAACAGAACACCAATGCCAAACTTACTTCCAAATTCAAGTCTCAGGCATGACTTCATTATGCAGCCTGCCAAAACTACAGGCCCATGCACTCCAATTTTTAAAAATTAAGGCAGAATAAATTTTTTTTTTTTTTTTGTCAAAAGAACACCTTGTGATTTTAAGTGATGCACTTCTAGTTTTGCAGCTGTTTTTTGTGAAATTAGTGAATTGAGCTCACATTGCTGTTAATTACTTAGTAATATTTCTTTTTGAATATAGCAAAACTGCCTAATTAGGAAATAACTGTTTTTCACCATAACTATCCCAAACTATGTATTGTGCAACAAAAATGTGCTGAAAACTTGAAATTCTCAATAAAACCTAAGCATCTTAACATTCTAAGTAATTTGAAATAATTAATGGAGTCTTTTGACCAAACCATTTGTATAAATAAGGCTTTATTTTAGTGACCTATGAGTTATTTGAAACAATTTAGATTTTAAAAATGCATAATTTCAGAATACAGAATGCTTCTGTTCTCTTTAAATCATTTTCCCCCTGGGGTATGGGGGAGCAGTGATATTGGTGTAAACAGTTTTGATAAATTTAAAATACCATTTAAAAGCAGTAACATTAAAAGATAATGTTAGAAAGACTGGACTTGAACATGTATTTTTTTTTTAAGATTTTTTTTATTTCATTATTTTTAAGAAAGAGGGGAAGGGAGAGAGGCAGAGAGGGAGAGAGACATCAATGTGTGGTTGCCTTTCACGGGCTTCCAGCCACAGACCAGATTTGCAACCTGGTTATGTGCCCTGGCTGGGGAATCGAACCTGCAACCTTTGGGTTCGCAGGCCAGTGCCTTATCCACTGTGCTACCAGCCAGGGGGTGAACATGTATTTTTTATCATATTAATTATTTGGAATTTGAGAAAACTTTTATTAAAAATATTTTTTCCTCTATCCTTTTAAGACACTAGTACTTTCATAACCATGTGTATACCAAACTTCAACATCTTTTAGAATACAGGTAACCCCTATGTAACATAGTTGTTAGGTTCCTAAAAAATGTGGTGTTATGCAAATTTCTGTTATACAAAACAAATAACTATTACAAAAAAGGGGGTTAGGTACCAAAAAAAAATTTAAGTACTTTTTAAGATTTTATTTATTATTTCCAGAAAGAGGGGAAGGGAGAGAGGGAGAGAAGGAGAGAAGGTGAAAAACCTCAATGTATGGTTGCTTTTCACCTGCCTCCAGCCACAGACCTGGCTGGAAACCTGGCTTGCAACCTGGTTATGTGCCCAGGCTGGGGAATTGAACCAGTGACCTTTGGTTTTGCAGGCTGGCGCCTTATCCACTGTGTTACCAACCAGGGCTAGGTTCCAAAATATTTAAACATATTATTATATTTTTATAATAAGATAAATATCTATTTTAAAGCAATTGTCACCAAATGTGACAGTAACGTGTATTAAATATTACTATGTATTAAATAATATGTATTAAATAATGTTTTCTTCATCATCTCTACTAAGCACCATTAACCAAGAGCATTTTCTTTTTGACAAGATATCTCATTTAAAATTTTTCATTTGAACATGAATATCATATCAGATTTGCCTATGTTATTTGGGGATTTCCTTAATTTCGAATGAGATATCTTGTGCTCTCAAAGCTCTTTATTATGTTTCATATTGTTTGGGGACTTCTCTAATTCTTAAACTGTGTTAGCGTGAAACCATATTCTAGGATGCCATGTTGTATAAGGGTTTTCCATAATTCTTGAACCCTGTAAGAGCAGAACTGTGTTATAGAAGCGCCATGTTATATGGGGGTTACCTGTACATTTTTATATTGATAAAATTAATCTCTTCAGATTACAACATTTTCTGAAATTTATTCTCTTAAATTTAGTCAAAAGTGCAATATACAAGATATATAATCTCAATCAGGTCAAGATAATGTGAAAATATATCAATTGAGTTTTAACAAAATTCTGTATTATAAGTTGATGAAGATCAAGGATGTTCATCATTCTTAGGTGTTTTTCCAAAGTTTTCCCTCTTGGATTTAGGAGAAATAGCAATCAGTACTTACAAAGAAATCAAGTTTTATACAGGCATTCAAATTAGTGTATTTCTTTTCTGGTATTATTTGAAAATATATATTCTGAAAAAAGAAAACACATAGTTCCTGTATGCATTATAATAAATCTCCTAGAAAATACCACTATCCTGAGCTGACAAGATAATAAAAACATCTACAAGGGGACCAAAACTTAGGAAAGCACTATGGCAAATGATAAATTCAGAAACCTAATACTTTAAGGTTTAATAGCAGGTGGCACTGGGAGCAGTAAAAGATCCTTGATTCGCAGAAGGAATAATAAATTCTTATTGTATTGAAATATTGAATCAGAAATTATAGTTCCCCATTTAAGAATATGAAGTATAAATACTTTTTAATTTAAAAATAATTTCTATTTCAAAAACTATAATCATATTCAAGCTCTCAGAAAACAGATCAAGAAATGAAACATTATTTCATTTATGAGACTTGTATAAGTTTAGACAAAATTAGACAGGAATGATGCCTGAAAAAAATGCATTGCAACTCTTTATTTTATTTTTTATTTTTCTAATTTTTAAAAAATTTATATTTTAGATTTTATTTATTATTTTTTAGAGAGAGGGGAAGGGACAGAGTCAGAGAGGGAGAGAGACATCAAAGTGTGGTTGCCTTTCACCTGCCTCCCGCCACAGATCTGGTTGGAGACCTGGCTTGCAACCTGGTTTTATGCCCTGGCTGGGAATCATATCAATGACCTTTGGGTTCACAGGCCAGCACCTTATCCACTGTGCCACCAGCCAGGGCTGCAACTCTTTATTTTAAAAAATAGACATGAAAATTGTAAACAACATAGCTAAATCACATTAGCTAAAAAATCATAATGCATTCTAAATAGAGGTAATCTTAGGAACTCAAGTTTGAATGAATAGGAAATAAATCAATTAATGTAATCCATCACATTAAAGAAAAGGATAGTGTAATTGTCCAAATAAATACACCAGAATTTCTAATAAAATTAAATATGCATTCTTAAAGTAACTCTATCAAAATAAGAATAAAAGCACATTTTATCCTGATATTTTGAATATAATGTGGATGTCAGCTATCATAACCTATTATCTGAAACCTAGACAAACCTTAGAAACCAAAAACTAAGTGAAAAAAACCCATATCTTAAAATTATACATAGATCAATTATAATCACCATGCTATAAGTTGCTAAGAGAGTAGGCCTTAAATGTATTCACTGCAAAAAAAAAAAAAAAGAATAGTTATGATGTGATGGATGGAAGAGTTAGCTAACACTATGGTGGTAATCATTTTGCAACTTAGCAACTTGCAGGTGTATCAAGTTAACAATTTGTGCACTTTAAACTTACACAATCTTGCATGCCAAATATAGCAGGTCTGTCTGGAAAAAAGTCTAGCCATTGTTAATATCATGAGAACAGTTTGCACTACATCAATGTAACCTGGCAGCCAAGGAGAGTGGACTGGAATGCATGTACATGAACAATGACTTCACTATAGTATCAGTGGGATGGTAGATGCCTGTTGGGTGAGCATGTGTACTGTGTGGCCATTGCCTTCAAAATGACTGAGTGAGTAGAACAACAAGTCTGCATCTCATTTTGAATTAAGCTTGAAAATTCCTCCATAGAAATTACTGAGCTGATTCAGAAGGCTGCAGCTATGGGCAACTGGTGATTGGCAGGTTCATCAGACAATGCACTTGCTCATGTATCATGTCTCATGCAGAGACTTTTGGCAAAACATCAAATCACCCAGGTGACTCAACCCCACTACATCCCAGATTTGGTGCCCTGAAACTTCCAGCTTTCTGCAACACTAAAATCACCTTTGAAAGGAAAGAGATTTCAACACTGTTTGTTGATTTGTTGATGATTGCCATTCTGACAGGTGTGAGGTGGTATCTTATTATGGTTTTAATTGATGGCTAGTGATATTGAGCATTCTTTCATATGCGTTTGGGCCCTTTGTATGTCTTCCTCAGAGAGTTGCCTGTTCAGGTCCTATGCCCATTTTTTAATTGGGTTGTCTGTCTCCCTGGTCTTGAGTCACATAAGTTCTTTATATACTTTGGATATCAAACCCTTGTTTCCCATACAGTTGGTTCCCTTTTAATTTTGCTGGTGTTTTCTTTAGCTGAACAGAAACTTTTCAGTTTGATATAGTCCCATTTGTTTATTTGTTCATTTCCTTTGCCCTTGGTGAAGTATGAGTAAACATATTTCTGCATAGGATATCTAAAGTTTTACTGCCTATATTTTTCTCCAGGATCTTTATGGTGGCAATGCTTATGTTTAAGTCCTTTATCCATCTTGAGTTTATTCTGGTGTATGGTGTAAGTTGGTGGTCTAGTTTTAAATTTTTTTGCATGTTGCTGTCCAGTTCTCCCAACACCACTCCATTTTATGTTTCTTCCCCCTTTGTAGAGGATGTGGGGAAAAGGGAACCCTGATGCACTGTTGGTGGGAATGCAGGCTAATGCAGCTACTATGGAAAACAGTATGGAATTTCCTTAAAAAACTAAAAATGGAACTGCCTTTTGATCCAGCAATTCCACTACTAGGACTATACCTGAAGAACCCCGAAACACCAATTCAGAAGAACCTATGTACCCCTATGTTCACAGCAGCTCTATTTCAATAGCCAAGTGCTGGAAACAGCTTACGTGCTCATCAGTGGATGATTGGATCAAAAAACTTTGGTACATTTACACAATGGAATACTATATAGCAGAAAGAAAGAAGGAAGTCCTACCATTTGCAACAACATGGATGGAACTGGAGAGTATTATGCTTAGTGAAATAAGCCAGTCAGTGAAGGACAAATACCATATGATCTCACCCATTACAGGACAATAATGAGCAAAACAAACAAACAAGCAAAACAGACCCAGATACATGAATACAATGAATAGACCTTCAGTGGGCAAGGGGGAAGGAAGAGAAGGGAGGAGGAGGCAAAGAAGGGGAGCAGTTTAGTCAAGGAACTAGTATAGAAGAACCATAGACATAGATAACAAGTGGGATTGACTTTGGTGGGGAGTGAGTAGGTGGGGAAGAGGGCAGAGAAGAATAAAAAGGGGATGGATGTAATACAACAATAAAATAAAATTTTAAAAATAAAATAAAATAATAAAGGAAAGAGATTTCAAATTATCCATGAGATTCAAGACACTTCAATAGGGCAGCTGATGATGACTGGAACTGTGTGAGGTCTGAAAGTACCTACTTTGAAGGGGACTGAGGCCCCATTGTCCTTTGTACAATGTTTCTTATATCTTCTCCACCAAATGTCTCTGTTTTTCCTATTATGTGGCTGGATACTTTCTAGACAGATCTGGTGTATCAATAAAGCTGAAAGTAGTGGCTTTTCTTTTTATAACCCAAGTAACTGATTTAACCTTTTATCTCTGAGGCATCCATTTCAAAGAGGCATCCTCTTCAAAGAAACGTAATGTCTGATATTCACATTGCTAACCTCATACTCCATAGAGCCAGGCAGCCTCCTTCTGCTGAGGTTCCTTCATTTTAGAGATCTTCATTAATTTTGATAACTGACCATTTGAACTAATTGTTTTTTTTTTTTTCTTCTTCCTGCTGCTGTTTTACATTTAACATAAAGAGTGAGCCAGTGAAATGAAGGTTCTCACCTTCAACCACAATTAACAGCAGAACCCCAGCCCCATGTGTTGTACACATTTTAGGGAATGTAAGTAATAAACTATTTTCTCCAAAGTTTCCTAACTCTTAATGCTGAAGGATGTTTTGCAATCATAATAAGTTGCACAGGAGTTGGTCTAGCCCTATCATTGTTTTGGAAAGGTGAGATGCCTGTGGAAAACTTACTGGTTGGCTAGGGTGAGTGCTCCCAGGCATTTCTAACAGGTATCATTACTGTCATAGATTGAGACCTTTACAAAACAACAAGATGCCAATTACGTAAAGATGAAAACTCACAGATCTAAGTAATGAATTGTTAAGGACATATACATATATGTATATTAAATCTATCAAAAGAAGGGAATGAGACCAGGCACCAAGAGGGATCTACTAGGCTGCAACACCCCCTTTGAAGAAAAAAGACAGCAAGTCCCCAAAAACCTTTGCCACGAATGGTCCAGCCACTCTCAACAATACAGTGTATACACGACCTTTGCAGCCTTAAAGCAGATGAAATAGACTTTGTTAGGCAGCACCCTACATAAGAAGACCACTTGGAGACCAGGCAACAGGGAAGGAACAGGTTATTAGGGAACAAGGGGGAGGGGAAAGGGAAGTTGCTGATACCAGAGTCACAGCTACCAGAGATAGCGCTGAAGGATGCAGTCTGTTGGGGGTTTTGTTTGTTTGTTTGTTTTTTAAGAATTTATTCCTTATCCCCAGAGAGAAGGGCAGGGAGGGAGGAAGAAAGGGAGAGAAGCATCAATGTATGGTTGGCTTTCGCCTGCCTCCAGCTATGGACCTGGCTGGAGACCTGGCTTGCAACCTGGTTATGTGCCCTGGCTGGGAATTGAACCAGCGACTTTTGGGTTCACAGGCCAGTGCCAACCATGGAGCCACCAGGTAGGGCTGTTGGGGTTTTTATATCTCTGCCTTCTCTGGTTCTTATAGGCTAACTAAGGTATGCAAATTTTGTGATTTAGCTGCCGGGCCTTTGTTTCAATTTCAAGAGCACTGTCTGCAAAGCCCAGCCTGCAAAACCTGCAATGTCTAGGCTGTTAACAACTGCAACTGTCTGGGTTCAATGACCCCATTGGTCGGTGGTGGAGTTTTTCTACCCTGTGCAGATGATTCACCTTACAGACTTATTAAAACCCAAAGAGATTTAAAAAAAAAAAAAAAAAAGTCATTGTATACTTACATTGGGGCCAGTTCTTCAGGAGAATTTAATGATTGTAAATACATATGCACTCAATTTCAAAGTCTCTATAGGAAGCAAATATTAACAGATCGGAAGGCAGAAACAGATCAGTGCAACAAGAGTATGAAACTTCAGTTCAAACAATGGATCTATGACACAGGGAGAAAAATCAATAAGGGAACATTGGATGTGACCTATACTAAGGCCAAATGGACCTAACAGGCCTATGTAGGTCATTCTTCCCCAGAGCAGCAAGCACATTGCTCTTAAAGCACACGCAGGACATCTCCAGAGTAGGTCATAGGCCACAAAACAAGTCTTAACACATTTAAGAATTTTGAGATCATATTGAATATCTTTTCTAACTACAGTGTTTTGAAACCAGAAATCTAGAGCAGCAATAAAGCTGGAAAATTAAACAATGGGCAGAAATTGAACAATGTACTGCTGAACAACCAGTGTGTCATGAAAGAAATGGTAAGGAAAATAAAAATATTCACCTGGAGAAAAGCAAAAATAGAAACAACATATTAAAACCTCTGGGATGAAGCAAAAATAGTTTTAAGGGGTAGTTTATAAAAATAAGTGCCTACATTAAGAAAAAGAATCTCACATAAGTAACCTAACTTTATACCTCAAGGAACTAGAAAAAGAAGTATAAATTAAGTGCAAATTTAGCAAAAGAAAATAAATATCAGAGCAGAAATTAAATACATTAGAGACTAGAAAAGCAATAGATAAGATCAATGCATCTAAGATTTTTTTGCAAAGATAAACAAAATTGACGAAACTATAGTTAGATTAAGGAGAGTCAACATCAGAAATAAAGCAAGACAATACCATAGAAATAAAAAATAATGTAAGAGATTGCTATGAACAATTATAGTTTTATAAATTGGACAACCCAGAAAAAATGGATGCATTTTTAAAAATATACCACTATCCAGGATGAATCACGAGGAAACAGAAAAATCTGAAAGGACCTACAACTAGAAAAAAGACTGAATCAGTAATACAAAAAATTCCCAACAAAGAAAACCCAGATTGATTTTACTGATGAATTCTACCAAACATTTTAAAGATAATTAATACCAATTTTTCTCACTCTTCAAAAAAATTGAAACTTGTTTTGTGAAATCTACATTATCCTGATACCAAGACCAGAGAAGAACACCGCAAACAGGAAAGTTAGAGACCAATGTTCCTGAAGAACCTAGATGTAAAAATCTTCAAGCAAATACTAATAAATATCATTTAACATCAGGTTAAAAAAAAACATATGTGCTGGCTTCGGCAGCACATATACTAAAATTGGAACGATATAGAGAAGATTAGCATGGCCCCTGCGCAAGGATTACACGCGAATTCGTAAAGCATTCCATATTAAAAACAAAAACAAAAACAAAAAAAACATACACTGTGATCAATTGTGATTTGTCCTTGGGGTGCAAGGAAGTTTAAAACATGCAAATCAATAGATTGATACACTACATTAACAATGATAGGTAAAAATCACACAATCATCCCAATAGATGAAGAAAAAGCATATGACAAGATTCAAGATTCTTCATGATAAAATCTCTCAAGAAATTAATTTTAGAGTAAATACAAATAATAAATGCTATATGTGGCAAGCACAGCTCAGCATAATACTTAATAGCAAAGAGCTAAAAGCTTTTCCTCTAAGATCAGGAACAAGACAAAGATGCTGACCCTGAACGTTCATCAATGTATGACCAAAAATTCTAGCCCAAGCAACCAGGCAAGAAAAAGAAATAAAAATGATCTATGTAGAAAAGGAAGAAACAAAATTGTCAGTGGTTGCCAATGAGATGATCTTATACACAAAATATCTTAAAGCTGTCTATAAAAAAATATTAGAATTAACAATGGAATTTAGTAAAGTTGTAACATACACAGTCAATATAAAAATTAGTTGTGTTTTTACACACAGCATTTATATTAACTTTTTTATTTTATTATTTTTAAGATTTTATTTATTATTTTTAGAGAGAGAGGAAGGGAGAGAGCCAGAGAGGGAGAGAAACATCAATGTATGGTTGCCTTTCACCTGCCTCCAGCTACGGACCTTGCTAGAGACCTGGCTTGCAACCTGGTTATGTGCCCTGGCTGGGGAATCAAACCAGCAATCTTTGGGTTTGCAGGCCAATGCCTTATCCACTGTGCTACTAGCCATGGCTGTAATAACTTTTTAAAAATACCATTTACAATAACACTAAAAATAATATAATACTTAAGGATAAACTTAACCAAAGAGGTGAAAGACCTGTGCACTGAAAACTATAACATTGATGGAAAATTATGAAAAAAAAAAAAAAAAAGATACAAATAAATACAACATATCTCCTCTTCTTGCATTAGAAAAATTAATATTATTAAAATGTTCTTGCTTGTATAAAGCAATGTATAGTCTTAATGGAACTCATAAAATTTCAATGACATTTTTTACAGACATTTTTTACAGAAATAGAATAAAGAGTCTTAAACTTCGTATAGAACCACAATGACCCTGAATAACCAAAGCTATCTTGAGAAAGAAAGAACAAAACTAGGAGTATCATACTTTTTATTTTCAAACTATATTACAAGGGTATAGTAATCAAAACATTGTGGTATTGGTATAAAAACAGATTAATAACCTGTTTGATTAAATGTTATCAGTTCAACAGATCCAATGATCAAAAATAGATCAATGTCCAAGTAGTAATCCATTGTGTAAATGCCCTATAGCTGTTTTATCCACTCATCTATTGATGGACACTTGGGATGCTTCCATATCTTGGCAACTGCAAATAACACTGAAATGAACATAGGGGTACTTAGGTTCTTTCAAATTAATGTTTAAAGTTTCTTTGGATATAGTCCCAGAAGTGTGATCACTGGGTCATAAAGCAGTTCCATTATTATTTGAGGTATCTTTATACTGCTTTCAACAGTGGCTGCACCAATCTACATTCCCATCAACAGTATAAAGGGCTCCCCTTTCTCCACACCTTTGCCAGCACTTGATGGTTTGCTGATCTTTTGATAATAGCCATTCTGACCAGTGAGAGATGATATCTCATTGTGATTCAATTTGCCTTTCTCTGATGATCAGTGATGTTGAAAACCTTTTCTTATGTCTATGGACCATCTGTAAGTCTTCTTTTGGAAAAAAATATCTATTCATGTCCTTTGCCCTAAATAATTGAACTGTTGAAAAAAGAAAATTTTACAATTTGTGACAGCATTGATGTACCTGGAGAATATTATGTTAAGTGAAATAAGCCAGTCAGAGAAGGACAAACACCATATGATTTCATTCATATGTGGAATCTAGTGAACGAACTGAACCAACAAGAAAGTAGAGATAGACTCATAGATGGAGAGCAGGCTAAGAGTGCTAGGGGAGGGTTCAATGGTGGAGGGATGGAGCAAAAAGGCAAAAGGACTCTTGGACATGGACAACAGTGTGGTTATTGCAGGAGGGAAAGGAGGTTTAAGGATAAAATGGTAATGGAAAATGATCAATGAAACAGAATAGAGAGCCCAGAAATAAACCAAGGTCAATTAACTTTGACAAAGGTGCCACGAACATACACTCCGTAACAAATAGTCTCTTCAATAAATGTTGTAGGGAAAACTGGATATCCACATGCAAAAGAATGAAATCGGATCCTAATAATACTGTTCACAAAAACTCATGATGGATTAAAGGCTTAAATGTAAGTCCTGAAACTGAAATAATTCTAGAAGATGAAACAAATGGGAATACTTCTTGACGTTGATTCTGTAATAGTTCTATGGGCATGACAACATAAGCACAGGCAACAAAGCAAAAATAAACAATGGGACTCCATAAAAAAGCAAAACACACACACACACACACACACACACACACACACACATCTGTACCACAAAGGAAACAGTCAACAAGAGGCAATCTATGCAATGGAAGTGAATATGTACGCACCATGTATTTGATAAGGGACTTATCTAAAATATATAAGGAACTCACACAATTCAGTAGCAAAACCCCACAAGTAGTCCAATTAAAAAATGACAAAAGGACCTAAGCATTTCCAATGTATACATACAAATAATCAACAAATACATATTGATTCAACATCATGAATCATCAGGGAATACAAAGTAAAACTGTAATGGGATATCACATCACATGGGTCCGGATATCTATGATCAATAAAACAAGAGACAAATGCCAACGAGGGTGGGAAAGATAGGTAAACTTGGTGCACTGGATGTGTTAATTTGATTGTGATGCTAATTTTAAAATGTACATGTATATCAAATCATGTGCACTTTAAATGCTGAATTTCACTTGTCAGTTATATCTTCAAACCTCATGTCACCACACACAAATACAATAGAAGGCAGACTCCCAATCTGAATTCAGCATATAAATAAAAACCATATGATTCTTTAATTAGCTCTTTCATAAAATGTACATGGCACTGATGATTGGTCAAATTAGATATTTTTTAAAAAAGAACAGAAATAACCCTGACTGATGGCTCAGTACAAAGGCGGGTCCGTGGCTGGAAGTAGGTGAAAGGCAACCATACATTGATGTTTCTCTCCCTCTCTGCCTCCCTCCCTTCCCCTTTCTCTAAAAATAATAAAGTCTTTTTCAAAAAAAGAACAGAAATAGCCTTCAAAGGATAGAAAAAAGCTGGGACATAGTATATAATGAAACTTCCTTTCAATCTGTTAATAGACCTATCTGTTGTCCCCAGGAATGACTTTGTATACCATTATATGTATTTCTCCCATTGTGTAAATTTTTATTCTATTTTTGAGGTGTTTAACTTCAGGTCTCCTGATAAATAGTAGCAAGTATGTGTAAGAAAAATGATGTGATGGGCAAAAATAACTGATACAAGAAATAGCCACTTAGGTAATAGTTTAGATAGCAATAAAATACTCATACATTTTTTGCCAAAAATGAAGTCACTCCTTTTGTGTTTCAGCCCAAAACAAAACAAAACTTTATTGGATTATTCTATTTTGTATATTTTTTTAAAGATTTTTTTTTTTTTTTTTTTTAGTTTTTTTTTAGTTTTTAGAGAGGGATAGGAAGAGAGGCAGAGAGGGAGAAACTTCTGTGTATGGTTGCCTTTCACCTGTCTCCAGCTGCGGGTCTGGCTAGAGACGTGGCTTGAAACCTGAATTTTGTATATATATTTTTAAAATTTTATTATTTTCCAGAGAGAGGGGAAGGGAGAGAGGCAGAGAGGGAAAGAGATATAATGTATGGTTGTCTTTCACCTGCCTTCAGTTGAGAACTGGCTGGAGACCCGGCTTGCAACCTGGTCATGTGCCTTGGCTGGGAATCTAACCAGTGACCTTTGGGTTCACAGGCCAGCACCTATTCACTGTGCTACCAACCAGGGCTGAATTTTGTATATTTTTAATTTATTTTATTTTACTGTTGTTCAGTTACAATTGTCCCAGTTTTTCTCCCATTGCTCTCCTCTACCCTGTGCACCCCTGCAGTCAACCCCCACCCTGTTGTCCATGCCCATAGATCCTTTATACTTGTCCCATGTCTGATTTTGTTGTAGGTTCTACAAATATTTTGACAGATTTTTCCAGCTTCTAGGATATTTTTTTTTTGTTTTCCATTAAATATGTTTTTTTTTCTTTTAATTTTATTGTTGTTGTATTACATCCATCCCTTTTTTTCTCACTTCTAGGATATTTTAAGCAAAAATAGTATCAGTATGGATTATGACACAAGTATAGGAATAAATATATCAATTTTAGCATACACACACAACAATTAACTTCGTATTGGTTTGACAAGCTGTGGTTGGTTTTACCATGATATACTGATTTTATTGCACATCATTGTGGTCATAGCATCATGTATCTGGCATGTAATTGTAACAAAAACAGTTCTGTCTGTATCATTTTAAATAACAGCAACTATATGTTAATTGCATAGCTTTATATGGAATCATAGTAACTATAATAGAGAACAGTATCAACCAGTATGACTCCTACTTTTGGAACAGAGTTTTAAATGGACTATGTTGATGCTGTTTGAAGGATCCAAACGAAGGAAAGAACTAGCTGGCATTAATCACTCTCTTCTACACAGTCCCATAGTGCTTTGATTAGTTCTTAATTGAAGAAGTTCATTCTGTTTTGATTTAGTGCATGGTCTATGAAAGTCCATCACCTCTACCTAACTGCAGTTTTCTTGTGTAGTGCCCCGTCTCATTCATCTTTCATATCCCACAGCTCTTAGTAATAATTGTTCATATATGGAACAGTCATTACCAAAAAGAATAAAGAATTCCTTTTTTAAAATTGCTTTCAGGAATTTGGTGCAACCATACAGGAGCGAAGACGACACAGAAATTGCAAAGACAATTAAGACTCAGTGGACTTCATTGGGCCTCGAAGACGTGCAGCTTGTGAACTATTCAGTGCTGCTCAGCCTGCCAGGCCCCTCGCCCAGCTCCGTGACCCTGAGCAGCAGTGGCCTCTGCTTTCATCCCAATGGCCAGCCTTGCAGCGGAGACACCCTAGCACAGAGCAGCCAAGATCTGCTCTCCTCATACGCAGCCTATTCTGCCAAAGGAACTCTGGAGGTAATGTGACCATTTGTCTCTGTCATTTACAGTGAAATAGAATTAGAAAACAACAGCTTTCAGCTAAATTGCACTAACTGGCAAGATGCAACCTACAAAGTAACCATTAAATGCTCTCAGTGTGCAGGTGCCAGGAAAGGGAAAGGAAGGCTCCGATTGCCTGACACTTTGCCTGTTATATTTCCAAAGTGAAAACACTTTACAAGAATTTAATTGAAAAGTGTTGAGCACATGATTGAGTCATTCACATTTTGCTTAAGTCATATAGTGCTCATTCATTTCCTTCTTTGGTTTTGAAGGGCAAAATTTAATAGATTGATATGGACAGGAAGAATAGAAATGGAGGCCACTGTGTTTTGAAATTATGTACACACGCACAAGAAATAGTAGGAAATTGATGTGATTATTCACACATTTAGGATTTAATACACGGTACTTATACTTTCTTAATGGAAAACACCTGAGCCCGATGTCCAGCTGTGGATTATTGTTTGCTATTTCCTGGGTTAGCTGGGTCTTTTGTTGTTGTTGTTCCTTTTTGTTTTGCTGTGTTTTTTTGGCATTGTTGTTATGTGCATGGCTACTAGAGTAACATGGACTAGTTTCAACCTCGGCTCCCCAGTTACCCACTATGACTTATTCATGGAGGGCTCTTCCCTTATCTTTATAATGTGGATAATCATAGTTCCATATCATAAAGGAGTTATGAGAATTACATTGGGGAATATCTATAAATCTGGAAAGACAGAGCCTACAGGCCATGGTAAAGACAATATCGCAGTTAGGTACAATATACACTTGGTCCCTAGTTTTCTTAAACAGCAACTATTCTATGTCCATGTAAAGGTATTAATTTAATAAGCACATTTAGTCTTTTATAAAACTGTCAATTGCCTCACTTAATACAAATGAAATAATGTTATAGTTCTAATTGTTGTTAATGATTGGCACAGATTTTAAGAATCTCACTTCTGATCCACTCTGATTAATATATGAAATATTTAAATCATTTCAAGTTACTTTGCAGAAATATATGTTTATTCCATAATTATATAATCTATATTATAAATTTACATAAACACATCTATATTTTGGGGGGACTGTGGTGGGAGAGTCAGTTTACTGGTGGTTCAACATTGTGGTCTGTGTTGTATCATTCTCTGACTTAAGCAGAAGACTGCATATGGAAGTACAACTTTGAAAAGCCTTATCAGTAATTAAAAGTTACTATAATATTAAATGTCTGAAGTATTTCTAGTATTTCTGTTTGATTTGATTAATAGGTACTATCTCTATTAGGCAATCATGGCAACACACTTGTGTATTAATGAAGGTAGAAGGGGAGGGGGCTGCCTAGTTCAAAAGCTTGGTCTCAAGTCAAAATGCTAAAGTTCTCCCACATATTTTCCCTCACACTCCCACTCCTGCATAAGCCCCACACGTTTCCAGCCTCCTCTCTCTTCCAGCTGATTACAGTCCAGCACAGCCATCTTCTCCATAAATAAAACTATGCCCCAGACACAAAACAACAAAACCTCAGGAACTTGAGAGGGTCCTTGGAAATATCCTCATGTGTTTGTTTTTTAATTTTCTGTGCTAAACATTTAATATTCCTTGAATGAGGTGATATGGAAAAGCCATGAATTTATAACTGTGCTGTTTCAGCTGTGGGGACCCTTCAATCATCTGCTGGGCCCATTAGATTTTTTTTAATGTTTCAATAGCACCATACTTTTGAGAGTTTTCTACACATTTATCTTCTCAGTTGAAAACCTTTAATTATTTGTCTGTTTGTTTTATGAGATAGAAAACCAAGGTCCACTACAAAACCATGGAATTACAGTGGTATCTTGGTACTCAACTTGTCATTTATTTTGGAACTTGTGATGAATGGCAAAACCAATGAGAACTGAGCTACTAAATGATGAAACATTTTCTCTTGCTGGGTCAGGTGTTGTTGTTACACAAATTCTAGCAAGTGCATGGAGTCTTGAGCAAGTGCCAAGTGCTAAAGCAGTTTTTTTGTCATCAAAATGCTCTGAGCACTAAGTTTGATGAGTTCTGAGGCTGATGAGTACCAAGGTATAACTGTGTTTAAATATCTATGAAGTCTTAGGTCATTTGAGACACTCCTAACATTTATAAATTCTATAAAGGCTGCCATTTTAATAAAGAAGTGTTGGGAAAGATGTCAATGTAGCTATTAAATGGGAGAAATAAGTAGCTGTAGATGCAGAAGTATGTACTCCATTTTTGAAATATTAACCTTAAATAAAAGAAAGTAGTGTTGAAGAAACTAAAGTGCAATTAGAATAAAACAAACACCTCAATAAGAAGCACAACATTTGAGAAGTTAACCAAGCAAATTAAATGAAAACACTAACGATAGCTTTTTAAAATTATAGTAATAATTTAAATGTATTATGGTAGGTACATAGTAATTTAAATATCCATCCAATAAATGATATAAGTTATTGATATTGATTTTTAAATATCTATATTTGTATTATAATTTTCAAAAGTAAAACAATTTATAGGTGACTATTTTATATGTATATGTAATACAAGCATATTTTATATACATGTTTTAGATAGATGTACTATTGAAACTCACATATTCTAATTAATGTAACACTGATAATGTTTCTGTATCCTTTTAGAACATTTCATAATTCAAATCAAGCTCAAGAGGTTGCTGCTGCTGATTCAGGCATACCTAATTTTTATTTTGAGTACATTGCATTTGCATAAATTTCTATCAAGCAGAGCCATTAACAAGTTCCTAAATTATTCTAGTTTGACTGTTAGCAAAGCTCCCCACTACTTCTGCTTTTGACAAGGTTATTTGTAGAAGAGGAGTGCCCATTTTCTTTGAAGAGCTGTCATGTCCATTCATCATACGACTGTTTAGTATAAGCTTCCAATTTTTGCTTTCTGGTAACAGTCTAAACAGCATTTGTGATATCTGAGATCTAGTTGGAGACCTGCTTAGTGCCAGCATGATGGATGGTGTACTTCGCCACTTCTTTGTAATTCCTTGTGCACTGGAAAGGTGACATTGTTTACCCCATCATAATGACAGGTGGGTCAGTAAAGGTCCCAAGGAGAATTGTCCTGTCAGATGCAAATACATATTAAAACCATACATAAATAATTTAGCATGAGTGAGTTAGTTTCAGGGGATAAACAGTAATGTATAATTTTTATTAAAAAGTATGACTATAACATCATGATAATGTTGAAGACATTGGTAATGAATATTGACAATGTTTAGTCAATTTTATAAATAGAATATATAACTTTATATAATTCCTTTATATAATTCCTGTGCTATATAAGCACAATTATTTCTTTTGTGCTTCATGGACAACACACAAATGTAGACAAGCAAAAGGGACAATTAATATGTAATATGGTTTGGTCAGATTCGATCAGCCATGTTCTTATTTTTGAATAGGGCTTTTTTTTTCATTCTAATACATTTTTTGGATTTTAGGTTTCTTTTTGTTGAACATTATTTTGAAAGACAAGCCAAATAATACAATTATATGTAGAAATTTATTTTTACCAACTCATTAACTATGATTAAAAAATTGTTACTGACACAATTATCACTATCCCATTCCTCAGAGAATCCAGACTAGCATCCTTTCTATCAACCACCCAATTGTAGTTTGGTCACTTTAATTCTGTAAATCTTAATATTCTCCCTTGTATAAGGGGAATAATAATAATATCTCAAGTGGTTGTTGTGGTGAGGAAATTATATAAACCATGAAAAATGATTGGCACTTAGAAAGTACTGAATAAATGTTAGCTATTTTTACTATATGTATAAAGTAGACACATTCAAATGGATTAAATTAGGAAAATATCTAACTATCTATCATAAGATTTGGAGGTAGCAACTTTACCTTATTGTCTGAATATATTCTTCTCTTCCTGCCCCCAGTTTAAGGTGACAAATACTAATCATCAGAGAGAAAAATGTCTTGATAAATATAAATAAAATAAACTATATATAAATCCTTAATCATATTTATAGTTGAAAACCCAAAGAAGTTAGGGATGAACTATTATTTTTGAATACAGAATTACAAATCATTGTCAAGTTGGGCCCAAAGAGCATTCTTATCTTTGTTTTGTAAAATATCAAAACAGTTTAACATATAAAATCTGTGCACTATCAAATATTTTGTTAAATTGTCTTAAACAGTAAAAATACCATCACTACATGGAATCTTTGAATAAATTATAGTTAAATGTCTATTTTCTCATGGCTAGAAAAAGTTAGTCTTCCTGATTTATTTTTAATATTATCAAAGAAAAGCAAACTTATCAGTGTATAGTAAAAGGCAATTCTACATGCATTTGGTTCAGAAGCATTCCTGTTATAGACACAACTATCAGAAAGATTAAGGAGTAAAATGGAATTGTATTATTGTTTGAGTTGTTAAGGAGTAAAATGGAATTGTATTATTGTCTGAGTTGAAGATGAAGCTGCTGTCTTGACAACAGAATATAAGCTTGGAGCAGATTTTCAATGTTGAAAATGACTTGGCATTTTACATCTCCCAGTATTTTCTCTTGGCATCTATCTTTTGATCAACAATGAATATTGTCAGATAAATAGCTGTGAAAACACATTTTGGTTTATAGTTGTTATTAGTTTAAAAATATTACATATAATCTCTTTGCCTAAATCCCATCTATTTCTGATATCAGGAGCTTTGTACACTGAGTTAACAAAACAATTCCATTCCATAATTCTGCTAATTTGAGGATAATAACCCTGGGATTAGTTTTCATATATTTAAGTATATATATATATATTTTTTTCCCTAGTATTTGAAATTTAGACAGAACATTTACAAATAAAGTAGTGATCTGTCACAGCATATTATTTATAATTAAACATTTGTTTTAAAGTTTATACCTGGGAAAGAAAACAAAAGGATATGAAATAAAAATTTTGAAACAAGGATACTTGAATTCCAATAAATAGGATGTTTTTGTGAGAAAGTATTTGACTACAGGATTTTGATTTAACTAGTTATTTATGAAGTTTCCCAATCTCTATAACTGTTATTTGACAGAAAATCTAGGTTATATTATATTTTTATTTTTGATATGATTAAAAGTATACCACTTATAAAATTAAGAGGTAATATAATTTTAGTAGAGCTAATTTATATTTTAATTTTCATAAATTATCAATATTTAAAAATGTAGTTTTCAAGTAAGATTACCTCACTTTAGAGCTAAAGAGATCTATGCAAAAGTTGGTGCTTAGGTTTATGCACTATTTTGATATATTAATCTAATTGATTTTAAAAGGCAGAATTTTCTCATATTATTTTCACTAGCCTAGGAACACTTCTCTAGAATGAATTTGCAACTACTTCAAAATTCATGCCTTAATAAGTTAAATGTAATTCATTAAATAAAGAGTCCTGTGATTATTAATGTTTTCCTTTTATTTTAATTCAATATTGCAAGATTGACTAATATAGAATTTATTCAGCTGGCTGTCACTAATATAACAAGAATCACTCATCATTCAGTAAATACTGAGTGCCTTTTATATGCCAATCATTGGGGACAAAGTGGTTGATAAAAAATGTTGCACACCAAGACACATCAGTAGGTTAATGATGAAGAGAATCTTAAAAACAGTGAGGGAAAAGCAGAGAGTTACCTATAAAGGAGTTCCCATAAAACTATCACTAATTTCTCAAAAGAAATTTTGCAGGCAAGAAAGGACTGGCAAGAAGTATTAAAAATGATAAAAAACAAGGACCTACAATCTAGATTACTCTACCCAGCAAAACTATCATTTAGAATGGAAGGGCAGATTAAGTATTTCCCAGACAAGGTAAAGCTATAGGAGTTTATCATCAAGCCATTATTACATGAAATGTTAAAGGGACTTATTTAAGAAAAAGAAGATCACAACTATGAACATTAAAATGATAATAAACTTACAACTATCAACAACTGAATCTAAAAACCAAAACCAAAAACTAAGCAAACAACCCAAATAAGTACAGAGTCATAGGTATGGAGATCATTGGGAGGGTTACCTGCTGGGAGAGGGAAGAGGGAGAAGAAGGAAAAGGTGCAGGGATTAAGAAGCACAATTGGTAGCAACAAAAATAGGCAGGGGCATGTTAAGAATAGCAGAGGAAAGGGAGAAGCCAAAGAACTATGCACATGACCCATGGACATGAACGAAGGTGGGCAGATGTGTTGTTGAGGGAAAGAGGGGTATTGGGCAGAATGAGGCAAAGGGGGGAAATTGGGACAACAGTAACAACATAACATAATCAATAAAATATACTTAAAAATAAAAAGAAAGCTTTAGATGCTACCCACATGTAGCCATCAGTCTAATAAGAGAAAATCAATAACTTCCTATTTCAAAATTAAGAAGCCACCTGGCTGGTGGCACAGTGAATAGGTGCTGGCCTGCAAATCCAAAGGTCACTGGTTCAATTCCCAGCCAGGGAACATAATCAAGTTGCAAGCCTGGTCTCCAGCCAGGTCCATAGCTGGAGGCAGATGAAAGGCAACCACATGTTGGGTCTATTTCCCTCTCTCCCCTGTCTCTAAAAACAATAAATAAAATCTTTAAAAACAAAAAACAAAAAACTAAAACATTTAAAAAATATAAAAATATAAAACAACCCTTTAATATAATAGTGCAAAAGGAAATGTACTCTGGGTGATTGTTATTTTTTAAATGTTGGCCAAATAATACAAATAAGCACCTAAATATTCTCTATAGGTCTATTCGTTAAATTTGGGACAGATAGCTTAAAATATATTTTTTCCTTCCAGACAATATATGCTTCTTATTCATGCAGTCTTATTCTGAACTTGCATGATTTTGTCTACTGAGTTGGAGACTATAAATTTGTTTTAAAGATTTTATTTATTATTTTTAGAGAGAAGGGAAAGGAGAGAGGCAGAGAGGGAGAGAGCCATCAATATATGGTTGCCTTTCACCTGCTTCCAGCTATGGACCTGGCTGGAGACCTGGCTTGCAACCTGGTTATGTGCCCTGGCTGGGAATCGAACCAGCAACCTTTGGGTTCCCAGGTTGGTGCCTTATCTACTGTGCCACCAGCCAGAGCCTGCATGTTATTTTTAAAAATTACAAATATGTTCATTACTGTATGCCATGATATTGTGTTTAGTATCTCATTGTAGCAAATATTTATTCAAGGAAAAACTAATACATTTGACAAGCCAGCCCACCATCTGATTGCTTAAATGAAACACAGCAAAATGGGTAGTGTTTCTTATGCTTAATACTTAACTCAGTTGGCATATACTAGTTTTGCGTACTAGCTGATGCCCCTTCTGGTTGGCTAGGAGTCCATTTTAAGTGATTAGTACCTGTGCTGTTTCAATTATTAAATATTTTCAATGAATTAGTGTTACTTTATTAAACAAATAATTATTTAATATTAAACTATTAAATATTTCATATGGATTCCTCCTTATGCTGATCTCTATTTTTGATTAGCTAGAAAACTGTTTAGGGAAGGAGTGTGAAAAACAATGATTGATTAGTGACATCTGCCAGGGCTTAGAGGAGGCTACAGTATTGATTTCCATGTCTCAACACATTATGGTTTTACTGATAATGTCCATGATGAAAGCCCTTGCATGAACTTAAAAAAGAAATATGAGTAAAATTCTAACAACCTCTGAATATTGAAGTCTTCATAAGTACTAATATACTCATACTATTTAGAAAGGACCCAGGTAAACACCAGAGACCATTTTAACTTTGCCAATATTTAACAGGTGTAAGCACTTTAGTTTGAAGAACATTCAAAAGCTAGATTATATAAGACAGTAAATTTCTGAAGTAAAACTTATGTTGAGGTGAATTATACCTCTGATAATGTATTTTGTCAGGGTGAGACATGTTTGGGTTTGCCATATCTAATTTTGAGGGTAAAATTACTGTTTTAGTCAAAGCAGGCTTTTCAAACATTCTGTACCTTCAAAATCTCTCTTAAAGAACTGGGAGAAGTCAGAATGATAGGTTTGGTTGAAAATGTCAAGTCTGAAAAATTTCAAAGCATGTATCATTTCCTGTGCATGAATAATATTTGCTACTTCAAGGTAGACGAGAAACATGGCACTGGTTATTCCTCAGCGTGAAGGCCAGGCCACCCACAGTGGACGTCCAGAGAGTGACCATTCTGACCCAGTTATTCTATTCATTTTATTCCTCAGACCACAGGAACTAACTCATTTTTGTCTTCTATTGCTTCTGCTCAGGATATTTCTCCATTTTTGTGTAGAATCATAGATCCACTGGCATAATAATATCGCTTTTTAATATTTTCTCATCAGTTCCCTGGTTTATGAGCCCTTCTAATGACCTATTTTACCTTAGGAAGAAAATAATGGTATTTTAATGCTTAATGTTTGTTTCAAAGAGTGCCAGTCTTCCTCTCGGCTTCTTCTATGTGGCCCATCACTCTCTGTTGTCATCTCAATACTATTCTTTTTTACCAGGTATAAAATACTTGGTATTGTGTCTGAACTGTTTCTATTGTTTTGTTATTTGTTCAAAAATTACAATGATAAACAAAATTACTGTGGGGACTCTTTTATTTGTCTCTCTGATAAAAAACATACTGGAACAGAAAGGACTAGTTTCATTTACTCTGTACCTCTCGGTGACTCTTCGCTATCAGTGAAGTCTACGGTGTGCACACAGTGAATAGTTCAAAAGGTAACCAGGTTCCTGCCTGTTTGACATTTACCAAAGGGACTAGTTTGATTGGCTTAATCATTGGCATTTGGACATAAATTAGCATAGTAACTCAGTCAGTTGAGTGGACAATTTTCTAGTGTGTCACAATACATGCAGTAAGAAGAGTTTCATTCTTGTAATTAGAATGTGTGGAAAGAAATGACATTTTGTCAAATTTTATGTATATTTATTTGTGCCTGAGAAAAGTCCAGTGTGCCTTCTTGCAACTGTGAGTTTCAGCTTGCTTGAAGGTAACAAGGAAAGGCACTCAGAAAGGTTGTGGAGCAGGAGCATTCTTTGAAGGCAATAAATACATTTTTTATTATCACTTTTCAAACTATAAGAACGTTGAAATTTCTATAATTACTGATTTTGAATGCAGAGTACATAAGTCAAAATAACGATATAATGATGCTTGTGTTGAAAATATTTTGTGATAAAAGTCCTATTATATATTAAATGCTTTAATTATTGACATATGCTCTTTACAGAAGATGAATTGGAAAGTTCTTTGAGATGGGTATTTTTGATGCAAGTTATTTTTGATAATGTAAATATGTTTTACAAAATTAATATTTTTGTAGCTGCATATCTTTCTGTATGTACACAAATAAAAAAGTTGAAGCCTTGCCTATACCTTCTCAGATCAGTATGATTTTAACCCAAAATCACTTAAATAAGAAAAATATATTCATTAATAAAACCAACTGACTAATAGCCCTGTTTTAAGATGCTATCAGTGAATCACAAATAATTAGGTAGTTTAGAAATTTAAAACGGAAAATCTGAATTTTCTTATTTTGCTATGTGATCATAATTCATTAATATTATGATCATTTAATCAGGTCTTTAAAATCATAGATTAACAGTAATGATATTAGTAAATTCAAAAGTTGTGTTAATAAAGCACTAATTTATTCAAATTTTATTTTATTTATTTATTTTTTAAATGATTTTTACTTATTATTTTTAGAGAGGGAGGAAAAGAGAGAGGCAGAGAGGGAAAAAGACATCAATGTATGGTTGTCTTTCACCTGCCTCCAGCTACAGACCAGGCTGGAGACCTGGCTTGCAACCTGGTTATACGCCCTGGCTGGAAATTGAACCAGCAACCTTTGGGTTCACAGGCCAGAACCTTATCCACTGAGCCACCAGCCAGGGGATTTATTCAAATTTTTATTGGAACAAAATCATAATCTGACGGAAGTGTTTTTAACAATTAGGCTTTCTTCAAAAATCCATTTGAAAGTCCAACTTAACTATTCAGAAATATTTTATAAGCTCTAATCATTTTAATTTAAGACAGATAAACCAACTGTGTATTCTCTCTCACAAATGTTCCATACATAATAGTCTAAAGGATTTGCATCTGGTGAACTAGGAGGCCAGATTTCCTTTGACCAGAATTAAGGAACCCTAACACTGAGAAATTCTCGCACCTTTTTGGCCTTGTGTTCTGATGCACTATCTTGTTGGAAGATAAAATGATGTCCGTTTGTGACTTGCTTCATCCAAGGTACAACTACTTCTCTCAAAACATCAAGGGAAACATCAACAGTCACCTTCAAGCCTTGTGGAAACAAATGCAGGGTCATGATAACTCCTTCATTGCTGACAACTCCTAACACCATCACTGTAGCAGGAAATTTCATTTTCATGACAATTGGGGCTTCATTAAGGTTCTCACAGAGATACCTGTTGTTTCTTCTGTTGACTATTTGGCCTTGCTGAGAATTCTTTTCATCTGAGAAGAAAATCAGAGGATTTTCTTTTTGGGGATTGTTCAATTTTGTTAGCAATTTTCTTGCTTTTTCAAAGTGCTTTTCCTTTGTCTGCTATGTCATGAACTGGCCTCTTCTAAGAACAAAGGATCTGTATGTGATATCTTCAGCAATAATCTTGCGAACTTTTGCATCCAACATCTGCAGTTCTCTTGCTATGGAGCTCATGGACTTTCCTGAATCTTCATTGATGATCTCCTGGATCCTGTGTACAATATCTGGACTTGGGCATTTTCCTTGTTGGTGTGGTGACATCAGGATCAGCATCATACACCTTCACATTGTAAACTGTACATAAAGGGACCTTATTGAAGTCTGCAATTTTCTTAGCAGTTGACCCTGCAAGCAGTCCAGAAATTATGTTGCTTTAACATCGTATTCCTTCAACATTACAGTTTGCTCTCAGAATTTAATACTTTATATCTGAAACAATGATGTTAAATCATAACCTTAGAAACATAGTTTTTCAAAAGTAATAAGAAGCACGTGAAATGAGATGCAAGGTCATTGACAATTTATCATGCGCACTCTATAGGTATGCTGTAGATTGAAACAGCACATGTATCACAGAAGAGCATAGCAACTATATTGATAATAGAAATTATAGAAAGTAAAGATGAAATACCTTCTTGGCTCATAAGGGGTTTGATAAAACCCCCAGGGCAGTACTTTTTAAGGAAAAAGAGGAGCAGATATGTCAGAGGATGCCCATGAATATCTTTATAGAAAGGCATGACATTTTTACATTAATAGGCAATTTTAAAAATGAAAAATATCAATGTAGAATATAACTGGTGGGGAGTAATGGGAAATATGACAGCAACCATGGTTTGGAACCATATTCTAAAGTTCTTGAATGACAGATCATCACAAGTGGTAGTACAGGTTTTACTCTGCACAACTGTAACAAAACCGAAGGCATTGTTAGTCACACCTGGATACATGCGCAACCAGCACAGCTGTGCATGGTGGAGTTTGCTCATTTGGAGAACAACAGAAAGTCTTTGCATTGTTTCCAAGTCTGAGCATGGTATGATTGTATTTGAATCTTAAGACAATTAATCTTGCAGTGTTTTATAAGATTACTCAAACTCCCAATACACAAATCTAGAATATAATAAACTTAGTGGTCAGTTAGAGGTATGAACTGGTTTTGCAATTTTGTTAGAAGAGAGAGGACTAAGCAAACATGACTTTCAAACCTTTTCTCAAGTGACCACAGAATTGTTGTACCTGATAGAGACAGAAAGGTCATGTTTGTGGTGATTGGGGCAGGGTAAGAGAATTAGTTCTCCTTGAACACTTCAAATTACTGAAAGATTTTGTTATACCAAATAAACACTTTGCCATCATTTCTCTTACAAGACTATTTTTCTTATTTTCTCTTCTTTCAGGCTAAAGTCATTGATGTGAATTATGGAACTATACATGATGTAAAAAGGATTAAAAATATGAGAAATGTAACAAACCAGATTGCACTTCTGAAATTAGGAAAATTGCCACTACTTTATAAGGTTGGTTCAATGTCTTTTTCTTTTTTGGTGATCGTGATGGTGGTGGGGTGAATATTTTATTTTGCTTTGTTGAAGTCCTGCCTCTATGTATTGTGCATGTGTGAAACATGATTGTGTGGGTGGAGGGGCAAAGAGGAAGAGGATATCACAGGAAGATGGCCTTTCCAAAACAGAACATTTTAAATTAATATTTTTAAGATAAAATAATTGATGTCCTTACTACTTAAGACAGGAGATACCTTAAGTCAAGGATTGGTGAGTTTCTGGGACATTGATAAAATTGGCATACTCTTTATAATTATATCTCTCTGGAATGCTAAAAATGAGAACAATGGCATCCTTGTCTTATGATATATGTGAAAAATTTAATATATTATCAAAACTGACTAATTACCATGTACTTTATGTTAGAGTGTTATCAAGCTGATTTACATTCCTTAGTGATTGATTTTGTCAACTGTATAACTTCTTAGTTACTGACTGTGCTCAGGGATTTAATTAAACTATAGTATGCTAAGGAAAAACAGAATTTTGATTTATTTTATTTAAATAGAAGTTTATTAACACTCATTCACTAGACAAATTTACATAATTAAAGCAGTTTGATGTAAGTAGCACATAATGAGCCACCACAACAGGCAGACAGGCACTATTGTTCCTTCTTACTTCATTTTCTGTTTCAGTTAAAAACAATGGTTAGTGTAGTGATGTCTGGAACTCTCTGGTTCTGAAAATATATTGGATTTATCCTCATCTAACCCTAAGTGAGCTTTGCTAATTGCCAGGCCTGCAAAAGTTTTCAGAAATCTGTTGGCACATTCTGTAAGGAGATTAAGATGCATGTACCCATGAATCTTTGTCTGATAGTATATAACTATCTAGAATTTTAAGATAGTCATGAAAGTATAATATACAGTGGTATAAATTTTTGCAGGATAATTTGGCAATGTACATTAAATACCTTGAAATAATTACAATGTGATGTAGTAATTCCAGTTTTAACCACTATATTCTAAAGGGGAATAAAATAGAGTTGATAAATATAATGATGACCAATGATTGTGACAAAATATTAGAAATTATATACACGAAACTTATGTTACACATGTACAGTTGAGTACTATAAAACAAATAGAATAGAAAGAACAATAATGATGTGGAAATTCTCATAAGTCAAACAAGGTATAAAGAGGATATTTATAATAATTATAATAAAGATGACAATGTTATTCTTATCTGTAAGTGTAACATTGTTAGTTATCTGGGCTGGATATTTTTCTAAGCATATTTTATGTGTTATCACATTAATCTTTGCAATAACTGTATTTTTGAGGTAGAGACTACTATTATCTTCTATTTATAAGTGAAGTAACTAAAGCAAAAAAAGAATAAGTGAGGAGATCAAAGAAAAACAGCTACTTACATGAAATAATCAGGATTTATACCCGTCAGTCTCATCTCAGACCCTGAGTCTTCAATGTGTATGTGTATGTATGTGTATGGTGTAGCTGGAGTAGATAGATTAGATGGATGATAGATGATGGATAGATAGATGATAGATAGATAGATAACAGATAGACAGATAAAGGATTAATGATTGATGATAGATTGATAGATAATGATGATGTTACTTTGGAGTTTTCCACTGAGATTTTGGTATATGAAATAACAGATATTTCAAAATGAGCTACCCAATGCCAATATTTCAAAGGAAACAGTTGAAAACATATTAGAGTATCATTAAACCCCTTACATATGAAATAAAAAGGCTTGAAGATTTGGGGGAGAGGATTTTATGAATAGCAATTTTGGACAAATGTAAGTTCCACTGCAAGCCTGGTGACTGGAGCTTCAGTGGAAGTACATGGAGGGCTTGATATATATGTATCCTCTGCAGTATGAGGGGCATAGTACACTGGTGTCTTACTCACCTGAGAACCCTAACAGTAAGAGATCAGTTTGTTTAGAATCTAACAAATCAGCAGAAAGCAGTGTTCATGCTGGGGCTAGATATTTGTCTAAGTACTTTTTAATGTATTATCATATTAATCCTCACACCAGGTAAGGGCCATTATTCTTTTTGATTTATAAATGAGTATCACTAGTGAACAGGGAAGGATTTAAAATGGAGCTCCCTCCTCATCCAGCAAAAGACCTGATCTGGTGGAGGGTCAAGAAGATAAAATTTAAATCTAGGGTAAAGGTTTAATCATGTTATCAGGACTAGGTATTCAAATTGGACATTTTATTTCCTATAATCAGAAGAAAAATTTCTCTAGGTATTTGGGAAAGAATTTTCCTCTCTAGATCTGTTTTTATAAGGCAGGGAGTAAAGAGTCACATTGTTTTGAGTACATTACATGAAACCTATTTGTTCAACCTAGCAGAGATACTAACTAAAATGTTTTTGGGAAGATGCCAATTATACAAATTGGGTAGATGGAAACAGATAATTTCTCCTGCTTTATATTGTCTTGAATTTCTATATGGTCTACAATCTTTGTCTACACACTATTTTGAGTATTTTAAATATTCAAGTAAACATAAGGTGTTTAAATTTTAAAAATTATTCTAGTAATGATTATAGACCAAATCGTCAAAATCTTTACTCATGGGTTGATAAGCAAGTTGCTTTTTATTTGTATCTGACTGCCCCAGAGAATATTTATGAAAACTTTTGGCCAGGTATACAAGGTAGTGAATGAGTGGTATATCTAGAATAAGGCACAATTACTAAGAACCTGGACTATTTTTCCCAATCATCTTCCTTATAGGCCTATGAATAGATGTAAAAGTTATGTAGAATCCCCTCCAGATAGAGAGGCTTGCTCCAAACTTGGCATTACCTTCTAGGCAAGGGAGACAAGGCATCCTTTCTCTAACCTTCCAGTCTAGCCATCTATGTTTTCTGTGGGTTGTTCCAGAGCTTCAGGAGAATCTCTGATACTGTAGGTATTAACGTAGATTCGCAAAGTAAAGAGAAATGAAGCATGGGCTAGACAAGCTGACACAGCATGATTACAGGCAAGCTTGGTTCACCTGTTTGTCACTTGATATTGTAGGGCTGAAATTGGAAAGTGAGGCAGTACAGTAATACAGCTAGGTTGAAAAAGGCAGAGGACCAATTGTCCACTCTGTGAACCATAACTATTCATCATGATTCTAAATGAGCACCTGTACGGGTAATATGCAGCTGAATGAGTAAAGAGAAAAGTTAATGTTATTTCAGCTCTGCAGTAGTTCCTACATCATAGTTCAGAAACTAATTTGGGAGGGAATCTCTGAATCTGTGATAGGGAGGGCAAAGGGGAAGCATTGTGTAATGTTAATTTATCTCTTAAAATGAATAGGAAAGTAGTTTGCTGCCAAGAAAGATGAGATCTTACTAGCTTCATTGTAAATACTATGTACATGTTAATTTAGTCTCCAAGAAGGAGACTGACTAGAAAATCCCAACATTGTGCAGTAGGAGCTGTGAAAGGCAAATGACCTGTAGATACATGCTGTGGGAAAGAGCCAACCAAGTTCTCCAGAGCTAGCTTGGACTAGTTCCCTTAAACTTAAAACTTAGAGGAAAGGCTTGCTTTTAACATTGTATTCCTAGCAGTTTCTTTTATAGGAGAGTGCTCTAATTCTTCAAGCTTTAAGACAAAATATTCTCATATATGTCATAATGGATTCACTTAGATTTCTCTCAGTGACAATTTAAGACATAGTAAAACAGATTCTAAGATCCTCACAAATTCCCAAATTGCTGAATAGCCCTCTAGTATAGCATCCATTTTATAAAATGTAATAAAAGCATTTGGCTTCCTTTTTAAGGCCATTTTCATGCACCAAAAAAAAAAAATAAAAATAAAAAAAGAAGCAATAGTAAAGCATTACTGTGCACTCCATGAGAACTAGATATCAAGTAAATCCCAGTGAAATGTGAAGGCTGAGCCATTGTCTGAGTCCATTCCACATATCAGCCTGATGTCTTGTAGGAGTCAAACCTTTGTGCGATAAAGTTTCATTGGATACATGTCTTATTATTTAGGCACATGGTGAATTATACACAAAAATCCACAAATGCTATTGTAGTTGTTTTTCCTTTTTAATAAATGAAGTAATGTAGTACAACAAATACCTTCCTTGTATTCACTCGTATATAGTAAGATATCAGTAAACATTACCAGATTTTTTTCTTATATATATTTTTTATCCTTATAAGTATAATTTTAATGATCTAGGAACCCAAATGATTCTGTAGTTTCCTACTAATAAAAGAGTTTTGTATATGTTCATTAGATATGATTTATATTGAACACCTATTGCATGTCTTTTGTCCAGTGTATAACAACCAACCGCTACTGAAGTCCATAGCACGCTTATATAGGTAGGTTTTATGGAAGAGCTTTGGGGATAATGAAAAGTATGAAACAACTGTTAGGTGTTTATACTTTTTAATAGATTGTTTCTCACAAATTAGTAATGAGTGGTATTATTTAGAGAAAAATAAACACCACAGTCTTTGAGTATACATGCATAATATGCCTAGTATTATAACTTAATTATAGGTCCTGACCATTTGAGTATTAAGGAATCATAACAAATGACACCATATAGTCAGCATAAATAATCCCTATGTAGTCATGCAAGTTTGGCACCACAAAAATATTATGTCAAATATTTTGTTTCCTCTAACTCAACTTTATAGAATAAGTTAAGAAAAACAAGCAAAAATAAAAAAGAGACAGAAGGATGAGAAAAAGGGAAGAAGGGAGAAAGGGAGTAAAGGAGGAAGGAAAGAAAGAGGGAAGGAAGGAAGGAAGGAAGGAAGGAAGGAAGGAAGGAAGGAAGGAAAGAAGGATGGAGTTGATCCATTTTCATTTACTCCGTAAAACAGTTTCAACAATCTTTCTACTTTATATACATTACTCTAATATCTGAAACAGTAAGTTTTAGACATATTTTAAATTCTTGGCAATTATTTAAATGCACTAATATAGATGTCCGTTATGGTACTAACATTTGGCTTTGTGAAGCAATCATTTGAATTTCCACTTTTCCTTCTTCTACTGTGTCTGATTGACACTCTATTTTCTTCTGCTGCAAATAGGTTTCCCAGCCTTTCCAATCTTATGTATTTGCTGTGTTCAACAGGTGATTTATTTTTTAGATAGTGAAATATATCATGGCAGGATGCATTGACTGTAGAGACAAGCTCAAATCCAAGATCTTCTGCTTGATCATTATATGACCTTAAAATATTATCGAACCCCTTTGATCTTAGAGTTATTTTTCCTTTGCTTATTTTTTTGTCTCAACATTAGTGATAAAAGTAAATCTAACTTATTGGTTGTGTGAACATCATATCTGAAAATGCATGCATAAATTCATAATAAGTGTTATTGTTATTATTATTAAGCTCTTTAAATCTGAATGGGATTCTAAAAAGAAAGGGCATAAATTTAATAGTGAAAAACTGAACCTCTCTCAAACTTGCAAAACTCAACTGAAGATAATATAATTATTAGATAAATTAATTGCATAAACATTGTATCTCGGATTGCACTCTCACATTATTTAACAATAAGGATTATGGTGGTACTATGTAGCATAATTTAAATCTCAGTTAAACAAAATTAAATTTGCCTCTTTATATTTTGTAGACAGGTATACATAAGTGGAAAAAATATTAAAAATAAATATAACTTGACTATTAAAGAAAAATAAACACTGAACTAAATGGATATAGTACATAGTATCAACTTTTACATTCTTTAGTATTCATTTTTATGCATATAGTTTTTTGGTCATGGAATGAAATAATATTAAGAAAATAATATTATTTTGAGTAATTAAAATTATATTTATAGAATAGTAATATAAGCATCTAATACCAATTTTAAATTTATTTTAAAAGTGACCAGAGGGTAGGGAGGAGAGGTAGAAAGGGGGAAGGAAGGGGAAGTGTTTAGTCAAGGAACTAGTATAGATAACTCATGTGTATGGACAACATGTGGAAATTGACTATGGGAGAGGGGATGTGGTGGGTGGGGTAGGGGAAAGCAATGTGGGGTAAAGGGGAACAAATGTAATACAATAACAATAAATTAGTTTTAGAAAGACAGTGATTGATATGACAAATCCTCAAAACAAAAAATATTGAGATGCTATGTTTGGCTCTAAAAGCAGCATGAAATTGTCTATATCATAAAGTTGTTGTAGATGATAATTGAAATAATATATGTTAAGTATGCAGCATAATCCCTAGAATATTTTAATTAGTCATTAAAAGTAAGCTAATATTCTATTTAATCACCAAAATGCTTTATTAAGAACTGCATTTTCACTTTTATTCCACTTTAATGGCCACTATGTTATGTCATCAAAATCTAAGATCTTATTATTTACTAAATAGTAAAATCCCTGCCTTGTTTGTTTTAACTAAAGGCTCAGTACTTCAGTTAAGTATTTGGATTATTTCAGGAATGATTATAGAGTTTAGACTTTAGCTCAGGATATTCTTACATTTGAATTTAGAATACAGTATCTTAAATTTAAGGATGCGATTTTGCATAGTTCCTTTTACTTATGCATTGATATTATATAAAAGTAATAAGAGTTAAACCTTTTTAATTTAAAAAGTAAATATACTCTTGACTCTATACAAATACATTTTTAAAAGAATACTAATAACTAGCTAAATCGCTCTAAGTTCCCCTTTTTCTTATTCACTATCTTATGTTAAAAATTGATTAATTATCATCTTGTTCTAGAGCACATTGATAAGGAATCCTAAGCAGAAGCTTGTATTTTACTAGCTGGTTGTTATAAAATATGTGGAGATAAGGTAAATTACTTCTGAAAAGAAACATTATTAAATGTTTTAATATTTGGGGAAAAATGTACCTTTCTCTAAAATGTATGTAATTATAGTTACAGATACACAATGTATGGCATTTGGTTATAAATTCAATAGAACTTCTTTATTTTTATAACAAATTAATCATTAATAAACTATAAAACCTTGATATAGCTAAATAAGCTTAAATATTTCACTTGAATTTTGAAAATAATAACACAAAATATTTAAAAATCAATTATTAATGTAATTTAATCTATTTCCATGAATAGTCACTAAGTTTATTTTAACTGAACATATATATGTACAGTTTATGTGCAGAAGAAATTAGGAGGGTTTTATAGCCCAGTGTATATTGTAGCTAAAATAAAGTATTTGTGATTTTAATAATGTGTCATTTTAAAAAAGAGAAAAATTTCCTTAATTTACTAGATTTACATTTCCAAATTATATTAAATCTTTGCATCAGTTTTGTTTATTTTTTCTTGTACTACATTTTTTACTACACCTAGAAATCTCATTTAGTATAATGAATTTCTTATGAATTTTCCTTAATAAGAACATTACAGTCATCTAATACCTAAATTTTAAGACTTACAATAATAATTCCAATCATTATTAGAATAATTCCATGTTTGAAATCAATTCTCTATTGAGAAATTTAGAAAGATAAAAAGTCTATATAATTACAGAAATATGCATAGTAAAATAGAAGACAAAAAATTAATATTCACAATCAAGGAAGAGCTATCTGCAGAGTATTAAAAAAAATCATGTTTATTCTTCAATTTCCAGTTGTAATTTCCTTTTTGCATTAATCTAAAACTATTAGGTTGTTAAAATTACTATTCCAACCTATTAGTAAAGAACATGTTTGTTTTTCATAAGGATATCAATTACTTACATAAAAATTATTTTATACAAGGAGGATTTTTAAGCAATCTTAGGATGAATTTCAGCATATATTAAATGAATCATGGAATAAAGTTCATGAGGAACCCTTATAGTCCTATCATATCTTGCTTACTTTATATTGTTCCAATACCCAAATTAATGATTGCCCATCCTAATATAATTTCTTTCTTTTTAAATAGCACATCTGTATTTAAACAATAGCATAATTTGGTGATGGTATGATGAATATTGAAATATCTATGATATAATCTAAAATTTATTTTCAGTTCAGTTAAGGACAATTTTAATATTTTACTAGAACCATTAAAAAAAAAAACAGTGGTATTTAACAGGTTAGATATAATTGGCCTGTCTTCCAAGTTACTATTATGTTACATATGGGCAAGTGTTCCACATACAACTGAAAACTGAAAAGTTGTATGTGACTGCCATAAGGGTTTATCTAAACCTTTCACATGTATGTGAAATGCCTAATTTAAATTTTTGCTTTTAAAGTTAGAATACAGAGCGAGGCAAAAGTAGGTTTACAGTTGAGTACACAAAACATTTTAATTCTGTATCGTTATTTATTATTGTGTTATTTTCCATGTGAACACCTGTAAATCTACTTTTCCCCCACCCTTTATTAAACAAAATGAAGGAAATTAGCTCACAGTGGCTTCCTAAGATATTTATGTACTGACATATTCTCTCTGTTCTAATAATTGTAGTTACTGCTTTCAGCATGTTTGGATTCTAAAGTCCATTTTAAAGTAAAACAAAGATATGAGAATTTCAGGATATGATTCTGAGAGAATCAAAAGATTTTTGACAGGATCACTAATGAAATAATTTAATATCTAAAATTTTCAAAATTGTCTGCAATATTCTGGATTCTTTATTGTTTGTCATGCATTATACAACAAAGCTAAAATACTAAGCTTGGAAATGCCAGATCAGTATGAAAGAGGTCTGGGAAAAATGGCAGAGCAACATGAATGAAACATGGCTATAAAGGCATATTTTTATACTATGGTTTTACAGACATATATAAAAAATATTTTCCTTGGGATTTAAAAAATTGCTATTATGACTCAGTAATATCTAGTTTTCTTTCTTTTCTTTTTCTTTTTCTTTTTTTCCTTTGGCATGGCTTATCATTTGTGTGCATCACAAATTACAAAACAGGTAGATACAATCCATTTTCAAAATAAGGTGTCATAAAGATCAGGTGGCTGATAAGACAGAAAAGAATCTTGCTTTACAATTAATTTGGGGTTCTTTAAAATTCTGATCAATTAGAAAATGCAGTTCTAAAGTCTTTCCCCTGAAATTAGGAAATGCATACATGCAGGTGACACTTGATAAGTTAAGTATGAGACCGCTGTGCTCAGTGATGTGAGAGATTTGGGAATAGCCTCTCTGGCATAAATTATATTTATTAAATGCTGAAAAATTTTTTTACAAATATTAATTTACATGTTCAATGGGAAATTGGTTGAGATGTCACTATACCTAATACAAGTTATAAAGATTTTGTTGAAATATAATTGATAGGATAATAATCCTATCAATTTAGTAATCTTAGAGCAAAAAAACATGTAAGACCTCTATTATGTGGGTGAAGGAGCAAGGTTTAGAAGAGGTAGCTAAAGACAGATTTGAATTCATCAGAATTCTGATTTAAGTTGTCTCTGTGTATAAATTTAAACCAATTGTTTATTTGTACCTATAATACATTTCTTTCCTCACATCCCAATGACTAACCTCTAGAATCTGATCAGTTATATGGGGTTTTAATTCCAGTTTAACAACTTAATCATTATAAGTCAATATGTTTATTATTATGTTGTTGTTGTTGTTGTTGTTGTAACCATGATAAAGGAACAATTCTTTTCACCGGAGGTTTTTAAAAAACAGAGCCATCTGAATACTGAATAACATTTCAAACACTGTAATTTACTTTCAGGTACATTATTTCATGTAAACACTCATGATCCTGATAAAATTACCGTGAAGCAGGGATGGTCAGTGCTCTACAGGGAGTGACTTAAGTCCCGAAGGTTTAAGTGCCTTACTCAATTTCATGCATGTCCTGAGTATTACACGGGAGAGCTAAAGCCGTTATTCCAAGCCCTTTATGATCCCCACAGCACCTGAATTGATCTGTGTTTATGGAGGAATCTTTAACTTAAGATGCCTTTTCTGAAACATTAGCACCACTGTGTGCACTCGAAGACCTTTAGAATGGAACAGGTTTCTCAGGTTACTTTAAAATGATTCAGGATGAAAAACGTGTACATGAAAGATAAAGCAAATGTGGGGGAAAAATAATGTCTGGGGAGGTCAGGTGACTAGTATGTGCATGTTACTCATACTATATTTTCACTTCCATTGAAACCATAAAACAAAAATTAAAAAAAAAATTAGGTATGAGGCAGGGCAGATGAAGGTGGGAAATGAGGGTGGACTTACCAGGATTCTCCAATGTGGGTTGTGTCTTTAGTGAACTTCTGCCCTTAGCCTATCAAGCATGCTAATCAGCCAATTCAGAATTACAAACTTAGCTAAATCTGCCTTGATTAACAGGGTAAAAAATATCATGTGATGTTTTCCAAGCAAAGTATGGTATAAATCAACCAGTGGGTTTGATATAGGCATTAGGGTTAAATTACTCTTCACCCACATTGACAGAATTTTGATATTTTTATCAGGTTACTGACAGCCACAAAGACCTAGCCTTATGACAGCCCCCCACCCCTAAAAGAAAGATGAGCATGAATTGGTGCAAAATTTGTTCTGGAGCAGAGAACCTGGTGAAATCCTAGGGCATTTGTTTATCTGAATTTATTTGTTAGTAGAGAAGCATTCTCTTTAACTTCTTCGGGGAAATGTTGCCATTAAATCTTATCTTGAAAATGAAGAATTTGCAAGTTGCAAATGTTTATGAATATTTCATAAGAATTGTCTTGGGGTGCATGCTTGTATGTGATAGCCTGGAAAAGGCTGACAGATATGTGGAATATTGTAATGAGTTGATGGATGTATAGGGAATATTAAATGGAAAAGTGAGAAGAAGCACATGCTGGGCTGCTGTGAATTCTTCAGTACTGTTCTGATTTCTGTTGGCTGTGAACAAAATCCTCACAGAGATTATAGTTTCTTATTAATGGGTTGAAAATGACAGGATTAGTTTATTTCACTAATTAGGCCTACGAGAAATGTATTTGGAAGAAACATCAGTAATTTTTTTTTTAATTGAAACATTTTAAAATTACACATTGGAGAGAAGTAGGTCTCAGTGAGTATGAGCACACATTTTTATTTGACCATGTGGGGATCCTTCTTAATTACATCCCCTTGCTGCTTTGATGTCTTAGAATCTCAGTGAAATTTCACAGTTACAGTGGAAAATGAATAGTTTGGCTGGAGATATCAAGGTACTATCATTAAGAACAAACAAAAGCTTACTAGGTTAATCTTAGTAAGAGAAAGATATGCAAAAGTGGAAACAAAGTATTGTTATTTTGTAGGATGTCAGATCCAATTTGATTTGCTTTATTTTAAAATGGGTAGAAGAAATCAAGGAAGAGACAGAAATGCCAGCTCAGGAAAGTGTGGGCACTACTTTATTGGGAGTGAATGTGAACACAGGGAGGCTGAGGAAGGAGTTTTAAACAGCCTTTAATCGCATGAAGGAGTTTTCATGTGTCGTAAAATTTAGGATCTGTTCCATCTTTCAGAAGTTAAATGTATAAAATATTGGCTTAAAGTATAGCAAAATATATTTGTTACTCATAAATCATTTTTTTAATGAAGCTGATTAAATACTAGAAAAGACTTTCAAAGATGGTTGTCCCAGTTAGGATCTAAAACTTCTGGAATACGTAATATTTTATATAATGTTGATACATATTATCTGTATGCATGCATAATTTTAATAATTAAATATATATTTTAAAAATATTTTATTTATTATTTTTAGAGAGAAGGGAAAAGAGGCAGGCAGAGAGAAAGAGAGAGAGACATCAATGTGTGGTTTCCTTTCACCTGCCTCCAGCTACAGACCTAGCTAGAGACCTGGCTTGCAACCTAGTTATGTGCCCTGGCTGGGGAATTGAACCAGCGACCTTTGGGTTCATAGGCCGGTGCCTTATCCATTGTGCCACCAGCCAAGGTTGAAAATATATATTTAATTTTTGACAATTCACTGTGTTACTAGTGGAAGGCCATCTGTTATGGGTAGAAGTTGGGCTTTTGCAGCATCTAAAGGAAAAGAACTTCCTGACACCTATGCAAGAGGGTGGGGCTCTGTGGTATGGTTTATTGATAATGTAAAATTAAGGGTGTGACCCTCCTGTCTTCCCAATGCTCCATCTCCATCAGTCTTGCCATAGAAAATGTCCAAACTTGTCTTCAGCGTATGCTCCATATCAAAATACGGTCCAGTCCAGTGTCCAACTAGCTCACCAGATGTTTTCATCTCTAGACCATTTCAGGCTCCCTTCTGGAACCCGCCTGTGGTTCCAGGCCTGTGGAACCTGCAGGGCCTTGGGCCATGTGGCTGCTATGACAGGTGTTTTCTCAAAATGACCAATCAACTCCCAAACTCTCTTGTGTTTCTGTTGGGCCCACTTCTCAGACAATACCTTCTTTTCCTTGCTTAGACTGGCAGGCATCTGTGGTCTAGCACCATCCCCTGCTGCCATATTGGCTTCCATTGTGCATTTACCTAACTTGCCCTCTTCCCACCTGGCCATATGGTACCACAGGGGAGGGAGGAGTATTAATCCACTTGGCAGAGACATGTTATAATCCCCAAGGTGTAAAGATGCAACTTTTTGGTTAGCAAGCCAACAGACTTATGCTTCCCAGCATATTAAACTCAATGCCTAGTTCCATTTGTTGTTTTATCTAGCTAAACACTGCCTGTAACAACTGCAATTTATGGGATTATCTTTCATGTATTTTCTTACACTAGCTCTCTATATTTACCTTTATATTACTTCAGCTCATTAAAAAAATTTGCAAGCCAAAATTAAGAAGGCCCAGAATGTTACCACACATTAGTGATTGTTTTTTGAAATAAGAGACTAAGGAATTAGTCCTTTCTGAAAACAGAGGACTTGGCATTTATAGACTCATTTAATTTATTTGTAGGAAAAGTAAAATGTTGGTACTTTTCATTCAGTTTATGGCAAATTCTATACTCTTTTTGAAAGGTCTGTTCTAGGAATGTATCAGCTTAACGTATATTTTTTAAAAATCATTGGCCATTTTTGTGTATTTTATAAAGAAAATAAGTTAACATATTTTTAACCAAATTATGTGAGGTGTTAATGTTTAGTGTAAAAAGAAGACATTGAGAGTAGATGAGTTATTTTCATTTGTAAAATTAACCACTATCTATGCTACACTGACTAATAAAATCCCAACATACTGAAAAGAAAGTTGCTACAGCTCACTGCTGTAATACTTGAATGATCTGCAGAGACCGTTTTAATGAGGCCCAGGCTTGATTTTTCTCTTGTTTCTGTAAAGTCTTTAGGAGAGTCAAAAGTGATTCTATTTCATTTTATAATAGCAGTCAGTTATTTTGATAATTTCATGAATCTGTTTGCCCAAAAAGGAACTGGCCTACGAATGCAGTCCTATACTGATTCCTAGAATAGACTCTAAAAAGGAGAGAATATTTTCTCCCAGGCACTTGTCCATATTATATTTAGCATATAGGAGAAGGAAGTTCAAATAATTTAAAACAGGTGACTTAAGCTTCATGTTATTCCATTTTCATGGAACCTTTGTGGTGGAGCTAAGATTAATTAGCTTATTGGAACTGATTACCATCGACCATGATTTCTGTTAATAATCATGTTTGTCATTTTTATGTCAAATTTGTTTCTAGCAATTTACTTGATCACATAAATATATGATGCATTGAACCTGCTGCATTTGACATCAGATAAATGTTGAGGGTTGAGAGGCTTACTTCTGCTACAATATGTCATCTAAGGCACTGCCATTTCTATTCCACAATACAGTTTAAACTATTATTTCTTTTCAAAGTAAAAAGTGTATCTGGGAAAAGTAAAAATGCATACCAATATGACTCATTTCTCACAGCAAATGTGATTATTTTATCTATTATTCTAGGTTCATAGAAATTTGATCCTATAAATTATTTAATCAGTTATCTTGGATTATTTATCTGATTTAAGGCAGGATGCTGATTTTCACTTAAGTGTATCTTTTTCTGTAGGAAAAAAATATGGTTAAAAAAGGTGTGAAAAATGTAAATATAATCATGGAAACATATTAATAGGTAGCAATATCAATGTGCAAGTAAATTATGCATCCAGATAAGAAAAAGAGCAATATTTGATTTATATTTTATATTTCACCTATAGACCATTATTTTTCATCTATCTCTAAACATTTACTCTACTTAAAGTCATGGTTTATGTAATTTAATATCCAATTCCCATAAGTATTTTAACATATTTTTCACTTTAATTGCAAAGTATTAGGCTTCACAATGTTGACATTTTGTCTGCAGATTCATGAATATATGTGAACATGAATGCTTATTGTAGATTGCAACATTGTTTGATAGACTGCTGGAGTTACTGTGTGTTTGTGTTATATAATTTATCTCCACACATATGTCTGTTTATAGACATGAAAAATTTACCATAATTATTCACCAAGTTTAATTTGGTAGCATATTTATAAGTAACCTAGGTAATTTATCTTTCTATAAGTGTTTTATTTCAAAGTATTCAATTTTAATATAAATTTCTTATTTCAACCAATGCAAAACATTTTAATTGCTATACTGGGTTATCTTCATGTTGGAATCTTTCATTTTTATTAATTTAGGAAGGATTATCACTGTAGATTATCTATAATAAAATTTCAATTTTAAGATGGTTGGCAAACAAGATAAGAAAGTTACATAGATCAAACAGTTCTTGCATAGATTAAGAAGAGACCATTTGTTTTCCTTTTTAACACCAACATAAGAGTATTTTGTAATGAACACTTTGTGTGTGTCTGATAAAGAATTGATATTTTCATTCAGGTTTTTGTATATACATCTGTGATGTATATAGTGATCTTTATATAGAGTGGTTTTTAATATTACACATTTTTGTTTATGCAAAGTAATTTATAATGTGCATGTATTACTACTTAATTTTTTTTCAAAAATTAAAATATCTTAATAGGCATATTTTAAAATTATTTGAATATTTCAAATGAATTGGCTATAGATAAATACAATTTGTTAAGTGTAAATAGGAATTGTTTTTGCAAAGTATACAGAATATTACAACAAAACAAAATAAAATATAGTACATGGATAGTATTTTGAATTTCAAGCTGCACATTCTTTTACTCAGAGGTTACATGGCCAAATTTCAGAATAATAGAATAATAGCTATGTGAATTCTTTTGTTTTAATATGTCACAGTTCCCTTCTTTCATTAAAATAACATCCCCAAATTAACCATTGAGCCAGGAAACTTAGTGCTTTGGTCTGTGGAAACAGGCATTTTGGGGTTTAAAACTTGTTTTAATCTACAACATTGATAAAAATGACTTCACCTACAAGTTTATCTATTTGTCTGTAAAGTTAATATACTTGCCACAAAGTATTCACTAAGTGAACTTAAACTGAGCTAACTTCAAAACAATAGAAGTCAATTTTCTCAAGTAAATATTGGTAAATTGGGCCTATAATTTCACATATTTAGAGTTTATTAGATTTTATTGGACACAATTATTCTTTCCATGCTTTTATTAAAAAAACTCACAACAAGGCATTATTTATTTGAGAAGAACTTGCCCTCCCTGGCCAGATTGTTTAAATATGCCATCACCACAATGCCCTCTTGCCTTGAGCATTGGGATCTCTTTTTCTTCATTTGTGAACCAGTAATATAATTTCCTGCTTCAACATCCAATAGGTTGCCCAGTTAGGGTCATTAAGACTGAGTGTGTTTAATGAGTATTCCTCAGGCATAGCATCTGCTATATGACTTGATCCCCACACAATCTTCTCTTACGGCACTCAACCTGTTAATGAGTTGTCATTTATCCTCAGTCTGTGAGGTCATTGCTTTTGCTAGCTGCACTTCATGACTTCCATAAAGTTGATTCTGAACAGACCAAATAAGTCTGATGATAAATACCAAGAAGTCAATGGCAGGTGGGCATTCTAATGCCTTCTACCATTACACAAGGACAGTGAGCTGTGGACTTAGACCATCAGACAGCAGCTCCATTCCCACATGCCCAGCTTCCCAAGGATGGATCCAAAGCCCAACTCCACAAAGGACTTCCCCATGGACCATCTGCACAGGAACTTCTTGGTCACCACAGAGCCTCAGGCCAGTACAGACCTAGTGACATTCCAAAATTTCACTTGGAATCCTGCCAACAAGGGTCACCCTGATTGGTTATCAGCAATATGATTGGGGTTGAGGAAGGTTTGTAAGTCAAATGTCCTCATCTTTTTTTTTTTTTTAAAGGTTTTATTTCATTAATTTTTACAAAGAGGGGAAGGGAGAGAGCAGAGAGGGAGAGAGACATCAATGTATGGTTTCCTTTCACCTGCCTCCAGCCACAGACCTGACTGGAGACCTGGTTTGCAACCTTGTTATGTGCCCTGACTGGGGAATCGAACCTGCAGCCTTTGGGTTCGCAGGCCAACGCCTTAACCGCTGTGCTACCAGCCAAGGCAAATGTCCTCATCTTCATGATTGTCAAGTAAGCATTCTCCTTTATCTCTACCGATAGATTAAAAAAAAAAAATGTTTTATTCATTATTTTTAGAGAGAAGGGCAAGGAGGGAGGAAGAAAGGGAGAGAAATATCAATGTATGATTGCCTTTCACCTGCCTCCAGCTATGGACCCAGATGGAAACCTGGCTTGCAACCTGGTTATGTGTCCTGACTGGGTACTCGAACCAGTGACCTTTGGGTCCGCAGGCCAGTGCCAATCCACAGAGCCACACCAGTCAGGGCTAGATCTTTGTATAAATCAAAATAAAGAGGAAGTTGCAATCTTAAGTGAGCAGTTGATACATTTTTAAAAGTTTATACCTCTCTGTGATACCCAACAAGGCTATGTATGCAGGTATATCTCAGAGATATTGTGGGTTCTGTCCCAAGGCACCTCAATAAAGCCAATATTACAATCTAGTAAGTTGTAATCTTTTGCCAGTGAAGGGTCTTGACTTCGATTTGTAAAAACCCCAACATTTTTTTTTTTTTTTTTTTTTTTGCCATGCTGTAAGGTAATAAAATACTGGTGTGATGAGGTGAATGACATAGACATTGTGATGTAGCATTAGGTTATTGTAGGTATAACTTAAGCACAAGTGCTGTACTGCCATACAGTTGATTCTATCAAGAAATAAAGAATTAACCCTGGCTGGTGTGGCTCAGTGAAATGAACACCAGTCTGCAAAGTGAAAGATTGCCTTTCAGTTGGTTCAATTCCCAGGCAGGGCTCATGCCTAGGTTGCAGTCCAGGTTCCCAGTTGGAAACCTGTGAGAAGCAACCAGCTGATGCTCTTCTGGCACACTGATATTTCTCTTCCTCTCTTTCTCCTTCCCTTCGCTTCTCTTTAAACAGAAATTAAAATAAAATCTTTAAAAAATAAAGAATTGGAGCCAACATATTATTTTAGTAAAATGTCTATATTTCTAGATACCAAAGTATCTTTACCCTTCATTCAATAAACTGATCTTTTTCTTATACAATTTTGATCATATCAATCCATACTTAAAAGTCTCCAGTGGATTCTTATTGACATAAGGACATTCTCCACTAACATAAAGAGCAAAGTGCTAGGTATTACAAATCCCTCAGTGATCTGTTATTTGTATAACTTACCCAGTAAAATTTTCTTAAGCTTTCAGTTTTTTATTTTATTTTATTTTTTTAGTTTCTAAAATAATATAATTTTCCCTCCTTCCTTGAACATTAATTCAGTCTAGTTTTTACTACCTGGATATTCCTCCTCCTTGTTTTTTTATTTTATTTTCCTCCTACACAAATTTATTTGAACTTCAGATCACATAGTATTGCTTTTTTTAGATAAGGCTTCCCTGATCCTGAATAATATGTCAGGCCTTCTAGATAAATAGCCCCCTTGTCTTCAAAATATCACTATTTATAATTGTATATATTTGCCCAGTATTATTTAGAATGCAACTTACTAGATGATAAATTTGTAAAGGGAAAAATGTCTTTTCTCCACTATTGCACCTTTAACTTTTAACACCATACCTAGCCTGTGTTACATGCTAGGTGTGTCTCCTGAGTGAATAACTAATGAACATATGTCCGAGAGAAATTTCACCCCAAACTCTGTCTTCATCTCTAAAACTGCATCATATTAGCTGGATGAGTAGCTAGCTCTAACCATCTTACATTGCTAAAGTTCAAGAGAAAAGAGGGATCTCTCAGCTAGTGTATGACTAGCCAAACTCTGACCAGAATAATTTTGAAAATAGAAATAGATCCATAGTGTGCCAGTTTTTTTTTTGGTAGATTTGCAGCCATCACTCTGTCCTTTTTGCTTAATAGTGGTCCTTTCTAAAAGTCTAATTTAAGTACCTGTTCTGAGAAGGTGACTTTGTGGCATACCAAATGATATAATTATGTGACTGCCTTTAAATTTGATCATTTTCATAACCCATTTTTTAATGCATTATATTCACTGTATACATGAGTAAACTGAGGTCCTCAGTGATTAATTATTTTACAATTATACACTTTAGTAGTTGGTAGAACTTAGACTGAAGGTTTCTAATCCAGGACTGAGGAACCTGTTTTGTTCTTTTTTATTTTTCTCCTATTCCAAGTTGTAACCATTCCATTAATGTAAACTTAAGTGATAGTTATCTATAAGATAGGCTTTGTCATCTTACAATGTAATTACTATAGAGGTAAAATTTTATTTTTGCTGTGCTATTTGATGCAACAGTTCTACATTACAGATGGCAAGAAAGTATACCTCCTTCCTTTGCAGTTCATACTGTGTGCCCTTCACCTCAGAAAAGTTTAATTCCCCAGTTGCAATTAGAGCTTTATTTTGCTCTCACAAGTAGATAAATCACCAGACACACTCCCTACAAGTATTGCACATTGACAGCGACAAGCCGTACACAAAAAGAACTCTCAAACTTGTATTCATTTTATATGACACCCTAGGGCAAGTGGATATTTAATCGTAGTTAACTGCAGAAATTTATCCTTATCATTGCCAATGTACTCACTGAAATTACTAAAATATTCTAGAAACAGCTCTGGGAAAATAAAGCTTGTCCTACCATCTAAAATAATATATTGCTTATAATTTGACATGAAAACTAAATTTCCTTAATGTGGATTTTAATGTCACTTTTTATTTTAGATTGATATGTAAAATACTAATGCTTTTGATCAAAAATATACCTCTAATTAAAAGCATAAGAGGGTTTTTTATGCCAAATTTTCCCATTTAGGTTAAAACACCTAGTAAATCTGTTGCTTGAGTATATTCTATGCATAAAACCGTATATTATGTGTCTTTAAAACCACATACTTTAATTTCTAGTTCAAACCATCTGGGCATTTTTATGGCAGGATATGTTACATACTATTTTATTACTTTATGAAATTTGGAGGTAGAAGAGTGATCTAGAGTGATATTGTCAGGAAGGCCAACATGATAAAAAAATACTACTGAAATTTATAACAATCTCTAAATAAGATCCTCTATATATTAATATATGCATTGTAGCCCTGGCTGGTGGCATGGTGGATAAGGTGCTGGCCTGCGAACCCAAAGGTCACTGGTTTAATTCCCATCCAGGCCATATAACCAGGTTGCAAGCCAGGTCTCCAGTCAGGTCTGTAGCTGGAGGCAGGTGAAAGGCAACCATACATTGATGTCTGTCCCTCTTTCTCTGCCTCTTTCCTTTTCCCTCTCTCTGAAAAAAATAAATAAAACTAAAAGCTTTAAAAAATAATAAAGACATATACCACCAGCTGCACTCAAATACCAAACCAATGTTTATGGGAATTAATCTCTTAATAGATAAGTGCTTTACTAAAATTTTAGAAGCAGAAAGCAATACAAATTGGTTAAGAAATTATGGGGAGATAAGTGTTTCATTCTTTTTTTCTTGATGGAATAAACTAGAATGTTTTCTTTGTTTTCACTTCATTTTAGATACTTGTGAACACTATCTGTAGAAAGAATCCTGGGAAACAGCACTTGCAGTCATCCATTTATTTCTTGTCAGGCATCTGATTTTCCCGGAATTGAAAAAGAGAGGAATCTTTGTTTCTTCTTACTCTTCCACTAGCTATCCAATTTGTCACCCCTTTCTAACTCTTCAATTTTATCTTCATTTCTCATTTTCTCCATCTAGCCATTACCTCCATTTACAATCCTGAAAATAGTTTCTACTTTCTATAATTTATTTGGAAAAGAACAAGGTGAAGGGCAGTATCTTCCCCCATCCTGTTACTGGAATACATAATATCATTAAAGATTTTATGAGGAAGTTTGTATGTTCAGAAAAATAAGACTTAATTGTTAGTTTTTTTCATTAACTTCTTAATTCCTCTGAATTACACACCATGGTCGGCTGTGTTTGGGAAAAAAAAATCTTATGCACCAAGCTTAGAAATAATGAAGGAATAAGATAAGGCAGGTTGTTGCATTTCAGTAAATACTATGAGAGATGCTATTTGGAATATATGTTGTTATCACTGAAAACATTATGGCTTGCTTAGGAATCTTTCTGTGAAATGGGAAAATAACCCAAAAAAAGGCCCAACTAAATTGGCCTTTTGTCTTCTGTATACATTTAAGTATCTTCTATCACATAAATACCAGATATATCATTTAGAGCTTAGTGTAAAATAGAGAGCACTTTTTACCCTATTAATGGAATGGTGATTGATACAGCCACTGTGGAAAAAGAGTATAGAGAGTTCCTCAAACAATTAAAAAAGTAGAGCTGGCATGTGATACAGCAATCCTACTTCTGAGTTTCTATTTAAAGGGCATGAAGACAAGATATGGAAAAGATATCTGTACTCCCATGCTCCCATGCAGTACCATGCACAATAGCCAAGATATGAAAACAGCCTAAGTGTCTGTCAATGGATGAATGGATAAAAAAAATGTGAGATATACACACAGGACTATTATTCAACCTTAAAAAAGTAAGCCTGCCATTGGTGACAACATAGATGGAATCTTGTGGGCATTATGCTAAGTGAAATAAGCTAGACAGAGAAAGACAGACAAATACTATATCACTTATATGTAGGAACTTAACAAAAACTTCTCAAGGAAACAATACAATGGTGGATTCCAGATGCCAGAAGTGGTGGTGTGGAACATAAGGAGAGGCTGTTACACTTTCAGCTGTAATAAGAGAAAAGACTAAGGATCCAAAGTAAAATATGGTGATTATAGTTGATAACATTGTATTGTGTAATTGAAATTTTTTAAGGGTGAAACTTAAATGTTCTCATTAAGGGGAAAAAATGGTAAATATGAGCTAGGATAAAAGTAGTTTACAGTTGTTTGTATAGAAAATAATACAGTAATTGATAAATAAATACAAAAATAAATAATAATACAAAAAATCTGTATTTTTCATGCTCACAACTGTAAACTTACTTTTGTCCCACCTTATAAAATGATGGACATGTTAATTAAGTAGAATGGAAAGATTCTTTTACAATGTACCTGTATATCAAATCACCATGACATAGGCTTTAAGTATCTTGCAATTTTACATGTCAATTATACATCAGTAGAGTTGAAATTAAAAATATAAAATTTACTGAAATAATAAATGATATGCAGCCACATCAAACAGGGAGTTCTTGGTGAGAACAACTAGGCCAGAGACTTCTCTAAATATAGAATGTAGCTTACTGTGCATTAATTGAACAGTTAAGTAAAAAATAATTTTATATCAAAAACATTTTAAGGAAATTAACTGCATGTATTAAAAGAGATGTGGTTTTTCCTAATAATTGCTTCATATCCCTCTTTCAAATCTATCTCTGTCTATAAACATTTTATAGATAAATGACAGGCATTTAATTGTTATATATATTTGGATCATTTGTCCTTAAGCTTATTCAGAATAAATATTTATAATTGGTATTTTGAAGACTCTATGATGATTTTATATTTTCTTTATCCTGATGCTACATCACTGTATATGTTTAAACAACAACCAAAAGCCATTTTAATCTGTTTTAAGTTTGTGAAGGAAAATTGCTTTCTTCTATAATTGAAAACATAACTAAAAAGTACAGTAGGGTAAATAAAATTTGCAATATTTCTAACTTGGAAAGATGCAATATTCTTGTTTGATTCTAAGAGCAAATGTCCTTAAATTAAATGATGACTTAATCCTGAAAACAATTATATACTTTAGACATACTCAGTAAATGCAAATTTCCCTTCCACAAAATAAATAAATTCGTGCTTCTCAAAATATCTTTATACCAACAGCAGCTGAGTCATGTGTATGCTGGTGAGAAATGCTGGAGCTCAGGGCCTAACCTCAGCCCCACTTCATGGAAGTCTGTATATTAATACGCTCCCAAGGCCATTCACCTACACATTAAAGTTTGAGATGCAATGAGGTGAATAATATAGAACTTTGTTTTTCTTTTAGAATGAAATAATTCTTAGGTTCAGATGTTAGGAATATTTTAATGAGAGTGAAAATATGTAACGATGGATAAATGATTATTTTATTTAAATTAGCCCAGTACATTTAGAAAAATCTCCAGATCTTTAGTTCATAATTTTAGCTTAATAGGTCCATCTTAAAAAATTATGTGTTACATATACATTTCCTTTTAAAAATTCTTAGTTTGTTGTTGGAAATTAAGGTTTAATTGCCTCTACTAGTATCACTTTCTATGTTTCTATGTTTAAGTTTCTTAAACCAGGCTGTCTCACTTTTACATGTTTTTTTTTGGTTTGATAACAGATTAAAAAGTCCTTTTCAGTGTTTATACTTTCTCCAGGGTAAACTGTTTAATCTAAATTATTTATGAATTTGATAATTCTAACACATTTTAAAGAATATAAAAGATATTAAAACTGATTTTTATTTATTTATTTATTTTAAGATTTTATTTCTTTATTTTTGGAGAGAAGGGAAGGGAGAGAGAACGAGAGGGAGAGAAACATCAGTGTATGGCTGCCTTTCACCTGCCCCAGCTAAGGACCTGGCTGGAGACCTGGTTCTGTGCCCTGATGGGGAATCCAGTCAGTGACCTTTGGGTTCGCAGGCTGGCACCATTCCACTGAGCCACCAGCCAGGGCTTAAAACTGATTTTTAATTAGGCAATATAAACATGTTCATATTCTTTGTGTGTCTGTACTAGTGACTGCCATCTTTGAGCTGAACACCCTATTTAATCTCAAATCTTCCACAATACTAGATTTTACATAATACATCACATATATAATTAAGCTTTCATTTTATTTTATTTAGAATTTGAGCTTGCAAATATGTAATGGAGTATTTATTTATTCTTGTGGATATTTCAATTTTGTTGAGACAATGAATTCTGCTTTTCTCTTGTTTCCCAGATACTTTCTATTTCATTTTCCATCTGAAATGCTCAGCCTTTTATCTGTCATTTTAGATTACCTCGAGTCCCATTTCTCTTGTAAGGCCTTCTTTTACTATTCAAGCCAACTTGGGTCTTTCACTTAAAGTACACTGTAGTCATGGTAGTTTTGTTGTTTCATACACATTATATGTATCCTTACAGGATAAATACAAGGGTCAAATCTTCTGCTTTTATATCTTTTTTTTTTTTCTCCATTAAAACTGAGGCATAGACACCTTATTTCACCTTAAAATATCTTGTAATTGAGTGATTTTACAATACAGTATATAGTAGCACATAGTAGAAATGTAACAGGCATGTACTTTACAATCGAACAAATCAATGAAAACACTGAAGCATTTTAAAATACACACGAGAAGCCCTCAAACCTGACTTAGATTTCTATAATTAACCCCCAAATCAATCTGTGATGAGTTTAGCTAGGCTGAGGATACCAGAGAATTGTGTTTCATTGCACATTAGTTACTTGACAGAGCTGGCCAGGGAAAGTTTTCAAGTCTCAATCTGCTTTTCAGAACACTTAACAAACTACTGTTATTAGACATTTTCTACCATTTGAAAGTCTGTGACATCAGCAGCTTTTATGTTAAAACCAGCATGATAGACTTTAAATATCTCAGTGAGGAAACAGAAATGAGGAGTAAAGCAAAAGCACTTGTATAAAAATGAATCGACTTGAAACAGTTGTTCAAATAATCCCTTACCAAACCCATGTCCTGACTCACAAACATCTGGAAGTCTTTGCTACCCAAGGAATCACAGGAAACATGAATAAGTAGTTCTTATAAGGAAAGTTCAGGTAATATTTATTACATTTATTCAGCATCTCAACAGTTATAAATTAAGAGGGGACTTCACTGGGTGGAGCAGGGAAGAGTCCTGCAGGCATGCCACAGTCCTGAACACAATCCTGGTTCTTTGCAGCCTCTATTCCATGACCTTGGGTTTGTGGCTCAGTCTTTCCCCCTATCCCAGGGGATGGAGTGTGGGGAAGGGGAATCAGAATCTGGCTTTATGTCCAAGGATGAAGTACACTGGTACTGTCTTTTTCTGGTGTCTGCCTTACCTTTCTTGATTTTTGAATTATTTAGGATTGCTTCATTATCAGAAATTCCCTTTGTTAGAAGTAGCAGAATCAGCCATGACAATAAAGAGCAACACACTTTTTAATTCTTAAATAAACTAGGGTAGCAAGGTGACATGGACACTTTTTTCCAACATTGATAATTAGCTAAGAGAAATAGACTCAACTGAAAATATATATTGGTAATACCTAAGGATTCAGATTAATTCAATATTCATTTGTGTGTATGTTTTGAGATTCAGTTTACAGCACGTGGAAAAACTACATAATCACTCCTTTCCTTGGCATTTACAGGTAGAAAGCACCAAGAAACATTAATCCCAAATAAAATGTGACTGCAGTTTACATATCCTACCTGTAAGATGCTCATTGTATTTGATACTATTATCTAGACTTCTTATACAATTTGTGATAACTATTTCCTTAATATACATTACAAAAATGTTTTTATATCATCAGAAAAGTCTGATGTATTTGGCACTAATTTTATGTTCACTTTTTATTCTTCTTTTGGGGAAATAAAATGATTCTATCAACACAAACACTCTCTGTATGAATGTCAAAGAGAAAGAGAGCATATTTTATCATTCTGTAAGCATTAACACATTTACTTGCATGCAATTTACACAAAAGTCACTACAAAGATAGGACAAAGCCTTACACATTTAATACAGCAAAGCAGAATTAAAAACAGTAACTTATCTTCTTTTATTTTTTAAATATTTTATTTACTATTTTTAGACAGAGGGGAAGGGAGAAAGGCAGAGGGAGAGAAACATCAATGTATGGTTGCCTTTCACCTGCCTCCAGCTACAGACCTGACTGGAGACCTGGCTTGCAACCTGGTTATGTTGCCCTGTCTGGGAATTGAATCAGCAACCTTTGGGTTCCCAGGCCAGTGCCTTATCCACTGTGCTACAGCCAGGGCTGTAACTTATCTTCTTAAGGGACAAATATCTACACCTTGTGTCAGTTTCTTGGACATCCCACTAGAGATTCCTGAGCTAATTTTGGGAGAATGTTTTAATATGTCCAGTGGTTTTGGTCACTACCTTGGAGATATTTCTGTATTGTACAGCTAGAGACTAGGCTTCATTTCTAAAGAGATTTTATCTCTGCCCCAAAGTTCTAATATTCCTTGAGGAAGGGCACAGATTCATTATGCTCCCTGGGAAACACACTGAAGAAAGGAAGATGGGCAAAATACCCATATTCTTATATGTGCATGAATTTGTGTATCACTTAAAAGGAACCAGGGTTATTTGTGTGGGGACCTTATAAGAGAAGCTGACTTCTTAATTAGTTACTATGTCAGCTCAAAAACTTGTTTTCCTTTTCACTTAAAATTTGTATAATGACAGAATTCACAACCATTTGGCAGTGCCTGTTCTTGGAAAGTTTTAAAAATTAGATTCTTTCATCTGCTAGAATAAAACAATGTTTATTAATAGAAAAGGGGGATAAAAGCCCCAACATTAAAATAATAACAAAATTTGATATTATTTTTAAAACGTATAACTAAGCTGTTTCTATGTTTGATAAAAAATAATCTCATATGCTCAGTGTCTGGATTCAGGTGTGTAAATAATGTAAAGACCAAGCTGGAGATGCACAATAGCAGCTCCATTGTTGGCTGCCTGTCAAACTCCAAGAGTGTAACCCAAAGAGCCTACATCCAGACTCAGAAAAAAGTTAGAAATTCCTGTCTTGTCTCAAGTTGGAGTCATTTCCTCTGATTTTGTCTGTCAGTCTTTAAAAATAAACCTAGCCTTCTACTGGCCTCAAAGGCCAATAGCCCTTAAGAAGAGGCAAGCTACAAATATTGGTTTCAAAATACCTACTAAGTTAATTCAGGAAGTTAAGCAAATATTTCAGATTTTTTACTGAATTGAATAGTTATCCTGACATTCCAATAATTGCTTTGGTTGGGAAATTTGGCTACGTGATAAATGCCTCAAAAGCACCTTAGGCTTACTTGAAGTCACCTCACATAATATTGACCTTTTATCATAAAAACACAAGGTCTACTCTCATCAACTATAGTTTACCTTGCTTACCATAGATTCTCAGACTTCAATCAGCTTATAACTGAAAATGTACACCCTTTTTCTAGCCTTTCCCTATTTCCCCTACCCACTACTTCTGGCAACCTTCAGCATTCTGTGTCTGAGCATATCTTCTTTATTATTATTATTATTATATTTTTTTAAGATTCAACATATGTGAGACCATACAGTATTTGTTTTTGTCTGTCCAGCTTATTTCACTTAAAGCAATGCTCCTTAGGTTCTCCCATTTTGTTGCAAATGTAAAGATTTCCTTTTTTAAAGGCTGAATAATATTTTGTAGTACATATTTATACCACTATTTCTTTTCCATTCATCTATCAACAGACACTTATGTTATTTCAATGTCTTGGCTACTGTGAATAATTCTGCAAATTAACATGAAAATACAGATAATCTTTTCAAGATAGTGATTTTGTTTCTTTTGAATATATGTATACCCAGAGAAGGATATATAAAATTTCTATTTTTAATTTTTGAGCAAACATCATACTGTTTTCCATAGTGGCTGTACTGATTTGTATTTCCACCAGTCCTGTACAGGACTTGTCTTTTCTTCACATTTTCACCAGCATTTTGTCTTTTTTATAATAAACATCCTAAAAAGTATAAGGTGATATTTCATTGTGGCTTTAATTTACATTTTCCTGATATTTAGTGATGAATATCTTTTCCTGTACTTTTTGTCCATTTGTATGGCTTGAAAAATGTCTATTCTGGTCCTTTGCCCATTTTTTCCTTGAGTTATTTATTTTTTTGCTATTAAATTTTATAAGATCCTTGTATAAGTATATTTTGGATTGGTCTTGACTGGTAAAAATTCTATGGCATTAGGATAAATTTATTGAGACCACAGGGACTACCAGTAGGAGAGAGAGGCTGCAGGGAGACTTTCTATGCATATTCTTAAGGTGACAAGTGACCGCAGCTGGTGAGGCTGTTACTTGAAGGCTGTGGTGGGAGCTAAAAAGGCATTATCATAGGAACTATGATAATAGTTCTCTTTAGGAACTAAATGTCTACCCAGTAGTGACAAAGGATTTTATAGTAATCAGCAGAACTTGAGCTTCTATGACTTGTATGTCTCCAGTATCTGAAACATTTAGCCAGCTTACCTAGCACTATCTACTAAATTCATCCTTTCCCCTTGTTTGTGGAACTATCTCTGTGTTGTCTATGGATTTGCTTCTGGATTCTCTGCTTTATTCTGTTTGCTTGTTTCTGTAATAGGGCCACACTTTTATTTTTATGACTTTATAATATGGTATTTATATTTGATAATCCAGTTTTCTTATTTTTCCAAATTACTTGGCTATATTTTTACAAATATTTCAAATTAATTTTAATTGAAAAGCTATTGCAGAGAAAGTTGTCACATTAACAATGCTGTCTTGTTCCATACATGGTCCCCATATTTCTTCATTTATGCAGCCTCTCTTCGGGTCTTTTATAGAGTGTGTAAAATGTCTGCCTAAAAGTGCTATGAGATATTTGTCAAATTGATTCTAATTTACCTTATTACTTGCCTTTTTATAAATAGTATTAAGTTTTCCCTACCCTTTTCTTTAAAATTTTTAATTAAAAATTTCAGCTATCCAGCAAAGTACAAATATGACATCAATGACCCTTATCATAGAAAAGAAAACATTGAGCTACTTCAGACAATAAAAACTGTACATACTTATTAAGTGCTTATTATACACCAGGCACATTTATAAATGCTTTTTAATATGATTAATGTGAGTTAACAGGTGTTAACTCAGTCATACACATAAAGACACATTGAGGAAAATATTATTGTCCCTAATTTATAAAGGAGGGAACTGAGAAGCTAGATGACTTACCCAGATTAGACAATTGATGACTGTGAGAATTTGAATTGAGGCCCATGCTTGTGCTCTTACCCATATGCTATGGGTTTCTAAATACCTGAATTTTTACAGGTAGAGCTAAAACCTTATCTACAAAGCCCACATCTATACATATCTTGCAGGATAGACAAGGAGACAGTAAAAGATCCCTGAGGAATGAAGAAGAAACATTTGCTTTTGAGTCCATAATGCCTAGCACAGTGCCTAGGACAGAATACATTATCCATAAATGTGGTTGGAATGAATCTATATTTGTTATGATAAATAAATATAAGAATGAAGAAAAATTTGAATCATGTCCCTGAAATTTCCCATAATTACTACTGATATTTTTATATTATCAATTCCATTTTTGCTTTTTTTTAATATTAATTTTGCATTTTATATTATCATATAGCATTTCATGGCACATCAAAGTGAATCAATTTTAATGTTTAATTCACCAAGATTTAGATGTGATCCACTCCTGTATTTACCACAAAGTTTAGGGGAAAAAAGTAGATGAAATTTCTAGAGTTTAGTAAATAATAATTATCAACCTAAGATAATCATAGCAGCTATAGGCATTATATATCTACCCAAATTCTAAACTTTTACCTGGCATATCTATACCTATGTGAGTCAGGGTTCTTCAAAAAATAGAAACAAGAAGTTTTATGTCTGTGTCTGTGTCTGTGTATGTGTATGTATATATATATGAGAAATCCAGAACTATAATATAAAAAATAGAGATATTTATTAAAGAAGACACCAGATATAAGAAACATTATGCATAGGATAGTGATACCCCAGTCCCCTTCAAAGTAGGTACCTTAGGACCTTACACAGTTCTCCCAATTGCCATCAGCTGACCCATTGTATTTTCCTGAATATGAAATACCTTCCCTTTCAAAGGTGATTTTAGTTTTGGGAAAAGCCAGTTGCAGGGTGCTAAATCTGGGCTGTAGGGGGGATAAGTTACCTGGGTGATTTGATGTTTTGCCAAAAATCTCTTAAAAGATGTGATAAAATTGCCAGTCACCAGTTGTCCATAGCTGTGGCCTTTTGAATCATTTAAATAGTTTATGTGGAGGAATGTTCAAGCTTATTGCAAAACTTAGTGCAAATTTGTTGTTCTACTCAGTCATTTTGAATTCAGTGGCCACACAACAATGTCCACTTCCTCCACTGACCAGTAGTACAGGGAAGCCATCATTGTTCATGCATATACATCCCAGCCCATTCTCCTTGGCTGACATGGTTACATGCACAAATCATTTTTATTATATTAACTATGGCTGGACTTTTTCCAGACAGACCTTTGTATATACACAGACATATTTATTGTAAGGGACTAGCTCACCTGATTGTTGAGGCTGAAAAGTGCCAAGGTCCTAAGATCTACACAGTGAGAAGCTAGAGACACAGGAGAACTGAATGTATAGTGCTAGTCCCGAAGCTGTCAGGTTTGAGATCCAGGGAAAATCAATGTTTCCATTAGAATTTCAAAACAGGGAAAAACCCTAGTTCCACTAGGAGCACTTCTCCTAGGAGGAAGATCAGCCTTTTAATGTTATCCAGTTCTTGAACTACTGAGGAGCCCACCCACAGTAAGGAAGGCAACCTGCTTTATTCACATAAAATTTCCGAATTCTTTCTAATTCCTTATTAAATCTTCATTATGCTTTATATAGTGGCCTTGCAGGTAGTTTTACAAAATTATTCAAAGAATGCTATTTGTACAACAGAATTTGCATCATCTTCATTCCCACATATTGAAATGTGCTATCTCCCTCTTCCCTATTAGATATATTTATTTTGATGCCTTTATCTTTTTAAATAAAAGGCACTAAGCTTTGGCCTTTTGGATATACATGTGTCTAAGTGTGCCACCAGACACAAATTTCTTCATTAATTTAAATGAAAATAAAAATGAAAAAAAAAAAAGTCCCAGAAAATGACTTTGAGGCATTATGAAGAATTCTTTTTACACTAGATTTCTTGCCTAAAGTCTTTGAGGACTACCCTGATTTATTGTTTTAGGTTATGGGAATATAAGCTAGTATTTATCTTGGTGACAGCTTTAAAATACACCTGCACTTTAAATGATAGAAAGTTGGTGTGTGTGTGTGTGCATGTGTGTGTACAGAGAGTGATTTCATGGCCTGTTATTTTTTATCTTGGTAAATTTTAGTGACAAAACGCTTAACTATTTAATGTGGCTATGGATAATCATTTTCACTAATTGTCCCCATCTGTCAGTGGCACACAATAAATTGAGCCTCCACAAATGCATGGTCAGTCATCTGATTGTGAGTTGAGACTTAAATAATATTTTTGACACTTGAGGGTGTTCTAAGAGGATTTATTCTGGAGCCATTCTGATTATTCAGTCATCCATTCAACAGATGTTCATTGATCCAATGTGGAAAGCTGTGTGCAGGAGGCCAGAGATATAAAAGTGAAGAGAACCTGGTTACTTTTTGAAAGAATTTAGTCTAATTGCAGTTGTGTTCCATCCAGTTAGAGAAGACGTAATCCTTTCTAGCCCCAATCAATTTCTTGGACTGGAGTTTGTTTCTGCAAAGTAGGTGAGCATTGCAAATAAAAAGCTACATATTAGACATCAGATAGCCCCAGCTATCTGGACACAGCTCTGAGCTTGTCATGTCTTCTGAATAGAATGCATAATATGTATTGCCACAAAGTAATTTTGAAGTTTCAATAGCATCTAAATTTTACCTAGTCCACTTCATGTCACACAGAAGGTAATTCATAATTAATAGCTATTGTTATCACTATTAATATAGAAACAATGAGAAAGTTAACTTTTTTTGGTTCTGAGTACTTATACATTTTCCAGTATAGAAAATTATCTTGAATGACACAACATGTAGCCTCAGGTCTGATAGTTCAAGCAGTACACTAAGCTAGACTTAATTGGCTTTTGGTCTTTAGGTCAGGAAACATAAAGAAGTAAAAAAGATAGTCCTCTAGGGCAAAGCTGGACCAGAAGCTCAGATCAAATGCATTGAGCCAAGAGCTTACAACGGGTACTAGGAAAAAGTAGAAGAACTCATGGGAATGAAATGCTAACCAGGAAATTTTATTTAGATGTGTGAGAGCAGGATTCTGGAAACATTCCCTGAAGGCCTAGGACATAGAACATAGAACAGAAGCTGTTAAAGGCACCAGATTAGCTCAAACAGAAAAGACTAATGTAGTAAATTTGTTGCTTACTATATATACTTTTCAGTCAGCTATAGATATGAACTGTGGCTTTGAGAGGTTGTGGTGAGTTGTCCAAGGTATAGCTTGTAGGTTCAAGAGCCATGATCCAAATACAAGTCTAACTCTAAAATTCATACCGTTAACCACTATCTGTGGTATCAACAAAAAAGCTTTATTTTTGTACAAGTTAAGTAAAAATAATTTATGAATACAACTTTATAGGAAAAAAATGTAATGGGCAAGCCTACAGAAGCATGGCCAAGGAGAGCTGTGTCCTTGCTACTTGCTCTTTATCTGGCAGAAAGAAATGATTTTGGGAGACTTAAAGATTAGGATCAGTTGTAGGTCTACACTGCCTATGTGTTATTATAGAGTGTAGACCCTCTACAGCCCACCTGGATCAATAGTTGTCTCTTAATAGCTGTGTGAATAAGTAGAAGTTAGAACAAAGTAAGCCTTTCAGTTCATACATCTTTAAGATGGAGATAAATAAAAATAGGATCCTCCTATTGAGGTTGCTATGAGAAATGCATGGGTCGATACATGTGATCATGCAGAAGAGTGTCTGGCATAGCATAACTCTTCACTAAATGCTAACATCATTATACTATATTTCAAGAAATTCAGGAATGATAGAATATACCCATAGACTATTTTCTCACTAATAATATCTCATGAAAAGTATCTTATTATCTGCAGCCTCTGAAGGTTTAAAGAGAATTTCAAATGCTTTGTCCACGGTCTGGTCTTTATCATAGAGGCCAAGGAGAGCTGTCATTCAACCCACTGAGTTCTGGCCAACTCTATTTCAGAGGTGCCTGAACTCAACATGGACAGATGTAAACTTCTTCCCTGGTGCTCTTTCCACATCTGTATTTTTCCTTAGTGAGTGGTACAGCAGTATATCTCCTTACACAAGTTGGAAATCAATAAGCCACCCTTGATTATTCAGAATTCCATCATGCTCCAGAATCAAGGCTTAAAATGTTTAACCTTATGCTTTTAATTCTCCCTGCCTCTCCATTTGTGCTACCTTACAAGTGCAGCTTTCCTTGGCTCTAATCTTTCACTCACACATGTCCTCTATGCTTCTGTGGAAGCAGCATCCAAAAATACACTACTGTGCTTAAAATTTGTCAAACACACACACACACACACACACACACACACTTCTATGATCTCAAACACTATGGGGCTCAAAATCTGAAATCCTAAAGCAGTCATACAAAGGCTTCTGTAATCTGACCCTTTTGACCTATTTAGCCCTATCACTCATCATTCACTGTCTCATACTTTTACATCAATCAAACTGAACTGATTACCTCCTTGTACAAATCCATGCTGGTCTCACCTTTGGGTCTTGCTAATGCTATATCCTTTGTTTGGAATGCACTTTCTCAGTGACAAAAAGCTTTCAGACTATTTTTGTCTCAGCTATCTATCACAGGAAGCTTTTCTTAACCTATCTGTCTGATTAGGGGATCACTTCTCTATTCCTTCTTTAAAGACCTGATGATATCTGTATCACTACCCCAACTACAATATTAAATCTACCACAAGCTCTGTGAGGACTTGATCCATAACTGAGTTCTCTGTGTTTCTTAAATCAATAGCCTATGACCAGTATCCTATGTAAAAACATTTTTTTAAAGATTTTATTTATTTACTTTTAGAGAGAGGAGAAGGGAGAGAAAAAGAGAGAGAGAGAAACATCAATGTGTAGTTGCTTCTCACGTACTTTCAACTCAGGACCTGGCCCACAATCCAGGCATATACCCTGATTAGGGATCAAACTGGAACCCTTTGGTTCCCAGACTGGCATTCAATCCACTGAGTCATACCAACTAGGGCTGTAGAAGCATTTTTAAATGGTCATAATGATGAAGAGACACTACATGTATTAAATGGCCAAAGAGAGAGAGCCTACATTACTTATTGGATGGGACAATCCTACAAGAGGAAGTGCTGTCTTTCCTAAAATGGCAGCAATGCCTCCATTAAGACATTCTGCATTAGACGCTACACACCATGAAGATAGTTTATCTCCAGGGTTCAAAACATAGTGGGTTCTCTCTGCTGACTTGCTAACCCAGATTTCAGAAAAGATGTATAAGTTTAAAGTTTCCTGAATAACCCAGACTTAGCCTCCTATTTAAAATCATTAATCTAGCACTTTTTATTTTTATTTTTTAGATCTGGTAGATAGGAAGCTCAGGTTTAATGTCCAAGAAGACTAATATATACAGCTTCCTCTTTGGAGATTTATTTATTTCTCCTGTTTTTTAGTTTTTTTTTCTCTAAGTTTCCACAATCCATTTTGAATATGCTCATAGTATAAATGCTAAATAATAAAAGTAGATGTAATATATTGTATTAAGGATTTGATTGAAGATGTACACTGGGCCAGTGTTGCTCTTCAGATGTTTATCAAAAGAAATGAAGTAACTTTATTCTCTACACTTCAGGGGAAAATATCCCTCCTTTTCCTGATGCCATGGTGGAGAAGCAAGGGTGGATTCGAAAGGGCCACCAGTGCTCTTGAGTAATCCCCCAGCCAAACTAATACAAAAGACCACCAAGGGGCTCAAGAGCAGAAGTTGGCAAAATTTGGCCATGAGTCACATCTAGGTCACCACCTGTTTTCAAATAAAGTTATACTGGAATACAATCACTGGCCCATAAATATAATCTATGGCATCCTTTGTGAAGCTGCAGTAGTTGGGATAAAGGACATACAGTCTGCAAAGCCTAAAATATTTAGTACCTGGCCCTTTATAGCAAATATTTGTAGACTTCTGCTCTGAAGTCATGGTTTCCAAAATGATGACAGAATATTAAAGCTTTAAAATAGTACTGTTGCCCTGGCTGGTAGCACAGTGGTTAAGGCGCCGGCCTGCAAACCCAAAGGTCGCAGATTCGATTCCCCAGCCAGGGCGCATAACCAGGTTGCAAACCAGGTCTCCAGTCAGGTCTGTGGCTGGAGGCAGGTGAAATGCAACCATACATTGATGTCTCTTTCCCTCTCTGCCTCTCTCCCTTCCCCTCTTTCTAAAAATAATGAAATAAAATCTTTTTAAAAAATAAAAATAAAATAGTACTGTTAACTTTAACTTCTTTTTTTAAAAGATTTTATTTATTACTATTTTTAGAGAAAGGTGTAGGGAGAGAGGCAGAGAGGGAGTGAGATATCAACGTATGGTTGCATTTCACCTGCCTCCAGCTATAGACCTGGCTGGAGACCTGGCTTGCAACCTGGTTATATGCCCAGGCTGGGGAATCGAACCAGCGACCTTTGGGTTCACAGGCCAGTACCTTATCCACTGTGCCCCTAGCCAGGGCTAACTTTAACTTTTTATTTAACCATGTTACTACATCAAAAATAATAATAATTGTTAGGAGAAATCAGCAGAATAAAATCTCCAAATTAAAAAGAGTGTGTTCTTCAAGAATGCTATATCTTAAGCTGAATTTTTTTTTTGCATAAACTGCAAATTTAAAGTTGTTCATAAACTACTTTATAGAACAACACTTAAGAACCAGCTTTTGGGTCCTCTAGTTATTACACTTTTTAGGTATAACCTATACTCACTGTGGGTAATTTATATCTTGAAATTGCCTTCTATTGCTTATGGAATATCTAATTATTCAGTTCTAACACTTGATTTTAACATATCCACCTGTAGATTTGATTTTGTATTTTTGTTAGTGATATATACTCATAGCAATGTAGGTTTAGGTAACATGTCTTACAGAGAACTAATGTGTGCATTTTCCATTTTACATAATAAATATTTAAAATTTTTCTTTGTTAAAATGTAGCATATCTATATATGATGGATTCTTAAAATTAAATGCCTATGAACATACCATCTTCCCAGGACAAGGTAGCTGGAAATAAGTGTACATTAATATTTTCTAATTGTATCCCAGAGTGTAGAATAGTGCCTACCGTATATGGATCCCCCAGTTAACCCATGCTGAATGACAGTTAAATAAATGAATAATATATCTTTACACCTAAGACTTGGGTGGAACCAAACAACAAAATACTTATGTTAATCTATTGAGTTCTCCATATTCTCTTTTTGAACTTCAGGTAAATGTCAAAAAACAAATACTGCACACTGAACAAAACAAAGCAAAACATGCATTTATTGTAAGGATTTTACCCTGCAAACTGGGAAACTCAAGGTTATGAGAGCAGTGAGTTCTGGATTGCTCAAAGGCTATGGAACTTTTGTGGGGCTAGATTTTTAATAGATGACTGATTGTCTAATGGTCTTCTTTCTTACTTGGGGCAGGGCAGCTGAGTCAGGGGAACAAGGCAGTCCACACATGATATAAATAGACTTGATGTTTGGGAGTTGTCTGAGAAAAGCTATAAATTCCTGTACATCTAGGTTAGGTTGCCTATGTGAGTTGACATTGACAGTTTTCAGTTGGTCCCTAACATAAATGACTCCATTTTAGTTTGGTTCTACATGGTTTTTTTATTGATAGTCTTGCCCATTCTAAATCAGCTTATGGTGCAGCACATCCGTATTCATCTTAATGAGCAATGCAAAGGACCGGATGGACTTGGCAGCTTTTGATATTTTGTTAGTACAAATGCTTACATGTGATATTCCTGAGCAAACACTCATTCATTTCACTGCTTTTGAGCCCAAGTTATTGTACCTTAATTGGAGAATGCAGATCACTTTTTATGAACCTGTTGAAACCTAATAAACAGATTTCTAAAAATTAGTTTTCTATAAACTTAAAAGAAGAATCTCATAAAGAGAAATTCCAATCATTCCTTTCAATTCCATATTTCTTAGGTTCATATTGTCCCATCTTAAGTCTTCTAAGTCATTGAATTTTAAAATCTCTTTGCTTGCTCAACTCCTTTCCACCCAATTTGATAGGGACATCCTGATTCTTAGCTTAACATTTCTATTTTCTTTCTAAAGACTTGACCTTCAGTAAATTTCATTCCTTTCTCTTACATGTTGTGCATTTCTATACTGGATTCTTTTAGACCAGGATAAAACTAAATCATTTGAATTTAACTAGAAAAACAGTTTTAGGACTTAAAAGATTAACTTTCATGTAGGTGGAAAATGAGCTATTGTGGAATACCTTATTCTTAATGAGATGCAAACTGCTATTTATTCTCATCCTTTCATTAAATCTTTGTCTTTCCCTTAAGCCACCTTTGGGGCTATATATTGGAATATTTCTAAGTACAAGTTAAATGCAGCAGACTATTATATATTTATTTACTGAGATTGTTTTAAGTCAATCCTATCAAAATAATAATGACAGCAATGCAAGCATCTATCTGCAAAGTATGTACAACTTTGTATTAACAGCTTAGCTATTACTACAAAAAAATGCACACAGCTGCCTTTTCTGCTTCGCACTCTTAAACGACTGTTAATTCCAATTTCTCTATTACACATTTTTGATTCACCGAATATGAAAACTCATAGTGAAGCACATTCAATTAGCTGTGATTTAGCCTATTGATGTAACGTGGCTGGGTAAAGAAGAGAAAATAGAAAGAAAATAATTACTGAAATACAGAATTTTGGCAAGCTTGATCATGACTGGCATATAACAGAAAGAAAGTGAAAGATGAAATTCTGCTGAACCAAAATAATTCTCCCCTATTATTAAGCAAAAACTGGCATCAAGCTCTAAATTAAAACACCAGTTGCAGTGGATATTTACTGTGAATTATTCAATAATGCTGAGGCTTTCACAGTCTGAGGATCTGAGGCGCTTTGCTGTGAACCTGAATTGAAACAAAGTACTAAAATGATATCCAGATATGGTAAATCCAGGTGCCCTTCCAGTGGGGGACACTGTTAATTGATTAAATCTGCTCTTGTGACTGGCCAGCTGTTAGCCAGAGGCATGAGGGATAGTTTAATTTACTTTAAGAAGATAAACTGTAGAATGAATTTGATCATGAGGATGCAGAAAGCAGTAATCAATCTTAAGGTAAGAGGAACAAGAAATAATTTCTCATTTTTAATGTGGGTAATTATTTAAGCACTCTGAGATACCTAATTTATAATTCTCCTTTAATTTATTTTCCCTAAGGAACCTAAGTTATTAACTACTACAATATCCAAGAAAGTATAGTTTGGAATATATAATATTATAAGAATTAAGGAATACTTAAAGGAGAAAGAAGAAATTTAATGACTTTTTTAATGCAAATAATAGGCAAGAATGAATCAAAGGTACCCATTTGTTTTACTGACATATTTCAGTGGATTAACTTTTAGGCCATTTTTATTTGTCTACCTTAATTAATAATAGCCCAGCGGGGGCTTACAGGGTTTTAGAATAATAATAGTGATTCAGTACTCTTTAAGGTAGTAAACTTTTTCAGAAACATTCTTTACTACTTTAAATATATAATATCAAATATATTTCTGTTTTAAGAAAATGCAAATTATATGTAAATTAATCTCCATACATAGGCTGAATTAATAGAACATATATTGTAAAAAAGCAAAAAATATGTTTAAGGTACTGAATATATTGTATTATAAAAATACCTAGTACTTTAACATGAGTTTCTCCTAACATAGTATGTTAGAAAATATATAGCAGAGAGATGTTTTGTAAATACTTGACAGTAGGTTTGGTACTTATTCAAGTTTAGCCACAACCTATATTCCCCCCTCCATGTTATTTATGAAAGTATTCTAAAATACTTTCATAAATATTTGTGAGTAGTGTTAAAAAATAAAAGGATAGTAGAGGAATAATTATATTTTAAAGATTAATTAAATAAAGTATTAAATGCAATAGGAAAGCTAATGAAAATAAAAATGATTGACAGGTACCATAAAAGTCTATGGACAGCTTTAGGTGGAAATCACATATTTTGGAATACATTCTTAAGAGGCCTTACCTGATATGGCATGATGGAAAGACCTGAGTTGATGAAATAGACAAATAGTTATTCTCTTAAGTTTAACCACTTTGTGCTAAGAGATTAAACAAGTTACTTAAACTTTGGCCTCAGTGTTCTCATTTTTAAAAAGAAATGCTAACACCGACCTTTTTGCAGTGTTGTATAGGTCTACCTGCAGATTATATGTTAGGGTATGGGCAAATAATAAATGGTGATGATTACTTTTTAAGGATAAAACCTGGTCCCCAATAAGTAGGTTGTATAAAAATCATGAATTTTTTTGAGACTGCTGAAACTAGCTTCATGCTTTTTAGATTTGCATAGAGTAAGCAAGGAGTGCCATCAAGAAAACCATTTCCCATATTTTGTCTTTAACTCGTTTTTTCTGCTTTCTGACTCCCTAAAGTGTATACCAAGACCTGACATGAGTCTCCTTATCAGATAATCTTATCATTACATTTTGTTAGTTTCCTTTCAAGATTTTGTATAGAATTTCTCATAAACCACCCCACACAGAGTTTCTAGATTTGGACCCATTTCCATTTTTAAGTTTTCTTTGGGGATATGTTGCTGGAGAAGCTAGGTAGCATCAATGATTCTGTTAGGTAATTTTTCCTGATTAGAAATAGAAACTACATCAGTTTCCCTGAAAATATTTTTAGGTCTGGAATGGCATGGCTTCTCATTCATTTCATTTTATGTACTATCTATTACATTGCTTTACTACACTGCTTTCTAGATGTTAGTTATGAAGCCCATTCAGCAGCCAGGGACAACAGTCTGTGGTTTACTATAGGGTTCTTCATTTTGTTCCTGAAATATTAAAGATGATGATTTTCTTAGTCTTTTTGTTTTAACTTTAAATCATTTTAAGAATAATACTGAGTTATATAAACTGTGAATCCAAGAAAGGAGTGGAGGGGAAGTTCAAGACAAATTCCACTCCAGGTGAGTTATCACCACATGTCTAGTTCCTTTCCTCTCAGTGTTTGTCATTAAATCAGAAGTTGTAAGCATTGTAATTTGTAGAAATGAACATGCTAATAGGCAGTTTCTTCTCTTTAAATGTGCAGATATTGAAGGAATTAGCCTTTCTTTATTTTTCAGGATCTCCTATTCAAAGAGGTTTTGTCCAAATGTTTCACAACTAGACATAAGCAATTGCAACCCACTATTAAAGTCTGATATGACTTCCCTCTTTGCAGATTTGACTTTTGTAATTGAGACAAAATGGCACATGCCTATACTAATTTCTATGTTAATTTAGCATTGTTTCTGCCCATGGCTGGCTTTATCACAGGCCCTTCGCCATGGCAGCTTGCTCTTTGGTTTCCAACGGAAGCCGGTGCGTATTTCTGCTCACACGGTGCGCTCAGCAGCTGCGCGACCAGATGCTCCACGGCTGGGCATTTCCTCTGATTTGAGTCTAGGGACATGGTCAGGCTGCTTTCGAAACAGTTAATTTATCCAGATGCCACAGTCGTCAACTTGCTGCCTGTTGTGATGAATTTGCTTCATATTTAATATTTGCAGATATGACAATGTACAAATAATTCTTCTGATCCATACAGCAAAAAATTGTGTGCTTTTCCCTTTTTATGTTTTCTCTTTTATCATTTCTCCTTACATATTATAACACATAATTTTGTCTTCCTAATTAATTTTGTTAATTTTTAAAATTTATTAAAATGACATCTACATTTCTACATAAAGTATATGTGAACTAATAGCTATTAAGCATTTTTAGCTGAACATAAGTTCCACTGTATTCCAAAAGTTTCACTGTTCTGTGTTCTACTATTCATTGCATTCCAGATTCTTTTTAGTTGCTTTGTGTTTCAAAGTTATTTGGGAATAAATTAATTTTGTTTATGATTCTATTAATTTCTAAATGATTGGATGAAAGTAAATAATATATCTGATAAATTACATATGTAAATTACATATAATTATACATTTTTAAAGACTATTTGCAGCAAATTTATGTCAAAGGATTATTCATATGTTTATGTGTGCTCTGTGAGAAATGTTATTATTTATCTTGTCTATTATTTAACTTTTAACTCTTGACTAGCTTACATTTTCTGGCTTTCAGAATTTGTCCTGTTCTGAAAGCAGATCTGCCACATAATTCTATTTTAGAATTCTATCCCATTTTTCTTTTTCTTTAAATGTATTTTGTTGATTTTGCTATTACCACTGCCCAAATTTTCCCCCCTCTGTGCTCCTCCATCCGGTACCCCCCATTCCCTCTGGCAATGCCCCCCTTAGTTCATGTCCATGTGTCATTCATACAAGTTCTTTGGCTTCTCCATTTCCTCTATTATTCTTTGCATTCCCTTGTCTATTCTGTAATCACCAATGTGTACTCCTTTTCTTTTCTTTTTCAAATCCAGACAATTCACCATTTAATTACTGCCTTCTGTCTGTCAGCCTCTCAAATCATATATTTTTACTTTGCCATTTGATTGTTTAGTGTATTTAGATTTATGGAATATCCTTTATTTCTTTCATGCTTTATCATTTGATAGCATACATCTTTCAACTTTATTGCTTTTAATTTCAGATGGTTTTATAAATTCGCCTCTTCTCTTTACTTTTATTAGTTAGGTGTCTATTTGCTTATCATTTTATAAATTATTATTTTGTTTCTAGAATATTTCCCCTAAAAATATTATGCTAGGGTTTTATTTATTCCCTTTGATTCAATTAAAACATTTCTAACTCTAATGAGATAGCTCACGTGTTTTCCTTCAGTGTCAAAAATAAATGATATATTTTATTCTTTTACTTTACTTGATGTTCATTATTTATCTTATTTTTGTTTTTATCCTAATGTTCTGATTTAGTGTTTTCTTCCAAATTTATTACCTGCACACTTTTTTATTCTCTTAAACATTTTTTGAGATCTTCTGATAAGAAGTATATTATAGGATTAATAATGACACTGATACATTTTTATATGTGCCTGCTTCAAAGTATCATCATATATTGATTTATTTACCTTTTTATTTAACCTATATGAAACAGATACTATTAGAGAAGTGAATTTAAATAAAATTACTGTCCAGTGCCAAGTTGATATCTATTAATTTCTTAAGAGACAGATGTTTCTCATGCATGAACTCTATCTTCTGAAGAAGTATTCATACTATTCCAGTGATGGGCAATTCCAATTATTCCAATGTTTGTTCTTATATAAAAGTCCAGAGCTCTGTGAAGGTAAGTGTCTTGGACTATATTAGCAATATTGCTACTTAGTTCAACGTCATACCCAGAGCATACTTCTGAAGATCAAGTCACTTAATTTTCAAACTTCTTTTTTCTTTACTGATTTTTTTATTCATTATTTTCAGAGAGAATGGCAGGGAGGGTGGAAGAAACAAAAAGAAGCATCAATGTATAGTTGCCTTTCACCTTCCTCCAGCTAAGGACCTGGCTGGAGACCTGGCTTGCAACCTAGTTATGTGCCCTGGCTGGGAATTGAACCAGCGACCTTTGGGTTTGCAGGCTGGCACCTTATCCACTGTGCCACCAGCCAGGGCTAATTTTCAAACTTATTGGCTTAGACATTTTACAACATTGTGATCTCAAACTGAATTCCTACACAAAACAATTAAAAACACAAAGGAATCATTTGCTCTGCTCTTTTCCCAGTAGTATACCCTTTATTCCTATTTATTTTTCCATTTTTCCTATTATTTTAAAACCAATGTTCATATCACTATTACAATCTTCATAACCATGGAGAAAACTCCCATACATCATTGTGCCACAGTTTTCTTATGTTGAAACCAAATGCAAAGAAAAACAATGAGTAATCTTAAAAACCTTCTGTGATGTTTGTAACGTTAATGCTAGATATTACTCAAGCATCTGGGAAAATTCTTTTTAAAAGAACTAATCTAATTTTTAAAGTAATAGTAAATAATATTTTATATCTCTTTTAAAATGAAAAATAAGTTCAAGTGTTGTCTAGCCTTCACATGTATATAGAATTTATTAAGGTATTTGGTATATCCTTTGATCTTTAAATGTCTTGAAACATATACATGGGTTATGTAATCAACTGTAAACATTAAAATAGCTGTGAAATGTAACAGAATTATAAAAGACTTGAAAGCATGTATTTCTTTAACAGTATAAGCATATTTTTCTTTGTCTATGAGCAACTCAATTATTTGGTTCTGAAATAAATTAAGTAAAGCCTATTCAGTCTGATCAGCCCTTGTTTTCAAGGGAATTGTAGTTCAATTTCATTTTTAATTAGAATTGAACATTGTGGATTTCTTAGCTCTGGTAAGCAAGATCCAGCAATAAAGTATGTACTTAATTTGTATTAAGTTTCTAAAATTTAGTGCAGAGAATGAGCAATATGTCTGGTTAATATTTAAACATCTCACAATGTTCTGTTGTAGAAATTTCCATTTATAAAAGCTGCCATTCTATAACAAATTACTTTCACTTTCAAATAAACTTGTTATCACAACATGAGAAAAACTTATTCAATTAAACAAGAAAACAAAGTAATTATTTTTTCCCCTTTGATGTGTGCAATAGCTTATAAAAGTTTTAGGAATACCTAGGAAAGGTGGATATGTTTGCTTAAAACCATTTTTTGCTTAAATATTCTTTCTTTAATAAAGTATGAGTATAGTTATATGAAATAGACATTACTAGATTAAAAAAGTGTTCTCTTATGAGAGAAAAGAAACTTATTTTTAATTGTGATGAACCCACATTTAAGGAAGCCATAAAACATCAGATCCCTTGTGCTCAAGTGTTTTCCCTTTCAGTTTTTCATACCTGTTTAAACGATTTTGTGTTTGTTCATTGGTACACTGCTGTTGTTCATCACATTGAAGCTAGGTGAGAACTGTGCACTCCAATGTATCTTTCCTCTTCATTTCTGTTCATTCAAGCATTAAACTGTATATGTTCTCTGCCCAGCACCTTGTCTTAATATAGCAGTAGAAGGGAGAGAAAAGAAGGAGGGAAGTTTGCAGTGGCTGATGGCTCAGTCACCTGGGATACAGTTCACTGAACTAATACTTTGAACTACATGCCTAGGCAGCTGTAATGAAAAACATAGCAGGTTGATTTAACAGCTAATATAGTGTTCAAAAGGTAAGTGAGAGTCAGAATGGACCTTTGCTACCTTATCTATTTTAAATTATCTAAAAACATGTGAATAAAAAGGTATATATAGATATTTTTTTCCAACAAATGGAATATTGATCCTCAAGAGAATCAAAAGCCTTTCTGGCCCAAGGAAGTGGAAACTCTGACTGCAGTATCTGACATGTTTGTACTGTATAAAGGACTTCTGTCAAATTTTACCAGACAGAATTGCAAAGATGACCTGTAAACCACATGGGAACAAGACACATGCACTCTTGTTTGGCCACTGTAAATCTTATTAATTAGTGACATTAGAAAGTATAACATGGAAGTTATTTCTACTCTGATTGAATTCTCTGCCCACTGTTTGTATTAGTTCCTTAAAAATTGAATCCCAAAATAATTTACGTTCATGTAAGTATGTGTAATCCTTAAGCATGCTCAGTAGTGAAGACATTCCTTAGGTATTCGTGTCTGGTTCCTTATCCTATGCCTAATGGAAATCTCAGTTTTTATATCATTGAACATTAATTTCAGGAGGTGCTGAGAAATTATGTCTCAGTGAAGTAGATTGATTTATTAAATGAAGAAAAATCAATAATAAAGTAACAAAAATGTTTCCTTGATTAGTAAGAAAAATGTAATAATCATTATCCTAATTCTGAAAGATGTAAAGCTAATGTTTTAAGTAATAGAATTATAAAAATTTACACTTACCTGGCAGGGGAAATATCATGATTATGAAGGTGGTTTTCCCAGGACAAGGCTTATCCATTGCACTCCAGATGTGCTGACCTCTGTGATTTCCCCAAATGTGGAAAACTAACACTACAAAAAAATATATATTATAAAAATTTTTAAAACCCTAGTGTAGTTTTGGGAAAACAATTATGAATTGGTGGATTTTAGGATTTCTTTTTTATTGGAGATTCCTCCATTCTAACAAAAGCAAATGAAGCCAGGCAATATGTGAACAACAATGGAAAAGTTCCTTAGTTATATGAATCTTTACTTTTGGAAGTAAATCCATGAAATTTCTTCATTTTTTATGTCAAGAAACTTTTTTTTTCAAGATAACTGGGTTGTTTTGTTTTTCTTTCCTAATACCACTCTCTACCCCAGATAAATTTTTAAAACTTTACCTTCCTTCAGTTATTAACCTGTTTCTCCCCCTTCTCTTCTTTCTCATCAACACCACAAGAAACAAAAACAAAACACTTCACACAGTATGCAGCATTTTACTCTCCTCAAAATCCTTCAGATGTATTATCTTCTTTGAACGTGCTAGTCACTTCATGTGACCAGCAGGGCAAATGTTACCTCTGTTTATGAGAAAATGGAACTGTGAGCTTTTCCCTAGCATGCCCAACTTCCCTTGGCTAATGGCTGATTCAGTTCAAGACCTCTCACTTTTACTCTATGTTGGCTGCAAGCCAAGCTACATAAAAATAATTAGATACATTTAAATGTATTTCTACCAGCTTTAAACATTATATAAAACTTTCAAGTGGCACAAGATTTGAAGTTTTTCTAAAGTGAAAATTTAAAGGTTATTTGACAGATGCATTCTTACATTAATATCTGTTTATTTTTTTCTCATCTATTCCCTTCATATGACCCACCTTGTAGAAAAGTTATATTAAAAATTCAGTTATAAAAGAAAAACCTGAAAACTCAACTTAAGTGTTAAATTTATATGATGATTCATAGTGCTATAAAAATTAGAAAACATTGAACATCAAATATATATCTAGTCTCCAAAGTTTTATTTTTCTATTTATGTGCAAGAAAATTGAGAATGCTGTTTAGTGTTTTGGATACAGAAGCAATTTCATAGGCAGTAGAAATAGAGGTATTAAATAATAATTCTTATCACCTTAAAAACCAGAAAATATCAATGAACCTAAAAATAGCTAATTTTGGAGATACCTTTAGAGATATATTGTCCTAATATTTATTTTCCATGGGGTTCTCCCCATTCATTATAGCTTTAGTTAAATATGCTCTTTGTTACAAATATTGGTAACATTTTTAAGATTTCTAAATAGTGAATTTTCTAAGACCAAATGATGTGAAGAGCTCTACACTTTTCCTTCTCTCTTGTTTATTCAACTAGAAAATTATATAATCCCAGAGATGTAGGCATGTGGTTATGTAAAGCTATGTCTCTCCACTATCTGTCTCTTCCTATCACATATACTTATATATAAGCACAAAAAAATAAGTTTTAAATCAGAAGCTTATTTCATTTTTACTAAATTTCTAAATATTTATGGTGTTCTATTATTTTCTGTTCCTTCTGAACATGACTTATTTGATTTCAAAGGAACAAAAAACTGCAAATAGAAAGAGAAATACAAGCATTTGGTAATATTAGCAATATATTTACTAATAAAAATTGTATATGCCCCCAATATTTATTGAAGTAATGAAATGTTAGTGAAACTGTTAAAGGCAAATACCTTTTAATGTATTCAATTCATAAACCACCTTGATAGAGGAAAGGAACCAAGGCCACTGTGTTTTTTATCCCAATATCCCTGAAAATAAAAGAATTTAGATTAATACTTTCTGGTACCCACTTTTTCATTGTATTCTCAAACTAGAGCCTAGACTGGTGCATCCATATTACAGAGATGGGTCCACCATAGGTAGGAAAGATAAGAGCAGAGAAATAAAATATTCTCAATATTTTGAAACTACAGTTGAAAAAAATAGCATCATATTTTTAAACATTTCTTTTAAATATTAGGCTTCACTCTGGTTGCTGTAGCCCAGTGGATTGGTGACTGCCTGTGACCCCAAAGGTCACTGGTTCAATTCCCATTCAGGGCATTTAACCACATAGGAAGCCAGGTCTCCAGCCAGGTCTGTAACTGGAGGCAGGTGAAAGGCAACCATACATTGATGTTTCTTTCCCTTTCTTCCTCCCTCCCTGCCCTTCTCTTTGAAAATAATAAATTTTTAAAAATCTATAAAAAAAAGAGTAAAATGTTTAAAGAATAAATATAAACAAATAAACAAACAAAAATAAATATTAGGCTTCTTTCATGCATAAAACACTATAGGAGTTGTTGAATAATATGAGCTTAAAAAAACAAATCTGAAAAATCACATTAATTTTTATATTATTTAGAAACAGTGTGACTTAATGGGTAAAACACTGAAAAATAAATTATGAGAATGTATCTTTCTAGTCTAAAATCTGCTATTAAATAACTATGTGGTCTTTATGTAGTTATCTTTAGTCATGATTACTTCATTTGTGAAAACAGTAATTCCATAGGCCACAATGAGAAAATAGTTTCAAGTGAAATAATGATATAAAATGAGAGGTCTTCCCTTCCTCAATCTCCCCTCCCTTCCTTTCTGCCTCTCTGCTTCTCTCCCTTTTTCCCTCCTTTCTGAATTGTAATAGCAAAACTTGAAGATACTTTTTAGAACTCTGGCAACAGGCTTAACTATTTGAATGAGTTTGTTTTTCCTTTACCAAAGCAGGAGGTCATTACTCCTTAATAATCTCACTAGAATTATTTAAATAACTTTGAGTACATCAAGTAAAGCAACTTGAAATCTAAGTAAAGATGTTCAGTGAAATAAAAAAGAATGCTGTGATTATGCCTTGAATATACTCAGTCTGTCTACAGTGACTGTTTTTCATAATGTAATATTATTTTCTCTAACAAAGAAAGGTAAGTTTATTTATGAAACATAACAAAATCAAACTGGAATCTATAGACTTCTTTAATGGCATCTTAACAATACAATGTATAATAAAAGGGCCAAATAATAAAATCATTAATAAAGAAAGTCCAAAAAACAAAAGAATAACATAAATTTTCAGCTCTCAAGTCAACATATCTACTTAAGAAATAATTACATATTATGTCTGGTATTTTTATTTTTCACATATAACATAGCTCTTTAAATCAATATGACTGTGCTATGAAATGTTAAATTTGTATTTTTAAGGTTCATTTTTATTGTTCTGTTATTCTAGCCATGAATCTAATTTAAGATGTACGCAATCTATTGTTTTATTGCATATTAACTCCCATAACAGTACTTAGTAAAAATCCACATTTTTAAAAGCAATCTAAATAAATAGGCACATAATGCCCACAATATTGATTTCAGTGTCTTCTCAGGTAGCAGATCACAGCAAGACACCTCTGATGTGTTTTATAAATTCATCCCTTCTGCAGTTTATTTTTCTTTGTAAAGGATAGGTGCATAATTGAAAGAAAGCTGTGCTTTTGTGGAAAGATTGCCAGACTTCTATTCCAAACACTCTAATTTGATCCTTGGCATTATCACTTATTAACTTTGACCCTGGATCAAGCTCTTAACCCTCCAGAATAAAATGCTCTGAATAAAAAGTAACAAATAACTGCTGAGACAGTGCCTCTCTCACAGCAGATTTACCATTAGTACTTGGTGATTTGACTTCAAGATGACTTAGAAGACCTAGATTTGAATCCAAATTATTTTTCTGAATCTTTGTATAAAGTTTACCAGTCATTTACTTTATGTGACAGTACTAGTTTACTAGTGCTGCCATAACAAAATGCCACAAACTGGGTGGCTTAGACAGGAATGCATCTTCTCACAGTTCTGGAGCTGGAAAATTGAAGATCAAGGTGGCCATGGGTTTGATTCCTCCTGCAGCCTTTCTTTTTGGCTTGCTAAATGCCACCTTCTTGCTGTGTCCTCACATACTTTTTATTTCTGTGCACACATATCTCTAGTACTTCTCCCTCTTCTTCTAAGGACACTAGTCATAACTGGATTAAAGCCCACCCATATGACCTCATTTAAACTTAATTACTAAATATAGTCACATTCTGACATACGCTGGGGGTTAGAAACTTATCTATTCCTTAAGGAGACAAAACTCAGCCCATGACAATACACCTTAATTTTATCTGTAAAATGAAGGTCTTTTTGGTTATATTTGCTCTTTTTTTCCACATGAAGGCTCAGGAAGCACTTCTAGCTATGGAGACCAGATACATGATTCTAGTGCTGGACTAATGTTTTGAAGCTAAATGAGAGGAAAACACAAACTTTCTCCTTTGGTTCCTGATTGCAGGTGGTAGTTCAGGGATCCCATGCATTGTAACCAGTGAAAATAGAAAGGGAAGGCAGGCCAGACCTTCAAGGGTTCAAAAACTTGAGAAGCATTAGTTAATGGCTTACAACCTAGCTGTGGAATTTAACTGATATCTCCTTGCTGGATGCTGTGAAGAAGTGGGTTGTCTAAATGACAGTAATAGCATCCTTCTTCTGAAATGAAAAAGATGTTTTGGTTGGAAAGTAAGAACAGGAATCAATGAGATAATTTAAGTTGCAGGAGCTGGATCAGGTCCTTTTCTCTTTTACTTTGATTTTATTTTTAATGTCTTTTATTCCTGAGTATCTGGATAGCATACAGCCACTCAGTGCCCACTGCTGGCTGCCTAAGACATTGGGAATGTAAACCTATGTTGGACCATTTTCAAGTACCAGACTAGTACTGCTGAGTAATGTCCAGGGAGTTTTGTGTTTTGTAAAATCTGTTCAACTATGGTATCCTGCCCATAGATTCAGAGTACCATTTACTTCACAAGTGATTATTTGGCAAGCGGTAAGACCTAGTTTTATGTACTATACACAAGGAAAGATGTATTAATATGGTTCACAGTCAGAAATATGGAATTAGCCATCTTGAAGTTGGCAAAGATATTTTATCTCCAAGACTCTATCAAAAAACAAAAACAAATTCACATGTTCACATCCCAGTGGACTAGTCTCCACCACATTTACTCTTAGATAAAACATAAAACAAAATAAAAGAAAATCAAAATAAAAGTGTTTAATTATATATTTTAGAGAAGTATAAAGAGACTGCATAACACATTTAGTTGTATTATTTTTTTTTTTTTTATTTCAGAGACGAGATGGCTTAAGACTTACATCCACATCCTAAAGAATATATAAATATATATCATGCCACAAGAAAATACTTTGCATAGTTTTTTTAGTCAGTATGTATGAATTATAGAGCAAAATAACATTCTTATAATATATTTGTACCCATATACTCATCCATTCACTCACTAAATAATAGAATAATTTTTTGGTGCCGGCACAATCTGAGGTATTGGGAATATAAAATGAAGCTTTGCACCCTAGCTGGTGTGGTTCAGTGGATTAGTGCGGGCCTGCCAGCCCAAAAGTTGCTGGTTCGATTCCCCAGCCAGAGCACATAACCAGGTTGCAAGCAGGTCTCCAGCCAGGTCTGTAGCTAAAGGCAGGTAAAAAGTAACCATACATTGATGCTTCTCTCCCCGTCTCTCTCCCTCCCTGCTCCTCTCTCTGAAAAAAATGAATAGGATTTTTAAAAAACTTAAAATAACAAAATGAAGCTACGAAGTTACTGCCTTCAAGCAAGTCACAATCTAATGCTACCAAAGTTACCTACCAAAAACCCTTTCTGATTTCCAGGGCTAAAAAAATAAAATTTCACTTCAGGAACTGGAGTCACCATAAATGCTTCACATGATGACTTGCTTGTTGGTGCAGCCAAGACATAACTTGAGGGAATTTGACTGACTATGTATGGCAACAGAACAGTGTGGCGGGATGAGCTAGGACCATTGCTGTTCCTAGTCTAGCAGCTATCTTAGCTGCCTCCCACACACTGAGATTTTATCACTCATGTGAGAACTTGGGCAAGGACTGTGTTGGCTCTCAGCACTTAGTGGTTCTCTGAGGTAAATAAAAGAGGGTGGGAGGCATTGTGTAGGAAGCTGGTTTAATGATTCCTATTCTCACAGAATTATAATGTGATTTTTTTTTTTCTTTTGAGGGGGAGGAATCCTTGGCTACATGTATAAGTAATTATCAAAATGAATGTTTTGAATGAACTTGCTTAGTAACTTTATTTACCTTTTATCATGGAAATAAAATACTGGTCGAAGTACCTATTCAAGTAGAAATAATCCCAATATAAGCTAAATGTTGACAGCTGCATTAAAATACTATTCATAGGCCCTGGCTGGTGGCACAGTGGATAAGGCACCAGCCTGTGAACCCAAAGGTCTCTGGTTGGATTCCCAGCCAGGGCACATAACCAGGTTGCAAGCCAGGTCTCCAGCCAGCTCCGTAGCTGGAGGCAGGTGAAAGGCAACCATACAGTGATGTCTCTGTTCCTCTCTCCCTTCCCCTCTCTCCAAAAATAATAAATAAAATCTTAAAAAATATTATTCGTTTAACCTTGCATGATTTATTGCAACTGCAATAGATATGCAACAGATTTTTAAGTATAGTCAGTGTAAAACAGCTTTGAAAAATGAAATTAGCATTCATTATAGTTAAGAAAAAAATAATTTCATTGCTCAGAAGAGTTTTAATGTATAGAATCTAAGTATGTAATTTTTTCTTATTTTGTTTCTAACAAAAGTTTAATGCAAAATTTAAATATTTATTTAATATTTTAATGATTTTATTTATTATTTTTATAGAGAGGGGAAGGGAGAGAGGCAAAGAGAGAGAGAGACTTCAATGTATGGTTGCCTTTCACCTGCTTCCAGCCATAGACCTGGCTGGAGACCTGGCTTGCAACCTGGTTATGTGCCCTGGCTGGAAATTAAACCAATGACCTTTGGGTTTGCAGGCCAGTGCCTTATCCACTGTGCCACCAGCCAGAGCAAAATATTTATACTTGTAAGAAATAGTATCATAAAACTTTTTGAAAGAATTTTCTTAATCACAAATTGTGTTATTTTTAAAAAGTATAGTCCTAATTAATAGTTTAAAAGAAAACTTCACTCATGGACATGGACAACAGTGTGGCAATTTCTGGGAGGACGGAGGTATAAGGGGGCTAAATAGTAATGGAAAATATAATAAAGATTAAATAGAAAATAAAAGCAAATTTTATGCCTGACAATATATTTAAAAGTACAATATATGTTTTCATAAACATTATTTAAATCATGGGATTAGACTGCATGCCTTTTTCCACTCTAAAACAGAAAGGATGTCTAAGGATAATGCTATTTAATTCTTGCATTTTACGGATGGTGAAACAAAGGCTTGCAAAGATTATACAAATTGTCACATAGCTACTTATCTGTCAGGGGAGGTATCAAAATCCAGTACTATCTCCCAGTCTGGTGTTTTTTGACTTGTCTTGGTTATGGATTGGTTTATTTGCAAGTAACAAAAACATTCTGAAAGAAATGGAGGAAAAGTTCAGTCCATTGAGGTGAAAGGGACACAGCTAGAGGTAGAGTTTACCCATGGTGTTCCCTCTCTAGTCCACCCTAATCTCTGTTTGCTCTGAATTCCTCTTTCATCGGCTAGTTTGCAGATGCTGGGGAATTAATTCTGAACAGGGGTCCCCTGGGGGTCCTATGTGCTTTGTGCGCATTAGGAAATGGTGCCCCTCCACAGGATTATAGCCCTATTTGTCAGTGTGCCACACTAGCAGGTGGCCATGGCTTGTCTCTCTATGACCTGACCACCCTCAGGCCCAGCACTATCTGCCCGATACATTTTTGTGTCTCCATTCTAATTTCTTTTTTTTATTTAATTTTATTATTGTATTACATCCATCCTCTTTTTGCTCCTCTCCGTCCCCCTCCCCACCCACCCATTCCCCCCAAAGTCAATCCCACCTGTTGTCCATGTCCATGGTTCCTTTATACTAGGTTCTTGTCTAAACTGCTCCCCTTCCTTGCCTCTGCCTCCCCCCTCCCCCCAACCCCCTTCCCCCTGACCACTGATTGCCTATTCACTGTATTCATATATTTGGTTCTGTTTTGCTTGTTGTTAGTTTTGTTCATTATTGTCCTGTAATGGGTGAGATCATATGGTATTTATCCTTCACTCACTGGCTTATTTCACTAAGCATAATACTCTCCAATTCCATCTATGTTGTTGCAAAGAGTAGGGGTTCCTTCTTTCTTTCTGCTGTATAGTTTCTGACTTGTCCTACTGATGTCAAATGTTGCCTTAGTTTACAAGGTGGTAAGCATGATGAACCCCAAACATATCATGTATATAGTATATTTGAGCAAGAGAAACAAAGGATAGTTGAAATTTGATGCTAGCTTCATCCTTTTTCCATTGGTTTGACTTTGAATGCATTTTTAAAAATAGAATCACACCAGAATACTGGGTCCATGGACCATTTTAGGTGAGCCTCACCTCACCATGTTCAACATACAATGCTAACAGTGTAGAACACTTCTTTTTTTTTTTTTTTTTTAAGATTTTATTTCATTATTTTTAGAAAGAGGGGAAGGGAGAGAGGCAGAGAGGGGGAGAGACATCAATGTATGGTTGCTTTTCACCTGCCTCTAGTCACAGACCTGACTGGAGACCTGGTTTGACACCTTGTTATGTGCCCTGGCCGGGGAATAGAACCTGCGACCTTTGGGTTTGCAGGCCGGAGCCTAATCCACTGTGCTACCAGCCAGGGCTAGAAAAACACTTTTTATTTGATTTAATATAGACAGTTCCCTCTTTTGCCAGCCTCACTGGAAATCCAACAATAAACCATTTTGAAACTGAGTCACTAAATTAAGCTACTTGTGTAAGAAATCTGTAATGATCAGTAGAGATGATGCCAGGAACCAGATTTGACCCTCGTTAAAGAGGTATTGTTGACCTTAAGTCCAACCACCATGGCAGGCAGTGAATGGAAAGAGGAAATAAATCACATTAAAAAACCCACATATAACCTATAAGGCTATCTCTTCAGGCAGGACTGTAGAAAGGTGATCCACTCTGGAAAAAGATAGTATATTACTAAATGTTTCATTATAGGCCACCAGGTAGAAATAAACAAACACAAAACCATGATATAGTGATAATAAGAGGCATCACAGTGTATTACGAGACATAATCAGAAGAAACAAAATATGCAACTCTAGCATTTTATCTTGAACTAAATTATGTCCAAATCACTAGGTTTCATAACTATTAAATGGTCAAATAACATACTGACTCTTTAGAAGCAATTTTGAAGAAAACTTAACCATCTCACTAAATCAGGATCAGCACGTGCATTTAAATGAAAAAGAGGGATCACCACATCCCTGTCCTGTCTTCATGGTAGACATTTCTCAAAGAATCATTCTCCACTTTCACCTGACCCTGAACCTGCCCTCACAGTCCTTCTCCTGACAGCCATGCATTTCATTGCCTTTTAACTGGGCTTAGCATTCGATGAAAATTGTTGGTCATTCCACTGGTAAACTAACCTTCCTGGGAGCAGGGACCTTGCTATACTTATCTTTATGTCCTAAAATAACATACTGCCTGCACAAAGTAATGCTCAACACAGAGTTAGAAATAGAAAAGTAGTCCAAAAATCACAAAAACTGGGTTTGGACAAGCAGATAATGTCAAAAGAAAATATTTAAGTGACTAAAATCACAAGCAAAAATAAATGGAACTTGTAATTTAAAAAATTGTAGCCCTGGCTGGTGGCACAGTGGATAAGGTGCCAGCCTGTGAACCCAAAGGTCGCAGGTTCAATTCCCCAGCCAGGGCACATAACCAGGTTGCAAACCAGGTCTCCAGCCAGGTCTGTAGCTGGAGACAGGTGAAATGCAACCATACATTGATGTCTCTCTCCTTCTCTGCCTCTCTCCCTTCTCCTCTTTCTAAAAATAATGAAATAAAATCTTAAAAAAAAATTTTTAGACAAATAATTTTAACTAGATCAGGAAATCTTTTCAAATATATTTTATAGATTTTGCTATTACAGTTGTCCCAATTTTTCCCCCTTTGCCCCTTCTACCTGGTCCCCACCATTCCCTCCAGCAACGTCCCCTTAGTTCATGTCCATGTGTCATGCATGTCAGTTCTTTGGCTTCTCTGTTTCCTTTATTATTCTTAACATCCCCCTGTCCATTCTATAACCTCCAATGTGTACTCCTGTTCATTTCTTTTCACATCCATAAGACAAGAAATGAAAGAAACTAGACCAAAATATCTCTAATAGAAAAGTTTTTGAAGACAATTAATTAAATCATGTTATTAGACACTGTCACTGGAATAAAAGTATTTTTTTCTAGTGTAACATTCGTAAATATATATGAATGTGTGTGTGTGTGTCAATGTATTTGTGCATGTGTTTGGTAATATTGTAACTGATATTACTTTAAAAAATTAGGATTTTTTAGGCAAATATTTTTTAAGTTGGTATTCAATGTTGGTGATCTGAGGTGGAATGAGTACTTGCAGAGATGGCTGGTAAAAGTATAACTTGTTATAGATTTTCTGGAGGAAATTTAGTTTATCAAAAATCATCAAAACAAATACTTTCACTAGACATTTTACCTATGGAAATTTAATTCATGAAAACAGATATTTTGAAATGATTTAGCTATAAGGAAGTTTGCTGCAGTATAATATTTAAAAAATTAAAATAATATTTATTACTGATAGTCAGGGATTGGTTATTTAACCAATGAACTCTCTTTAGAACATTATTTATATTACTTACATATATGTCTACTATATGGTTATTAAAGTTATATAAAAGTATACATACCGACATGTGCAAATAGTACATAATGTTAAATGTGAAAAGAGTTGCAAACTAGTATGTATGATATTGCTCTTACTTTGTACATGTTGTGTGAGCTTAAGTCCTCAGAAGAGGGTCTAGAAGTGCCAACATGTTAGCATTCCCCTGCCCCTACATCTTTTCCTCTCCAATAATCATGAATTACTTCAGGAATTTTTAAAAAGTAAATTTTCTTATATTTCTTACTATATTCTCCTATCATGCACAGAATGTTCAAAATCATTCTATTGATCAGTGTTTTAAAAATAGTAATTTCAGCATTTAGACAGATTCCTTGCTAAGGACTTGAGTGTGAACACTGGAGAGTCATTCTTAAGTCTGGCCCTGCATCCACACAGTCTTCGCTTTTTTTTCTCTCATTCTTTCTCTCTCCCAAAATTCTCCCCCTCCCTTGATACAACACTGCTGGGGGGGAAATGACAGAAATATGATGAGAGTCATTTGTTATAGAAAGCATATAAAAGACAACTACATTTTGCTTATGTTGTTGGTGTTTGATTTACATTTTTCTTATTATAAAAATAATACAACCCTGGACTGGTGACTCAGTTGGATGGAAAATCGTCCTGTACACCTAAAATTCGTGAGTTCAATCTCCAGTCAGGGCACATACTATGGGAGGCAACTAATCCATGTCTCCCTCACATCAATGTCTCTCTCTCTCCCTCTGTCTCTCTCTTTCTTCCTCTCTCTCTAACATAAATAAATATATCATTAGGTGAGGATTTAAAAAATAAAAATGACCCTGGCTGTTAGCACAGTGGATAAGGCACTGGTCTGTGAACCCAAAGGTTGCTGGTTTGATTGCCTAGCCAGGGCACATGACCAGGTTGCAAGCCAGGTCCGTGGCTAAAGGCAAGTGAAAAGCAACCATACATTGCTTCTCTCCCTTCCTCTCTCTCTGGAAATAATAAATAAAACATTTTAAAACATAAAATAAAAATGATACATACCTGTTTATTACACCAAAAATTGGAAAGTACAAAACATTTTTAAAAGAGTTGACTAAAATGCTATAATGTGGCATCGAGTATCAGTTTTTATTTTTCTATACATGTATACATGTATACGTCCTTTCCTTTGTGTGGTTACAATCATGTTATAGATACAAATGCATCCTAAGTTTCACTAAGATGAATATGCTCTATATCCCCAAAATTAATTTAACAGGTTAAAACAAAGAGAACATAAGATGTTTCAAGTTCATCTGTCCTAGCATAGATATTTATTACCTATTTACTAAAAAAAAAAACAGGAATCTTTACATTAAACATGTCTCTGTAAAGTAACCAAGAGGTATTCTTAAAATGTTTAAAGACAGACAAAGTAGGGACCAACCAATCGTTCAGAAGGAGTCCTCTCATTCCCCTGTGTGTATACCTCTCATATTAGAAACCAGAGTAGTACAATGGGGCCTTTAGGAGGTTCAGGACAGTGGCTACTGGCCAGTGTGAAGGTATTTTAACAATTGACAAAACAGGCTAAGCCCTGAAGGAAATATGCCAGAGTACTTCTGAGACTCCTACTGTGGGGAAACACTTGACGTAATGGTCATAGCAGCTCCCCTTTTACAACTGAACCTTGGCTGTGGTGGATATCGGCTAATCTCATGAAACTGGAAACTCCAGATCTACTTGGCCAATTAAAGAGGAGAGAGGGAGAAATTCCATGTGCAGACAAGTAAAATCAAATGTAGTCATTATAGGAATACTGCTTAAAGGTTGTTGAGATAGAGAATAAAGGGGAGAGGCCAGTAGAATAACTCTAACTGGGCTTGATGATTAGAAATATGAGCCAGGTCCATAGCTGGAGGCAGGTGAAAGGCAGCCAAAAAGTGATATTTCTCTCCCTCTCTGCCTCCCTACCTTCCCCTCTCTCTAAAAATAATAAATAAAATCTTTAATAAAAAAAGAGAAAGAAATATGAAGTGCTTGTTTATTTTAAAAGGAAAATGAAACCCAGAACTTAGAGTCAGTCACACTCATGAAATGCCAATATATGAATGTTTAACATATATGGTAATATTTTTAATAGTTTATTCTTCTCTTTTAGCTTTCTTTATTGGAAAAGGCTGGATTTGGAGGTGTCCTTCTATATATTGACCCCTGTGACTTACCAAAGACAACAAATCTTAGCTACGATGCCTTCATGGTGTCATTGAATCCAGGAGGAGACCCTTCTACACCCGGTTATCCAAGTGTCGGTAAGTTCATTGGTAATATTCATCATTCTTGCATAAGTATTGCAAGGTTGCAATTTATAAACACATGCCACGTAAACTAAACAGGGGTAGTAAAGTAAAAAATAATCTTACCAGTCCATGTTTTAAAAAGTGAATTTTTTATTTTCTCAAATTACAGATTACTCGATTGTTGGAATAAACATTTTAAAAAGTCTGATAAATTATCTGTCTTAATAAAATAACAGTATCATGAACAAAGAAAAAATATTATATATATTATTGATTGATGGGCATGCCATGTAGGTAGTAAGCATGGACAGAGACCTAAAGCATAAAATATCTGCTGCTTTGGGGTAGCATTACTAACTTTAAGTCCAGGGTCTGGGGTACCTGTAGTCAAGTTAGATGAGTAATGTTATGAGAAATGATGCTGGAAAAGAGTGGAGCTAATACAATCAGATCATGTAGCTACCTATGAGATGGGATTTCATTAGCTTGGCTACCCTCCGGCAGCACAGAGGTGGTCATCTTTGCATCAGATTTCTTTCTCTGTCCCCGTAAGCTGTGCTCATTAGTGAGGGTCATGGAGCAGAGTGAAGACAGCTATGATTTTGGCAAGTGCTCGCTGCATCATTGAATTTCTGTCCAATGTGTCATTGACAAATATTACATTTATACAGGCTTGGCTAGGAAAAAGCACTTTGGACCTTCTTCCAGGGTGACACTAACACATTAACCATGACATTTCAGTCAGTAATTAAACTAACAAAAAAATAATTCATGCAATTATTTATGTGTTCTGCCAACTTCCCTTGTTCTCCACAAAATATCACAAAAGACTTTACTAGTTATCTTACTCAAGTCCAGCTGTTCTGACTTTACCAATCAATCAATAACTTTCTCCAAGGAAGAAGTTAATTAAGTTATGAGTTATAATTGTGATTTTGGAGTTGGAGTCCCCTATTACTGCTTTATTTCCTAAAATGCCCCTTTAATCTATATAAAAAATTATCTGGGACCACACTGATGTGTATTTTGAATAGCCTATTGTCCCATTATTACAATTTTGAAAAATTAGAAAGCAATTATCTATAATTTCTAGGCAGAATAAAAAAAAAAATCAGTTCAGCTCTCTTATTTGCAAATGTTCTAACTTTCCTGGACTGGAATGCCTCAGATTCAGGAGATGATACCTGGTAGCTGAATCTTTGTGATGCATCAATGGGCTGCACTGCTGCTACGGGCAGTAGATAGTTTATGAATACTCTGCTTATTGGTAAGTTGCCCAGTGGGCAACATTTACTCTTGACATTATTTTAACCCAGGTCATTTTATAAATGTACAATTCAGCCATGTCTGGTAAATGTTGGCCAATCTTGAACAATCTCAGTATGGTTTTTTTCTTATATTTTCAAGTAATTTCTACTCAAAAAATTGCAAGTATTGCTAATTCATATGCTTTTATCTCAACATTTTCTACCATTAACATTTTCCATAATGTAGTAAAATTATCAGTCATAAAATTAACACTGATACAATGCTATTAACTAATTATAGACTTTTTAAAACTTCAATTTGCTCATCATCATCATTATTATTATTTTCCTGCTGTAACATCCAATTCAGGATTCCATACTGCATTTAGTTTCTTTGTTTTCTTAATCCTCTCTGATCTGAAAGTGTTTCTTTTATCACCTTGACCCTTTTGGTTGATTTTGCAGAATGTCCCTCAATAGTAGTGTGTAATGATTTGATAGTGGTTATACATTTTTGGCAGAGATACTGCAAAAGAAATGATGTGCCCTCTTCAGTGCATCAAAGGAGAGTGTACATACTGTTGATATGTCTCATGTCTCATAATGCTAACTAATGCCTTGGTTGAGGTGATGTTGGACAATTCTCTCCATTGTATAATTATATTGTTTTCTTTTATAATTAATGAATGTCTTCTAGAGAGATACTATGTGACTATGTCAATATCCTCTTTTTTTTCATACTTTCCCCTATAAATGTTAGCATCCATCCATTGGTCTTGTCTATTATAATTATTACTGTGGTATTTTCCAAATGATCATTTTACTGTTTTCATCATTCCTTTAGAATTTATTCTTTTTATTTTTTTAAGATTTTATTTATTTATTTATTTATTTGAGACAGGGGAAGGGAGGGAGAAAGGGAGGGAGAGAAACATCAATGTTTGGTTGCCCCTCACATGTCTTGAGCTAGGGACCTGGACCCCAACCCAGGTATGTGCCCTGACTGGGAATCGATCTGGCAACTGTTTGGTTCCCAGGCCTGCACTCAGGCACTCAATCCACTGAACCATGCCAGGGAGGGTTAGAATACTTTTTAAAGAAATATTTTTTCAATATTAGTAATCTTAGTTGCTACCTTTATTCTTAAAGAGGAGATGCCTAATTTAGGGCAAAATATATGTCAGAGTTTTTAAATTCAATGACAAAATATCACATAAATGACATTATCTATTATATTATGTTTTTATAGGGGACTCACATGAATAATTCTTTTACAAATGCCAGAGTGAGGGGAGAGTATCTCTTTTGAATATACCAGTGTCTATGTAGCACCAGAAAGGAAATGATACAACCATCATATTTCTCTTTTTGTTCTGGATGCCAAGAATTTCTGATTGATTGCAGTAATTTATAACCCTATTTCTTTTTTTAAAATATTATTTTAATTTTTATTAAGTTATAACAGTTGTCCTAATATTTTCCACATTGCCCCTTCACCCAATCTGCCCCCCTGACTTTATTGAAATTGTTTTAAAATTTACAGTTTTATTCACATTAAAAATAATGCATCCAAGCCCTGGCTGGTGGCACAGTGGGTAAGGCTCTGGCCTGTGAACCAAAGGTCGCTGGTTCGATTCCCCAGGCAGGGCACATAACCAGATTGCAAGCCAGGTCTCCAGCCAGCTCTGTAGCTGGAGGCAGGTGAAAGGCAACCATGCATTGATGTCTCCCTCTCTCTCCCTTCCCCTCTCTCTAAAAGTAAAAAATAAAATCTTTAAAAAATAAATAAATAATAATAATAATGCATCCTTCCTCATAATTGGGTGGGTGGGGGGCATAAAGAAGGAAAAGGCAGGTGATGAATTATAAATAAAACTTAAATAATAATTTGTTCAAAAGAAAATGTAGTATCTGGCTTAACCCCTTTGAATACTACCAAGTAAATTATTATTAGAGGAATTAATATAAAGCTACATTTTTTTACAGTTTTAGTTACTTTTACTAACTAGCCTAGGGATGATTAAGTTCTAAACATGTAGTATAGAATGACAAAAATCCAAGGAGGCATTTTTGTTTGTTCGTTTTTTAATACATGCAAAGTAAAAGAATATTATAGTGAACTCTCTGTATGTCTCATTCAGCTCATCAACTATAGACATTCTACCAGGGATTGGTTTGTCTATATATTTCCTTACACCCTGCAGCACCCTTGCTATGTTTCCACATAAAATTTATTTATACTGAAATGCATATATCGTAACTGACAAAACCTCACCTATGTGATCTCCATGCCTATTAAACTACAAAACATTTTTATCACCTTTGAAAGATTTGAGTTCCTTCAGAGTCATTCCCCATCACTAGCGCTATCCAATCAGCAGTCTCACTTTTCTCAAGGTACAGAAATTTAGAACATTGTAAAAATAGAAACAAGCAATGTGTGCATATTCTGTGCAGGTTTTTTGCTTAAAATAATGTCATGATGTAGATTCATGGTGGCATGTATCAGCAGTTCCTTCCCTTTGGTTGCTGAAAAGCATACCCTAATTTTTGTATTGATTCAAGTAGGTATTTTTTAAATAAGAATGCTGATGTACTATTCCATAAAACAAGATCTAAGTGAATCACCCAAATAAGATACAAGCACTTCCTATACAATAGTTCTTCACAGTAAGTCTCATTGCATATCTAAGTAGTTTTTGATTACTATAGAATCAGAGCAAAGAGTAAAAATTTTATTTTATTTTATTTTAAAATTTAGTTATTTATTTATTATTTTCAGAGAGAGAGGAAGGGAGAGAGGCAGAGAGGGAGAGAAACATCAATGTATGGTTTCCTTTCACCTGCCTCTAGCTACAGGCCTGGCTGGAGACCTAGCTTGCAACCTGGTTATGTGCCCTGGCTGGGAATCGAACCTTTGGGTTCACAGGCCAACACCTTACCCTCTGTGCCACTGGCCAGGGCTCAAGAATAAAAATTTTAAAATAACTTTCGCTCTTATTACACGAAAAAGAGTATCTTATTATTATTTTTTTTAAGATTTTACTTGATCAGTTTTAGAAAGAGGGGAAGAAAGAGAGGCAGAGAGGGAGGGAGACATCAATGTATGGTTGCTTTTCACCTGCCTCCAACCACAGACCTGACTGGAGACCTGGTTTGCAACCTGGTTATGTGCCCTGGCTGGGGAATCAAACCTGCAATCTTTGGGTTCACAGGCCAGCACATTATCCACTGTGCTACCAGCCAGGGCTTTTATTGTTCTTTTAACAAAAATAAGCCTATAACTTTATTTGGCCAATTAATTATCTTTTTTGAGCCTTATTTTCTTCAAAGCAAAAAAAAAAAAAAAAAAAGGAGGAATATCTATACCTATATCCCTATTCTCATCTATAGCCCACAGATTGTTAGTAAAAAATGAAAACTCTAGAGCTTGACCCCAAGTTGATATGGGAACTCAGAGGGAGGAGCCCAGCCATCTGTGTTTTAAAAGACTCTCCAGGTAATTGTAATGGAACTGAATTTTGAGAACCACTCAATTACAGGAATATATTCTTATTTACCATAACTCAATTGGACTGCTGTGGCTACTGACCTAAACTCTGTGACCTCATGTTGCTGTTCTTTCCACATTTTGTATTGCCTCCTTTCATATTGCTGCCTCCACCTCAGTCAGGACTAAGAAATATGAGTGTTTAGGATCCTCAGCCTGACTTTTGTGCTCAGTGGGCTCCCAGTATATACTTGTTGAGTGAATATATACTAGTTTCATTACCATGACTACTTTGCTTTGATGATCCTTATCCTAAATTATAGCTTAATTTCAATTTACCTAATTAAAGTTCATTTTTAAAGTCTGTATAAGCCCTTACCATGATAGGTTGATTTAAAAATATATACTTTTTCTTCTTAAATGCTTGTGTCAAGTCTTTCATATCTCTTCTGCCACTCAAAATAGCAGGAAATCCTTTCATTTAAGAAGTTTTGAAATTCTTATTAAGATATTAGGATATAAAAAGTTTTACCTATTCTCTTTTTTGATAATTTAACAAATATGTCAAAGGATAAATAAAATATCAACAACTTCATCATAACTGCTTTCACGAACTTGCTACAAGTGTTTCAACTACATTAATATATGATCCAAGCAGATCTCACCTAGAACCATGTAATTTTAGAATTCTAATGGATATATAGCACAATTCTATTCTTAGTAGTGAAGTACAAATAATTGAAACACATTAGTTAGGGGGTCAGATAAATAAGGCACAAAAACTGATATTTATAATAATTGTTCATAATTATCACACTGTTGATCAGTTATAATCCAAAGGTACTTAGCCTAAAATTATTAATCAGCTACATAGGTAAAGCTCAAAACAAAGAAGTATTAAGAAAGTTATTTGGTGAAAAAAACAATAGGGAGATGAGAAATGGAGGGTTTTTTTTTTTTGCATTATTTTAATTGAATTTTTCCATTATCTTTTATCCCTCCATACCCTCTTCCACCTCTACCTATCCCCACCACCCTACACCTGCAATCACCACGTTGTTATCCATAGCCATGCCCATGTTCCCATGTTTTCTTTCTCTCTTTGACTTTTTTTTTCTTGATATCTTTAAGGAATATTCTGCTTGGCCTATGTTGAAAAATGGAAAAGAAAATTATTTTCCAACTTTTAAGCGTTAAAGTTTCTAGTCTTTATTTCTAGTCTTTATATATAAGACTTTATATAGTGTTTATATCTAAAGACTAGAAATAATAATGAGTTATAAATCTTTTCTATATACATCCTCTTTAATAATTTACCTTCTGAAATTCTTTGGCTACTGAGTTGATTTTAATTTTAGTACTATCTCCATATAACTGCTTGGCTAATCTGTGGACTACTTGTTAATTGAAATTTAAGATGTTTCTTTTATCTTGATTTAGACTTAATTCTCCTTGTACCTTGTTTCCTGAAATCCATATTTTTTAAAGCTTTGTATCTATCTCTCTCTCTCCCTCTGTTTGTTGGTTTTTATTTTTGCTTTGTTTTGAATTCTAGAGATGAAAATCAAATCAATCATTTCCATGGTATTACTATAGTATCAAAGTAAGTTTATTTAATATTCCCAGCATTACAATTCAGTAGATCTCTGTATTGTTTACCTAATGTCTATTCAACATCACTTCTGCCAACTGAACTCAATTAAAGAATAAAGAATATCAGTGTCATTTGTTACAAGTCTTCACCAGTTATTCTTGGTCCAGTTACCTGGGCAAATGTCAAGACTGATGAGCTGGCATTAAATCAACAGAGATGATGTTAAGCTACACCCTGACTAGAGCAGCAATAAACATGTAAATATATGACTAGTTGTCAAAACAAATGCCAGATATTCATAGCATGAAATACTTCATCAATAGGTTAGGGGAAAATAAAGCATCTATATTTTTGCTAATTTACTGTAACTGGCAGTTCTTGTATGTGTCCTGAAGGCTTCAGATTTACATTAAATGTTGTTCTACTTGATTTCTGTAAACCATTTAAAGAGTTGCTCATTGTTAAGCTGTTTGATTTTTTTGAAATTTTAATTCACAGCATGTTAAAAAGAGAGCTTATTTAAAGTCACACTGTTCTTTTCAAAACTCTTTCTTTTAAAAACAATTTTGGTTATATATTTTTGTGGTCTTAAACAGGAAAATTTCTAATTGACTGTTAAAATATCTAAGATTATATTCTTTTAAAGAACATTTTTGAATGACTGTTGTTCATAGGAAGTGTGTGGCATTAGTCACTCAGAACCTCTTATTATTGTACTTGGAGTTGTCTATCTTCAATTAAACACGTACTCTATCTTTTTAGAAATCCAAGTTCCCATAGAAATCTTTGGTGATTCTAAGAGGATGATAAAATTCATTGTTTAAAAATAAAATAATTTGTCAATACATTTCAATTGCAATGAATAAAATGTTAATAAAAAATCAACCAAGTAAGCCCTGGTTGGTGTGGCTCAATGGATTGGCTCCAACCTGCAAACTCAAAGGTTGCTGGTTCAATTCTCAGTCAGGGCACATAACCAGGTTGCAAGCCAGGTTTCCAGCCAGGTCTGTATCTGGAGGCAGGTGAAAGGCAACCATACATTGATGTTTCTCTCCTTTTTCGCCTCCCTCCCTTCCTCTCTCTCTGAAAATGAGTTAAATTCTTTAAAAAATTCAACCAAGTACATTTTAAAATCTAATTGATATTATTGAATGATTCACAAATTGGGAGTATCCATAGTAAACATAAAAAAGAGGTGCTCTGAGAATTACAAAATGGACAGGTTTTATAGGCAGAACTTGGCAGAAGCAGAAAGTTATCAGAAAAAGAAAGGAAAAGCTTCTTTCAGGCAAGGGCACCTTTCTTTGGCAGAAGGGAAGTAAGCTTCATATCAGGCAGACACCTCACTAGTGTCCATTAGGACATCTATACTGATGGGTTTAAGGTCACATTCCTGGAAGAAGCTGAAGCTGCAGTTAAGTCTATGGTTTACTATGCTGGATGCAATTGACTCCATCTTGAGACTTCTGTTTCTTCTTTTTTTAATTGTAATTTTTAATTACAGCTGATATTCAATATTATATTAGTTTCATGTGTATTGCATAGTGCATAGACATTCATATGACTTATGAAGTGACATCCACCTGGCACCACACATAATTATTAAAATATTATTAAGTGTAACTTGGTAACTACCAATTTGTACTTCTCAACATCCCTTCATGTTGAATATCTTTTCATATGTCTGTTGGCCATCTGTACATCCTCTTTACAGAACTGCCCATTAAGCTCCTCTGGCCAACAGAATAGGGAATTCAAAAATAAAACCATGCCCACATGGTCAATTAATCTATGACATAGAAGGCAAAAATATGCAATCGGGTAAAATTAGCTTCTTTAATAAATGGCATTGAGAAACTAGACAAGAAGATACACACACACACACACAAAATGAAACTAGACCACTTTCTTAAACCATACACAAGAATAAACTAAAAATGGGTTAAATGTAACACCTGAAACTATAAAACTCCTAGAAGAAAGCAGAGACAGTCAACCCTTTGACATTACTCCTAGCAATGTTTTTCTGCATGTATCTACTCAGGCAATGGAAACAAATTTTAAAAATAAATAAATAAACAAATGGGACTACATCAAACTAAGAGGGTTTTGCACAGCAAAGAAAACCATCAACAAAATAAAATGAAAAGTCAAACTACTGAATGAGAGAAGATGTTTGTCAATGATATCTCTCATAAGGATACCCCATGATATCCAAAACTTATTTAAAAAAACTTCTATAACAACCAAAAAATATATTTTTTTACAAGCAGAAGCTAATTGAAAAAATAGAATGTTTTATAGTACTTTTCTTTATCTTATTAGATTTTTCAAAAGAAAAGCTTTTACTACGTCATTTTCTACATGAATAAAATGATCCTTAGAGAAACTGAGCCTTAATCACAGTGATACGACTAACAACCAGCACTCAAATCCCAGGCTGCCTTACTTATAACATAGTGAGGTGCTACTGATATTATTTTGCAACCACCATACAACTGAAGTAAATGAGGTTTATGAACATAAGTTGCATTTCTTTGGTATCAACTGAGAAATGATCCAAATGTAATGTCCATCAAAGTTAAACATCAGTTTGTTTGTTTTTCTCCTACTTGCAATAACACATGCTTGAGGGCAAAGTTGAAAATGAAATACGCGATAGTAAAATTATAAAACTTGCCTACAGGTTTAGACTGGGTCAATATGAAACGAGAACAAATTTATATTGAATTATGTGCAATTTCCAATATTCTTCCAAAAGTAGTTTTGTACTTTTACCTACAGAAATGGAAATGTCTATATTTGGGGACATGGCAATGAGTGCACACAAATACAAGTGTGGCACAAATGCTTCAAAGATGGTCAAGAATCTCTTGAAAGTGATTCCCATTCTGGAAGGCCTGCAACAAGCAGAACACCTGAGAATATTGGATGTGTATGGGCTGCAATCAACAAAGGTCAGCAACTGACAGTGAGAGCCCTAGAAGCTGATCTGAGTTTGCCAAAAACTACTGTATCTGATTTTTTGGATACAAGATGTTGGCATGAAGGGTATCATGGCAAAATTTGTTCCACAGCCTCTGCTACCAGAGCAGAAGGAACATCATGCTGTAGTTGCTACTGACTTGATTCAAACTGTTACACATGAACCAGATTTCTTTAAGAAAGCCAAAACAGAAGATAAATTGTGGGTCTATAGCTATGATCCAGAAACAAAGGCCCAGTTGTCCAAATGGAAGTTGACTGGTTCTCCATGCCCAAAAAAAGGTGTTGCAGATTAGCAACAAGATCAAGACCATGTTAACTGTGTTTTTTGATTGGGAAGGTGTTGTCTATCCAGGATAACACCTGGAAGGTGTATGCCAATCCAGGCGAAACAACTAATAAGGAGTAGTTCTTCAATGTTCTTTATTGGTTGAGAGAAACAATATGATGAAATAAGCTACAATTGTGGGCAACTGGTGATTAGCACTTTCATAGGACAATGTGCCCACTCTTGCACCATGTCTTGTGCAGAATTACTTTTTAAAATTTTATTTATTATTTCTAGAGAGAGGAGAAGGGACTGAGGCAGAGAGAGAGAGACAGAAACAGAGACAGAGAGAGACATCAATGTATGGTTGCCCTTCACCTGCCCCCTGTTATGGACCTGGGTGGAGACCCAGCTTGCAACCTGGTTATGTGCTCTGGATGGGAATTGAATCATCGACCTTTAGGTTCGCAGGCTGGTGCCTGCCACCAGCCAAAACTTGTACAGAATTTTTTTGAGAAACATCAAGTTATCCAGGCTACTCAGTCCTGCTACTGTCCAGAGTTGATGCCCTTCAACTTCTAGCTTTTCTCAAAATTAAAATCACCTTTGTAAGGGAATAGATTTCAGACTGTTGATGAGGTTCAGTAAAATACTACAGGAAAGCTCATGGCAGTTCCAAAAAAGAAATTTGTTGTGTCTTATATCTTCTTCAAAAAAAACCCCTATTTTCCACATTATGTGACCGGATACTTTCTGAACAGTCCTCTTATTATATATAAAAGTTCTATCCCAAAAGTACTGACCTCCCAAACTGTTTTAATTATACTGACATTGGCTCAATACTTCCAGGACAAACCTTGTATATGCACACACACACACACACACACACACACACACACAAGTTCTGTTGTCATAGATACTTTATACTATACATGAGATACAGTATTATCAACTATAGTCACTATGTTATATATTAGATCCTTAGACTTTACTTTTCTTGTAAGTTTGTTCCCCTTTGCCAATTTTTTTTCTACCTCTGGTCTTCCTATTCTGTTGTTTATATATGCAATTTTTTAAATTCCATATATGTGTCGTACCATGCAGTATTTGTTGTCCCTGTTGGACTTCTTTCACTTAGCATAATGCCCTCCAGTTTTTTCCATTCTGATCAGTGTGAGGTGGTGTCTCATTATGATTTAAGTTTGCATCTTTCATGGCTAGTAATAGTAAGCATTCTTTCATATGCCTTTGGGCCCTTTTTATGCCCTCCTCGGAAAAGTGTCTGTTCAGGTTTTTTGCCCATTTTTTAATTGGGTTGTCTATTTTCCTTGTGTTGAGTTGTGTAAATTATTTATATATTTTAGAGATCAAGCCCTTGTCTGAGGTATCATTGGCAAATATGTTTTCCCATATGGATGCTCCCTTTTCATGTTGCTGGTGTTTTCTTTAGCTGAGCAGAAACTTTTTAGTTTGATGCGGTACCAATTGTTTATTTGTTTTTTTATTTCCATTGCCCTTGAAAAAATAACAGTGAATATATTGGTGAGTGGGATACCTGCAATTTTACTGCCTATGTTTTCTTTTAGGGCTTTCATGGTGGCACAGCTTATGTTTAAGTCCTTTACCCATCTTAAGTTTATTCTGGTATATGATATAAGTTGGTGATCTAGGTTTTTTTTTTCTTTTTTTCTTGGCATGTCCTTGCCAAGTTCTCCCAACACCACTTGTTAAAGAGGCTATTTGCACTCCATTTTATGTTCCTTCCCCCTTTGTTGAGTTATAATTGGCTATAGAGACCTGGGTTTTTTCCTGGGCTCTCTATTTTGTTCCATTGATCTATATGCCTATTCTTATGTCAGTACCAGGCTATTTTGGTTACAGTGGCCTTGTAATATAGTTTGGTATCCAGTATTGTGATTCCTCCTACTTTGTTCTTCTTTCTTAAGATTGAGAAATGATCCATGATCATTTTTGGATCCATATAAGTTTTTGAAGTATTTTTTATAGATCTGTGAAATATGTTATTGATATTTACATCTTTAATTCATTTTGACTTTTTTTTTTAATGAATAGATTAAGGAGTCCAGTTTCATTCTTTTCCATGTGAATGTTGAGCTTTTCCAAACCATTTATTGAAGAGGTTATTTGTCCCCCATTGCATATTCCATGGCCCCTATGCCCTAAATTAATTGAACATACATTACATGCATGGGTTTATTTCTTGAATCTCTATTATATTCCATTGATTTATGTGTCCGTTTTTATGCCAATGATATACTGTTTAGATTACTATAGCTCTGCAATATAACTTGAAATCAGAAAGTATAATGCCTCTAGTTTTATCTTTTTCTCATTTTTTTGGGTGTTTGCGATTTCATATGAATATTAAGATTGCATTTTCTATATCAGTGAAAAATGAAATTAAAATTTTGATAAGAATTGTAAAGAATCTGTAGATTGCTTTGGGAATTATGGACACTTTAACAATATTAATTGTTCTAATCCAAAAAAGATGGGGTCATTTTTCTACTTATTTGTATCTTTTTCAATATTTTCATCAATGTCTTAAACTTTTAGTGTGCAACTATTTTTACCTCATTTCAATATTTTATTCATTTGACACTATTGTAAATGGGATTATTTTCTTAATTTCTCTTTCCAAAAGCTTGCCATTAGTGTATAGAAACACAACTGATTTTTTAATATTCATTTTGTATTCTGTAACTTCACTGAATTTGTTTCAAGTCTAATATTCTCAAGTGGATTTTTTTGAAATGCATATGTCACTTTCAACAGAGATAATTTTCTGCTCTCTCTCTTATTTGCATACCTTTAATATTCTTTCTTGTGTAGTTTCTCTAGCAAGAACTTTTAGTATTGTGTTTCAGTGAGAGTACAGATCTTGATCTTAGAAGAAATATTTTCAGCTTTTTACTACTGAGTATAATGTTAGCTGAAGCTTGTCGTAGGTGATCTTATTTAGTATGGTATTATATTGAGGTATGTCTCTATACTCATTCTGTTGGGAGATTATTATTTTAATCATGAAATGACGTTGACTTTTGAGAGTTTATTTTTCAACGATAAAAACGTCTCTTTTATCTACTGAAGTGATAAGTAATTATGTGATTTTCATCCTTCATTCTGTTAATGTAGTGAATCACATTGATTTGCAAAAGTTGAACCATCCTTGTATTCCAGGAATAAACCTTACCAGATTGTTGTGTATAATCTTTTTAATATACTTCTGGATTCTGTTCACTGCCATTTGTTGAGTATTTTTGCCTTGATATTAGTCAGGGATATTGACCTATGATTGACATTTCCTTCCTTCCTTCCTTCCTTCCTTCCTTCCTTCCTTCCTTCCTTCCTTCCTTCCTTTCTCCCTTCCTTCATCCCTTTCTTCCTCTCTTCCTTTCTTCCTGTCTCCCTTCCTTCCTTCCTTCCTGGTCATGTGCTTGTCTAGTTTTCACAGCAAAGTAATGTTGGCATTATGAAGGAGTTTGAAAGTGTTCCTTCCTCCTTTTCATGTTGGAAAAGTTTAAAAAAGATTGGTCCCCTTCTTCTTTTAAAGTTGTTAGAATAAACCAGTGAAGCCATCTGATCCTATACTTTCATTGTTGTGGGGATGTTTTTGATTACTAATTTAATTGCCTTCCTAGTAATTTGTCAGTTCATTTCCCGTTTCTTCATAACTCAGTCCTATTAGTTTGTATGTTTCTAGGAATGTATCCATTTTTCTAGATTGTCCAATTTGTTGGCATAAAATTATCTATAGTAGTCTCTGATCCCTTCAACCATCTCTCTTTAATCCCCTAAATTAATAGTATCTAATAATATAATATTGACTTTTATTAAGTCATTTGTTTCCTAAATATTGTTCAATCATTCACTTATACTTAATTGATTTTATAAATCAATAAAAATGCTGAATTGTGTTATTTAATGTCATCTAAGATGTATTCATCATCTATATAAAAGTTTACTATTAGTTCTAAGTGTATATTTAATTATATATAAATTAGTTATATTTATTTAAATATATATAGTATTTGACCTTTGAGTATGTATCTCCTTTTGTAAAACCTACTATAGTAAAGAAGTTTAGTTTTTTTTTTAATAGTTTCACTTAAAATTTATTATAAAATAAATCTAAACTCCAATTGGAAAAATAGCTAAGTAAATCAAGATATTTAACTATGTATTCTTTAGCTCTCCCTTGAGAGAAAGGAATATCTGGATAGGACATCACTATATATACAACAATATTTCAGTTTTCACACCACTCCTGGTTGTGCATTAGAAGGGCTACAGTTACACTATCTAATATAGTAGCCCCTGGCTACATGTGGCTATTTAATTATAAATGCAATTTATTTAAATTAAATGAAAATAAAAATTCAATTATACTAGCCACATTCCAAGTGTTCAACAGCCACATGTGGTTATTTTAGAGCATTTTCTTCAGTAAGAAAAGTTCATTTGGATGAGTGTTGCAATGTAAATGCCTAAAACAACATAATTTTATACAAAATTTGATGGTTCTCTGTTTTAGATCATCCATGAGACCCTTTCTCTATATAATCTTTGATAATTAAAGATTGCTTTTCTTTACCACTTAAATTATTTAAAGTCTACTTAAAAGAAGACTAAGAACCACATGTTGAGTTTGCTTCCTGAATTCTTTTACAATTTTGTGTTGAACCAAAACATAGTTGAGTGCTCCTAAAGTAAACATTTCCCATTTCCAGTATTCTCCAAGGAGTTTTTGAATTTTAAGCATGTAAAAATAAATCTTGTAATGCTGCTTTAAAGTGTTACTGCAGTTGCTTCAAACTGTTGGCATTGGAAATTTCAGCCCTATGTAAATTTCATTTGAGAGATGCATCCTGGATGAAAAGAAAAATGTGTTCTGTTTTTGTTTTGAGTATCACCAGCCACTCGGTTCTAAATTTTTCAGTGAAAATAAAATAAATAAATAAATCTTTGATATATTTTTTTTTGTTTTAGATATAACAATCTCAGTGTTAGACTTTTGAGGACTATAAACATGGACTGCTTTTGTAACAAGCCAAACTCCAGGCTTTGGAATCTTTTTTGCATGTAAAATTAGCTCTAATAGAATCAGGTAAGGCAATGAACTTTCTTTCCGTAAGGCCCAGTAACACAAAATGGTGCCACCTGTGTAATCACAAAGATTGCGATTTACATATACCTAATCCATAAAATTATTGAATGCCCTTCATACTAGCTTTGCTCTGGGCATAAGGACTTACAAAAGCCTTTCTTTTTATATTCTTTTTAACCTTTTGATTAATTCCTCAGGCTTTTGACCTGATAACACTTAGAAAATTATATTCAGTAAATTTATTATAGTAATTGAGGGTTGAAATGGAGGTTTAAAAATTTAGAATTTTAAACCTATTATTATTTGGATGTGTTTTCCAAATTCCAAACCCATAGTTGGAAACATTTCCCAAATTTATTTACCATGAAATTTATTTTTAGAACTAAAAGACTACTATTTGAATATACTGTGGGATTGCTGGCCTATGGCAGCTGCCCCTTTACCTTTCTGCCACAAATCCTTTCTCGGTTTTATGGCTCTATGTAGAGAGGTATGGTTGGTACTTCAGCTTTTGCATATTTTTAACTTAATATGTGTTGAAAAAAAGTGCTAAGACAGAAAATAGGAAAGAGCAGGGCCATTAGGTCACATGGTAATGGCGAAGTTAGCACCTGCAGCTGCACCTGCTTGTGAGTCAGCAGGAAACAAAACACCCAGCAACAAAAAATAGTCTGGTTAATTGTTTAACAATTAAAGTGGCAATTAGATCTATAATAGAGTTTTTGGTGTAGTCTGTAGTCTAGAAAATCCATGAATCCCAACCAATCTTTTACGCAGCATGATCTGTTCCAGTTCATTGCTAACCATCTTCAAAAAATCTGCTTTTTGAAACTCAAATTTGAACAAAATTCTTAAACTGCCTCTCTAGTCCCTCAGGTGATTTTCTCCATTTTAGTGATGGAATAAAAAATGCAATTTTATCCCGTGAAAAATGATAAAGTGACAATTTTTAAGGTAATACAGATATGTACATTTTCAAGCAATAGGCCAAAGGATAATATGCTTTAGGTAGTTATTTCCAGGACACATCTCAATGAAATTTTCGTCTAATCCACAAGCTCACTGAAGTTGTTACTAAGGTAATTTTTGAAAGCCTCAGTCATTTTAATGCCCCAAGAAAGCTTGGAATTCATGATGAATATAAAACTGAATAACAAATATCATTTAATGAGTTTGGTAAATACTGAACTTAAAAAAGACTACAAAGCACAGACCAGTTTACTGTTCAGTAACCTTAATCAGAGTGATGTCTTATGTTCCCATGATGGTTTTTGCAATACTAGGGAAAATTGGACAAAACCAAGAAAATTTCACTAGAGTTAAGGTAACTATATAATACAAAGAGTAACAGGGACACTTGTGAGAGTAAAATGGGTTGATATAGATAACTATGGAAGAATAACATGCATTTGGATAATATGGTAAAGCTAAGAATCTCCAATCATTTGATCATGGAATGGTTTACTGACCAAGTTATGCTCAGTAAACAGGTGTTATGGGCTGAATTGTATTCCCAAAAATTCATGTTGAAGTATAAACCTATAGTACCTCAGACTGTATTTGGAGGTAGGGCCTTTAAAAAAAAGTACTTAAGTTAAAATGAGTACATTGATCCAGACCCCAGTCAATATATAACTTGTGTCCTTCTGTGAAGAGGCTACCTTACAGAGGAAATGCTGTAGGAAGACACAGGGAGAAATGGTCAGCTACAAGCCAAGAAGAGAGGCCACAGAGGAAGCCAATTCTATAGGCACCTTGATCTTGGATTTTAGTCTCCAAAACTTAAGGTTATAAATTACTTTTGTTTAATCCACTCGGTCTGCAGTACTTTGTTATAGAAGCCCTTGCAAACAAATACAAGAAAAAATATAAAAATACTTTCTTTGACTTTATTATTAAAAAGATAGCAGAAAGAGATAGATGGTAATATGCCTGTGCTTTCACCACTATCAGGAAGAAGCACATAAAATGCTGTGACAAGAGTTCATTAGTCTCTGTTCCTGATTGAGTTTAACTGAATTTTTGTCTTATGACTTGATAATGTCATCACTTGCACATATTGTTACAACCATTGATATAACCAGAATTCTGGCATTTTGTTGGGGAAACTAGACTTTCACAACTTCTGCACTAGTAACAGATATAGATGAGTTTTGAGATACACGAAATGTCATGACAAGTGCAATGCTGTGGTAGAAGCTAGAAAAGGAAGAAAGGTTCTTACAAGAAGACAGGGGTTAGAACAGCTTGTGATCAGTTAACATTAAGGGCATACATGACATGTAAAACAGTCCCTGTAATGAAAGAGAGATGATGCATTTATAAGGATAGTGATGATTCATTTTAAATCATTACCTTCTTATTGATCTATGATCCCAGCTGCTAACAAGGCACTGGCTTTCCATTCAGTTGTTGTGGGATGTAAAAGGAAATGGGCAAGAGTTGCAAATGGAAAGAAGCTGGGAGTTTGAGGCAACCTCAGGATTGGGGTTCTGACACAAAGCCCAGTTCCCATGAGGAAATAACAGGGCCCTAGTTTTATAGCAACAGAGGTGCTGGGTAGGCATGATTTTAAGAGACAGAGGAACCAAGGAAAAACCCAGGGACAGAGCTCCTGGAACTGATATAGTTTCAGGTACTAGGAAAATGTCCCTAAAATGTAGGCCATAGATTTTCAAGGCTAAAAAATAAAAAATAAACAAACAAACAAACTCACTTTCTTCCCACCTGCTAAGTTCCTCCAGCTGGCAACTGAGAGTTGAGAAAGATCAGAACATATGTGGCAGGTAAATTTTTGCCTCAATGTGACACAGAGGGTGACCCAGCAGTCCTTGTCTTCTTAATTATCATATTTAATTCAAATCAAACTAAGGTGAAGAAACTAAGATTTCGTTCCTAAAACAGATCTTTCCATCTGAATCTCTTGAGCAGGGAAAGGGGAGGATGGAACATTCTTCCTGAGTCTTATTTCTTATAAACCAGCTTTAAATCCCAAACAGCAAAACTTGGGTCCCCTTCGAGTGCCAGGAATCCTGGGATCCCCTTAAACAAAGTTTGGATCTGTGGCAGGAGTTAGCCACAGGGCACCGTGAGTTCAGTGGTGGGCTCAGGGAAGTAGGGGGTGGAGGGTGGTCATCTTGGCTGTGCCAAGGTGCTGCAGGGAAGGGAGAGAAGGCAGCAGTGTAACCACGCTGGTGATGTACAGGGTTCAAGTGTAGCAATTAGAAAGAGTGCAGAAAGAGTTGGACAATGATGCTGAAGCATACCCTCCGGCAATACCCTGGAAACTTGGAGGAATGGAGAGCAACAGAGCTGACACAACTGGCTGGCATGTAGTTCAAAGTGCCTTACCAGCTGACTTTAGGAGGATAAGGTAAATCTTGGAGTCAGTGCTGCAAATAGTGGCAGTCCCATCACACACAGTGACTAATTAAAAGACAGAGAGCCTGCATGGAATGAGGGGGTTGGACCAATGATCTCCCTTTAGGTATCTTTCAGCTTGGAATTGTAAGGTTCAGTTCACTGAGTGCAGTCTAAAAGGCTCAAAGGTTCTGTACAGTTTATTTTTTCTCTTTAACTTCACTGCCACAGGTGAATAATGATTTGTGGCTTTAGCGCTCTAGCACTTCAAAGGATCCAGGTCACAGATGTACTCATCACATGAAAATGAAGAACTAGAAGGCTTATCTAGCCAATGAACAATTAAATACCCAAGTTTGTGAATGATGTCCCTATTATTTGTCTTTAATTCCTTATAGTGTCTAGCTTGATACCACTGTTCCTGAACAAAAGATGGTTATTAAAGGTAATGGACACAAAAAATAAGTGGTGATCATTACCTAAGGTGCTGACAGCTTTGAGAAATGAATCTTCTTTCCAAAGTACAAAAAATACTTATAAAATTTGCCCACAATGTCAGAGGATTCATGGATAAATCATAGAAAAAATCATAGAATCATAGAAAAAAAAAAAAATGTCTTTAGATAAACTCCCTTGTGGGCTTATGGAAACCAGATTTAGAATTCCTTTCCTCAGGAATCCATTGCCTGTCTAGACAGACCCTTAATTCAGAAGTAAAAGAAGGAGAACTTAATTTGGGGATAATATTTTCTTGGAAGGAAACTAACTAAAACTAATAAGGAAATGTGTTAAAACCTGAACACTGAGGTGATATTCCAGCAAAGAATTGTATCATTTTTCTGGAAGAAAGGTAACCTCAACACATCATTATTTGACAATCTATAATTAAGTTACAAGGACAATTATTTTTAGCCTTTTGAGAGATCTTCAAGTATGTAACATGATATTCGCAATTACTACGAAACCTTATTATTGTATTTTCTCTCCTCTAAACCAGGAATAAAACATGGGATAGAGGACTCATTGTGGTAAATATAATTTAAAAATGTATACTGCATCTAGTAGGTAGTTATAAAACATAGATGAAATGCTGCAAATTTTGTAAACATGATAGTATGTAATTGGGACTGCTATAAAACCACAGGGAAAATGACGATGAAATAGGACTCTTTCCTCAGGCCATACTTTTCAGTGCAGGGATGGCCAAGTGATTTACACTAGGATAGTAGCAAGGGCAGAGATGACTGAGCTGTACAGCTTCTTTAAATTTGTGCTATATCACTACCCCACACAAAATAGAGCAGCTCCTAGTGCCAGGGATAATTAATTCCCGCTAGTTCTTCCTGACCCCCTCTTTCTTGAGGAACTTCTGTTGGGACCCAGAGCAGATGGACAACCTATTGTCTCCTTCTTAGTCCTATGTGGAGAAGGCAGTTCACAGAGGGGAGTTTTACCAGTAGCTTTGGGGCAACATAACTTCTTAAAGTCGCCCTAGGTTTGTTTGGCTGCAAGACTCTGCCAAACCCTGGCAAGATGCTATTAGCCACCTTTTGGTTGCTAAAGTAAAGGAGAAGTATACATGATTATGTCTTCTTCATTTTCTCCAGATATATGTATTTATGTACCCTAAGAGTATCCTCCTTTATTTGATCAATACACATCTCTCAAGTGACTTCTAAGTGTAGTGCAAGGAGGCGAGTCTCCTTAATTAAGAAGCTAAAGATCCAGATGAGACAGAAATGTGTGAGAACTAATTAAATAATAATGTAACAGCAGTACAGAAAAGAAGAATAAGCTGCTATAAGAATAGGATAAATACATTCATCAGCTCAAAATGTCACTTACAGTGGAGGTGTGGCCTTGACTAACTTTAAAATATTTATTGAGATATAATTTACCATATAACTTACCATTTTATTTTTAATTTTATTATTACTTTTAGAGAGAGAGGAAGGGAAGAAGAAAGGGAGAAAGACATCAATGTATGGTTGTCTTTCACCTGCCTCCAGCTACAGACCTGGCTGGAGACCTGGCTTGCAACCTGGTTATGTGCCCTGGCTGGGGAATCGAACCAGAGACCTTTGGGTTCACAGGCCAGCACCTTATCCACTGTGCCATTAGCCAGGGCCCTAACTTACCATTTTAAAGTGTACTAATTTTTACCATATTCATAATTTTGCAACAATCAGGATTATCTAATTGCAAAGAAAAGTTTCCATCATTCCAAAAATAAAAATTATACCCATCAGAAATCATTCCTATATTTTTGCTTCCAGCTCTTGTCAACCAGAAATCTACATTCCATCTTTATGGATTCTCCTACCTTGAACATTTCATATAAATGGAATCATACACTATGCTGGGCTTTTGTGACTGGCTTCTTTCCCTGGGCATAATAGTTTCAAAGCACACCTACGTTATAGTGTATTTCAGAACTTCATTCCTTTTTCATGGGTGAATAATATTCTATACTGTATATATCTATTATCTATCTATATACTACAATTGCATATTCATGTATCAATTGCTGAATATTTGAAGGTTTTTTTTTTTCTTTTAACTTTTTGGCTGTTACTAACTTGCATACAAAAATATTTATGTGAACATATGCTTTCAACTTTCCCGATTATATACCTAGACGTGGCATTTCTGGGTCATATGGTAGCAATGTTTAACTTCTGAAAGAGCTGACAAACATTTTTCTACAGTAGAGTCACTATTTTAAATTTTCAATAGCAATATATGAGGTATCCGATTTTTCTATATCCTTGCCTGCACTTGTTTCTTTTCCTTTTTCTTTTTTTAAATTATAGTTAGCCTAGTGGGTATAAAGTGGTAGGTAGCTCATGTGATTTTAATTTGAATTTCTCTAATGACTAAAGATGGTGAACATGTTTTTATGTTGTTATTGGACATTTGTATAACATCTTTGGAGAAATGTCCATTCAGATTCTTTGCCTCTTTTTTTCATTGAGTAATTATATTTTCATTGTTAAGTGGTATGAGTTCTTTATCAGTATTTTATTTACAAATATTTTCTCCTAATTTGTAGATTGTCTTTTCACCATCTTGATAGTGTCTTTCATTGCACAAAGCTTTTAAGTTTAATGAAAACCAATTTATTTATTTTTCTCTTTAGTTGCTTGTGCTTTTGATGCTACATCTAAAAAAAATGTTGGAGCCCTGGCTGGTGGCTCAGTGGATAAGGCACAGACCTGCAAACCTAAAGGTCACTGGTTCTATTCCCAGCCAGGGCAACATAACCAGGTTGCAAGCCAGGTCTCCAGCAGGTCCATAGCTGGAGGCAATCGTACACTGATGTCTCTCTCCCTCTCTGCCTTGTCCCTTCCCCTCTCTCTGGAAATAATGAATAAAATAAAATCTTTTAAAAAAGTAGTTCAAGATAATGAACATTTATACCTATGTTTCCTTCTGAGAGAGTTTTCTCATTTTAGCTTTTACATTTAGGTCTTTGATTCATTTGGAATTAATTTATGGAAAGAGTGGGATTTAGGATCCCAACTTTATTATTAGTTTTTGCTTGTGGATATCTAGTTGTCTTAGTGCCATTTGTCTAAAAGATGATTGTTTTTCCATAGAGTGTCTTAGCATAGTTTTTGAAAATCAATTATGCATAAATGTATAAATTTATTTTTTTATTCTTAATTCTATTGATATTGATCTATTTGTTGGTTCTTATGCCAATACCACACTGTATTGATCACTATAACTTTGTAGTGAGTTTCTGTACTTTGTGGAAAGTATTTACCCTTGAATTTTAGTCTTGTTTCAATTATTCTGGGTACTTTGCATTTTCATATGAAGCCTATACTAAATTTCAAAAGTTGAGTGGCAGCCACTCAAATATCTTGGATATTTAAGGAGATCAAATATCTTGGATAAAATGCTTTTGGAAATAGAAGTGTCAGAGTGGCAAACATAAAGTCTAAGTATGAGATGGCTTCCAGGAAAAGAGCTAAAAGAACATAAGTATCAAGACAAAAAGAGGTGGGTACTTTGAGATTGCATGTGGCTGGAACAGAGAATAGAGTTGTGCAAGTTGAGGATGTAATGTTAGGAAGGGTCAGACCATGAAACATTTTATCTTTTTTATAGGCAGTCTTATCCTGTAGGCATCAGAAAGTCACTCAAGTTGATGGCAAACCTCCTTTGTTGTTCTAGTAATGAAGTAAATACTCCCTCCTGTTATTCGTGAAACATTGCAGCTTTCCTTGGATATCTACTTCTCTATCTGTATTATATCTATATCTAATCTATATCTATATCATCTATATATCTATACCTATGTCTATGTTTATGTCTATTTTAAATTAACATCACTTCCCCAAGTAATACAGAGTTCTGCTTATATGGATTAAGCCTCAAGTGGTAGTCTGAATAGTTTATAGTCAACTCCTAAAGATAAACATTTAAACCAAAGTGTAATAGTGATTCTGACTTCAACTCTTGACTTCTATATATTATACACATTGACAGTAGCTAAAGAAATAATATATTAAAAAACACATTATATTTCCTCCTATCTTCAAGCTTCCCTTTATATATTTTGTTTGCTCTTTGTTTTGTTTTGCTTTAGTGCATAATCCAAGCTATGCAGCTGGTATTGTCCTTAGATACAGTGTTCTGTTATGCTTAAAGTTTAATCACACAGGGCCAGTGAAGCTTCCCTTGTATTTTTTCCCTGAAGAGAAGTCCAATACAATAAGATACCAATCAGTTACACGTGTGTTTTTAGCAAAGAAAAATTCAACACAATATTTTAAATGCCCCAGATCGAACAACAATTTCATAATTTTATCTATGCATTTCCTGGAATGTGCATGAAAATATCTGGTAGCATTGTGTTAAAAATAAATAGTAACCACTATTCATTCTCACAGTTTCTTTCTTCCAAACAACTTTCAAAGCCATAAATGCCCCAAGATGTATAGGTTTCCCCATTGCACAGATGAAGAAACTGTGATTGGATAATTTAGAACACTGCTTCCCTCCACCTACAACCCATTTCCATTTTATTTTTGTAACAAATTATACATAGTTATTAAAAATGGCTTGCTATAAATTAAAATAGTGTAGGTGACTTTCTGGAATGTGTTGATAGTCCAATTTGATAGCCAAGAAACCAATCAAAGATTAGATTATGGAAATTAAGGCAAGAAACTAAGATAGACCCTAAGATAGACCCTTCACAACTTAAGTTGTAGACCAAGTTAGAGACCAAGTTGCTTTGGTGCTGTTATTTCACTGAGCCACTTGGTTTTTCCTGCATCCATTGCGCATCTTCATATGCTTGCCAAAATGCTCGGTGTGTTGGTTACGGGTTTTTTTCCTCAGTGATCACATTTTCTAGTGAGAGTTGAGGAAGATTTATAATGAAGAACTTACGTGAAAATATGCAAGGCAATATTAAATTTAAAAAATTTTTTTGTTCCAAAGTATTAAAAGTGAAAGAGGAGAGTAGAAGGACAAGAAAGAGATAAAGTAACAAATTGAATGAGAAAATGTAATGAATGGAAACAGCATTAGAGTGACCTACATTTTAATCTGTAAAAGGAAAAGAGAAGGCAATTGAATCATTTTTAGTTTACTAAAAAAAAATTCTTCTACCTCCTGTGCTGCAAGATTCTAGAGCTTATCTCAATTCTGAAATAACACCATATCTGTCTTATAAACCCAGTTCTGCAAAAACAGCAGTTTAATAGTGACAAGGTATCTGTTATTTTCTCTGCCAAGGTCAACTCATAATCATGAACTGAGTTTATAAAATCCAGAAAAGTTCTACTAGTGCCGAAGAAAGAGATCAAAGTGCTTTTGTCTTGACACCCAGGTAGATCCCATTACATTTGGCGGTGCTTTTAGCAGATGCACAAAAATCAGCAATTCTGTTGGGTCGCAGCCTCCTTGGAAGCTTCCCAGGTGCAATCCAAAGCTGGGCCAAGAAGTGGGCAGGGAAAGACAAAAACTAAGAAAAATAACAGAAAGAATAAAGCAGACCATTTCAGTTTGGAAGGTGACAGTTTTATGAAGGAAGGGAATTTATATAAGGCTTGTGTTACATAGCTGAAAGACAAGTAGATCTGTGCAGCTGCCTGCTAAATCTTCATTGTTTATATATAAGGCTTCAACTGGGTTTAGTTATGTACCTAGTTCACATGCTCTCAATACCCCATTACTGTCTCAAGGCTGTATCCTTGGGGCAGCTTTTGGGGGTGGATAATGCCATCAAAAAACACATTCCATAAACAAGGGAGAAGTTGAGGAGCCTCCAGTTGACCAGCATTTTCCTTTCTTTACCTTATCTTTTTCAACTTTGCAGAATGCCTGGACTTCAGTACTGGGAAGGGCAGGAAGCCAAGCACAACATGATGCTCAGTTAGTCACATATGTTTATTCTGCCCAAAGGAACTCTATAGTAGGGGTTAGGGGAAACATGTCTTCTATCAAATAAGTTTTTTCCCCTCCACATCTACTTTAATGAATTATTTGAACTATGAAAATAATTTGGATATGACTTCTAAATTTTGGTAATGCTTATGCAATTTGCATTTCAGTTTACATGATTTACTTGATAATTATGGACTATTGCCACAGGAATATATTATAAAAATAAATTTTAAATACCTTTCCTGAGTTAACGAGAAATATTGGAGAAATAGATATGGATAGTTTATTATTAATATTGGCAGTATTATAAACTAGATTTAGAAAGCATATCAGTGATTAATGCATTCTTTCATATTCATATTTGTCAATATTTGAAAAATAATTTATTGGACACTTACTATGTACCAAGCACTTTTATAAATATTGTACAATATTTACTATTTGACTGTCATGGCAATATATGAGGTGAGTATTTCCATTATTATGGCTAGTATCAATGCTCAGTTTACAGAGGAGAAAACTAAAGCCAAAAGGGAGTAAGTAAGTTTCTCCAAAATTACATCGATGATAAGTGAAAGAATTGAGATTAAATTCTAATATTTTGATTTGAAAGTCTATGTCCTTATTCACCATATTGTACAGACAAAATAAACTAATCAGATAATGTTGTTACCCTTTTGCAATAATAATAATAAATAAGAATAATATTGAGACTTTGATACATTGAGCAACTTTTCTAAAGTACTAGTATTTTATATATTCTGTTGTTTAGTATTACACAGAATCATGATTAATACTGTTGCTGCTCAATACCACAGTTGAATTTTAGGAAGCACTCAGTGAATGTATATTCAATAAATATACAATAAATATATTTAATATTAACAAATAATATTAAAAAGAAATATTAAAGGAATTCTATTTTAAAAATACCTTCTGATGTATCTTCTTTTGAGATCAACTTCTTTCCTGCTAACCTCCCTACCATATGAGATCCAGGAAATGGGGATGTCAAACACCACTTTTTAGAGACCAAGCATAGGATATAAGAAATTTTTCTTCAGACAGCAAGGGAGAAGGGGAGAGGGTGAAAGTGAAAGTAAGTTCTCAAATGGATTCTAGAAAGAAATCACCAGGCAGGTAACTACTCTGACATGATACTACATTGTGATCACAGTTGTAGGGAAAATGGTAGGTAGTTTGCTATTTGGCAAAGAGAAACTTCACTGGGGTGCTGAGAAGTCTTCTGCAGCATGTACATAGGATGGAATGGAACCCATGTGGAATGAAGGATGTGAGAGCTTTGAATCTGTTGACCTGGCATGGGATGCCACATGCTTCTAAAGCACCATAATAGAGAATCTTGGATACACAACATATGCTCGTGACTGAGAGCTAGAAAATGTACACTGATAGATCGGAGGTAAGTTCAACTCTTAAGTGAAATATGAGATTTCTGAGGAGAGTTGAAGAGTGTATATAAATATTTTACATCCACTAGCTCTTATAACAATCGTCCATAGGACTTTTTTTTTTTTTTTTTTTTTTTAGAAAGTGGGGAAGGGAGAGAGGCAGAGAGGGAGAGAAACATAAATGTATGGTTGCATTTCACCTGCCTCCAGCCACAGACCTGACTGGAGACCTGGTTTGCAACCTGGTTATGTGCCCTGACTGGGGAATCGAACCTGTGACCTTTGGGTTCGTAGGCCGGTGCCTTAACCACTGTGCTACCAGCCAGAGCCATAGGACATTTAATTGCCAGATGACAAAAACAAAATTGCTATTGAGTTTTGGAAAATGCTAAAAAATCCCAACATGACCTGGTGTGAATCCCAGATCTGCTTTTTATAGAAAAAAGGGTAGTAAAAAGCTTCTGATTGAACCAAACTCCAAATTTGAAAACTTACACTCCTTAAAATAGCCTAAAGGACACAGACTGATGTTTCCTTAATTGGCAGATTCATTCTTCCAATTGTACAAAGACAAAGGAAATTCATGAGAAAGTGCCTGTCAGCTGCAATCAAATTAAAAATTAAGTCTCTTTTTTCATATTGGAGTATAGTATGTACATCTTTTTCTAATGCCAAGTATATAATTGTATTTTACTGAATATGTAATTAGAGTATATTCATTATAAAAATTCAAATATATGTAACAAGATGAGGAAGAAAGTTGAGGTCTTTTGCAAGTTTGCCACACTGTGATAACCTTCACAGATATTCAATGCTTTCTCTCAAATACTATACTTATAATACATAGAAATCATGTACCTACACACACACAAACCTATATATGTATTATTTTATCTAATGGGGTCAGGCATATTCAGTGTGCTATGTCTTCTGCCTATGAACTCCAATGGTATATTCCAAAACTCGTTACTCTTACCCCATTATAGGCAATGGGAGTTTTTTAAAGTTCAATCAAAATGCATGTTTCCTTCACAAAAACATGTCTAGTAAAACCTAAAGGTTTACTCTCACTACTCTAGTGAAGTACACATTACATATATTATATATGTGAGTGGTTAAAAGTTCTGTCAGGATGGTTCAATGGCTCTAAGACAGAAGGGCAGAAAGGAAAGTGGCATTTTCCAGTCCTCTGTACTACACTGTGTCATACACTGTGAGGGCTGTCAAGAGCCTGCTTTAACTTTTTCATTTCACAGTTGAAGAAACTGAGGTCAAGAGCTCAGTTTAAATAGCTTGTTAGAAGCAGAAAGCATGCTTATCCCTTTTGAATCCACACAGAAAACAAAGCATGTTTTATGAGTTGAGCAACCGCCTTGCAAAACACAATAAAAACAATAACAATAGTTAGCATGTATTGAACATCTATTAAATGTTAGAAGCTATGCTGGGCCTTTATACAAACTTAGTATTGCTAAATTTTAAATATAAGATTTGTTAACAATTAACAAGCAATAATTACTGTTACATAATGTTAACGTATATTATTTTAAACATTTTATAGATGAGGAAAATCAGGCGCATGGAAGGCATGGCATTTGCTCCCGTGAGGCAGTTCCTGACTCCAGTCTGTGCTGCTGCCATTATACTGGGCTGCCTTCCAATAGCAGCAGCAGCACCTGGAACCAGGAGGCTGGTGACTCAGGGCTTGTTAAGCTACTCTCAACATTAGTTTTCAGCCTTCAACTGATACAGCTGACATCTCATCCCTTTGTCAAGCGATGAATTCAGGCAAATAGGCCTTTGATTGTCCGATCTCTCTCTAGTTGGCCAGCCCAGGATCTACTAACCGATAAAGCAAGTTTATGCTTTGTATTTTATAAGCAGAGTTGCTGCTATGTAAATTAACTATTGACTGTACACTTAAGTGGATTATTTGCAACTAAATATACTAGGTCTACATCCCAAGGCTTCATATTATCCTCAGAGCACAGGAAGGGGAAAACAATCATAGAATTAGCTAGTTTTAGTTTTTTCATAGGGTATATACCATACCACACAATTGCACAGTTATGTTCAGGAGAAAAAGGGAAAAAGAAAGTAGACACTGTTATCTAGATAGGTAATGTCTATCACAATTCACATACATGTGGTGACCATAATATAATGGCAATGATATTATTTTTATGTACTTGCTTGATCATGGTGTCGTGCCAAGGTTTCATTAAAGAGATAATATAAATTTGTGTTAACAAAGACAACACACACAGCAAGACTTGATGGCATAAAGAGACCAATGCAAATTTCAAAAGCCCAGTTCTGTGTACAGAGTCCATAGCCTTTCTCATTTACTCAGCAATGTTCTTAATTTTAAAAGCAATATTTGCAGAGGATTATCAGAGACCTTTGTAATAGCTTCCTAGGGCTGTCATAACAGAGCACCACAAACTGGGTGCCTTAAAACAAGAGAACTTCATTCTCTCACAGTTTCTGGAGGCTGGAAGCTCAAAATCAAGACTCCAGGGGAGAACCCTGCCTCGTAGCTTCCTAACTTTGGATGGTTGCCAGTAATCTTTGTTGCTGTTTTTTTTGTGTTTATTTTTTCATCCAAATTTTTGCCTCCATCTTTATATGGTTGCCTTCCTTCTGTGTATGACTATGTTTCTCTGTCTATCTCTACGGCGGACCCATACTAAGCTAGTATGACCTCATCTTATTTTAAATCTTCACTGCCTCTGCAAGTATATTTCTAAACAAGGTCATATTCAGAGGTACTAGAGGTTAGGGCATGTACCTATTATATCTTTTGTAATTAAACTCATTATAACCTTTATTTCTTTTTTACTAACCTCTTAAATATTATTACAGAACAATTGTTTCTAATACTTAGAAAACACAAAAGCAAAAGTAAAGCCATACTTTAATCTTACCAAAGTGATCATTTTTCTTCGTACTTACATTATATGCTTAGAGGAACACCCATACAAAAGCCAGCAACAATAAAATGAATACTTTGTCCCAGACATGTTGTTGTACTGTGTTCTAGTGATATAAGAATAATACAAAACAAGCATAGGCCCATCCTTAGAGAGTAAAGATGAAAGAGAGAGACCCTTAATCACATAAATTAATCCATCTGCTTGGCAAGGACTGCAAAAGAAATGCCCAGTGCATCAGACCATAATGAGAGATCCAGGGTAGAGGTTGATGTTGGATCATAAGTATGTTTAGAGGTGAAAATGTGAATAAGTAAAATGAGTCCTATTAGACAGGGACTATCATATGGCAAGGCCCTGGGGCAGGAGATAGTACAGCAAAGACTCAAATCAGAGGGGATACTGAGGCTGCAGTGTGCTGAGATGACAGGGGGGCATAGGCTGACATGATAAGGTGAGTGACTTGTAGGCCATCTTTGCAGTGAGTGTTGTCTTCCTCCCAAGAGCTATGGCAAGTCACTAAAGGTATCTATGCAGAGTTTGCTTTTATAAAATATGGTTCTTTTTTTGAGAGAACCTCTTGATTTTTTTTCTTGCCCTTTATTTGTACATATATTTGTGAATGTGACCTCCTGAAAATTTGGGGAGACAGAAGTTCATTACCCTGTTTTAACCTCTGAAGAAGCCTAGAGAGCCCAAACCCTGCACTCTTTTTCATTGCTACCTTTGTTTTAAACTCTGTCAAGAATCTGATGAGTCCCGAAATAAAGATTAATCAATGGAGACTTCCTATCTACTCATTTGCTTTCTTTTAAGATTAGGGGCTTGTTAACATTTACAGTGGGCCAAGTGGAAAGGAGAACCCCTGGCTGAGGTTTCCAGGCACATGAACAAATAGATTGAATTTTGTTTTCCATCTTTGTACTCCATGTACATGGTACAGTATCTGGCAAATAATTACTGGACAGATGAAAAGATGGATCACCCATATGCTACTCTTAGAAAGACATCACTATTATTAATCTCTCATCCTTTTCCCATACTTTTGACTTCCCAAGAAGAACTTGTTATTCTCAAAGTATCTTATACTTCCTTGATAAAAATCCAGGGCTTGACTAGGGAAAAAAATAACATTGTTGGTTCATAATAAAATCTTTTGTTCAGGAAAAATATATTGGTAATAACTTTTCCCCTTATTTCAATAGGCTTGCTTACTTTTTGTTCTAAATTTTTTATCTGCTGCTTTGCTCCTCCCTGCCCCCTACTCATTTCACTTTCTCAAATATTAGGCAAGTAAACCAGTAAGTTCAATAAAAATATGTTGCTATTTCTAACAAACTATTCTTACAACCCAATGGAAATTAAATCCCCACTCAATGAAGCTGATACCTGGAAGGAAAAGTGCAGGGACAGCAGCTAAAGGACACATGCCACATGGAGATCCAGCAGGCACTCTCCTCCCCATCCATTTTGCTGGTCTGGATGATGTGTTGAGAATTCACTTGAACCCTCAAAAACCTGATGAGCAAAGATGTGTCAAAGGTCTCGGTAGCAGTCCTTGGTGAGTATTAATTAGGGTGGAAGATTGTAGAATCAGGGCATTGATACTACCAGGTCTTCCTCTGTGCCTTGTACCCACATTGCAAGTCTTTTTCCCTCCTGCTAAGGTTTTAGGTGAGAGTTATTGTTGATACATGGGAAAGGAGAAGGTTGAGGAGATGGTAATATCAGGAATTGCTATCAGGAAAGCTCTCAATTTCAGGCACCTGTGTGGGAGAGCCAAGGATTAGATTTGACTGTTTTCTCCACCCTGTATTTTTCCTGTTAACTCAATGGCCTCTGGAAAAAACATATTAATTACCAACTTTCAAAAACAATGTGTCTTTTATTGAAACGCTATAACTCCTGAAGTAATGTTAACTTAAATACAATTATCTTTGATATAAATTCAATTTTTTAAATGGGTCTTTTTACATGCATACAGATAGCCCTAGTACTCTTTTCATTCTGAAAAATAGAATGAGATAATTAACTTAGTATATAGTTATCCTTAGGAGGAAAAAGAACAGCTTTAAAACAATAAAATGTGAATTAAACATAATTTGGAGTGTGATTTAACACATTCAGTAAATGTGCTACAAACCTATAAATTGTATAGCTTGCCTCATATAATGACTTCAGTGACCCTTACTTTTTAAGACCATGTAGGTGAAATGTAGTAAGTGTTGGATTCTATCTGGCAAAGCTCCATTAATTTTATTAATGTTACATATGCTACCTTTCTGTTTAAAAATAGCAGAACATTTTTTCTCAAATGATATTCATAACCATATAAATTAGTAGATAAGGTATGTATATGCTCATGTGCATAGTGTAAAATCAGAAGTACATATATGAATGTATAATTGTAAGTTTATACATGCACATGCATACTCAACATCAAAACAGGTAATTTCCATATGTACATATTTTTACATATAATCAGTACTAAAGATTAAAAGTGTTGAATAAACCAAAAGGTTTATATTTTCTTTGGACAACAGAAGAAAAGAAATCAAAGGTAAGGTTGAGGAAGGAGAGAGAATATAGAAAACATTGGCTGCAGTAGGTTTTCTCGATACTGAACTGGCTGAAATGCTGATAAATTCACATTTATGCAGAGGTATCAGATAGTTCACAGTAAGAGTTGAAATGTCTTCAAAGTATGAATGCATCCAGGACCACTCATCTATACAAACAATTAAATTTGGGGAATGATGGCAATGTGATAAATGGTGAGGAAGAAAGGGGAAAATGAGCAGGAAATAACAATTTGGGTTTTCCAGGAAATTCCCAGTCAGCAACTTTGGGAGGGAGAATGAGTTTACCTGATCTTAAGTATACTAAGTATAGTCTTGGCTGGTGGCACAGTAGATAAGGAACTGGGCTGCGAACCCAAAAGGCACTGGTCCGATTCCCCAGCCAGGGCACATAACCAGGTTGCAAGCCAGGTCTCCAGCCAGATCCATAGCTGGGGGCATGTGAAAGGCAACTGTATATTGATGTCTCTCTCCCTTTCTGTCTCTATCCATTCCCTTCTCTCTAAAAATAATAAATAAAATCTAAAAAAGTGAAAGACTTCTTTAAAAATAAAAGCATATTAAGTACGGAAGCAAATGAGATAATTTACTTAACCTCCATCAATTTTATCCAAACTGGCCAAGGACACAGCAGTAAAGGATGGAGCCCCACACCCAAAATGTGGTTTGCCGTTCCAAAGTCAGGATGCCATGCATGCACGAGGGGTGTATGAAGATTCTTACTCATATAATGAGGCTTCCTACAGAAGCAGGTGGCTCACAAACAGGTCTAAAATGGCTAAAACTTCAGGAAAAGGAGAATGGGTTGAGAATTTTTTGGTGATATTATTGGAGGTGGAGCCAGGTTGAGGATTCCAGCACATGATTGGAACGGCAAGCACCAGAGGAGAAAACACCAAGATTTTATTCTTATAAGCTTGCCTATATGTAGGAAATGCAAGGAAGAAGAAAGGGTAATGCTTAAAAGCTGTCAGCAAACACCCAAACCGGGAATCAGGTTCTTCATTACACAGAGATCCAATTGTACAGACCTCATATCACAAATGCATTACTGCAAGATTCCTATTGCAGGAAGCTTAGTCCAGAGTTAAGGAAGGTTTAACGCATTCCTTCAAGTTTCTCATCTTGTTAGTTGAGTTGTATCAAATCATCAACTGTTTTCCTTTCTTCCAGTCATAGGATAGAAGGTGCTGCCATTCAAAATCTATCCCAGTGTCTTCTAAGTCTTGAGAGAAGGAAATAAGCACAACTCTCAGTAAATAATACCTCGATAGGGAGTGTTGTAACAAAGGAATGAAACTCAAAATTTGTTTCTGCACTAAGGAGGAGCTCAGAGAATGGAGAAGCACCTTAAAAGAAGGGGCAGAAAGACATGATGGGAAGGGTCAAAGGAAAAGGAAATGTTTTATCTGTGTCAGTGTTTTGCTGAATTATATTTGAGTGATTGTGTTTGTTAGGAAAAAAAAAAGTTTTAGTCCAATCTATGCTCTCACAGATAACTCACTGTTAAATTTGCCACTTACTGTTCACATGCCTGGACTCCAGCAGATATTCATTATTTCTCCCACTATTGTTTTCTTGAAATCAATGAACTCAGAAAGATAGGACATACACACTTATTCAAAAGATGATGCTATGGAGTTTCTGTTATTTTAAGACAGTGTATGAATGTTCGTGTGTGTGTGTGTGTGTGTGTACTTGGTGTTGTTCTTTAATTTATTTGCACCTAATGTATTTCATTTCCAAATTAAATAATCTGATTATATGTTTTTTTTCCTTTTAATATCAAAAATTTTCAATAAGAATGTTGTTTGTTATTCAATATATAGTCACTTCATGTTTTGGGTATTCCCTGATCCCCAAGTTATTCAAAATCCCTTAAAAACAACATAGTTGTCTGTATAAGTAACATTATAGATTGCTATCAGTATTGCTTAAGGCAATTTACCCAGGGTCACAGGCTACAAAACAGTAAAGCTGGTCTCTTGCTCTTCAATTATTTACTTTTATTTTCAGAATCATAGACACTTAAACTATTTACAAGTAAATTTAGATTTTGTTAATTTGCAAGCTGGCTTGGAAGAAAAAGGAATGAAATCTAACAAACACATACTTTGAAACATCAAAGTCCCTCCAATTTAGTTTTCAAATACAGTAGGATTTTTATTCAACATATTTTATCAAATGGGTTAGCATATAAAAATAACTTCTGTGTCTGTGAAACAGCCAAATGAATACAAAACAATCAAAGATGTGCCTTAATGATAACCAAGAATTATGGAATTCATCACTTGGGAATTCTCAACAACTAGGAGATTTGTATCATATATGTATGCCAGCACCCTAAACATCCTCCCCTTTGAGAGCTATCAGTCTATTCTTTGTACCTATAAGCCTGTGTCTATTGTTTTTTTTAGTTAATTTTGTTAATAGATTTTACATATGATTAAAATCATATGGTATTTGTCTTTTTCTGACTATTCCACTTAGCATAGTACTCTACAGTTTCATCCATGCTGTTGCCATAGGTAATATTTCCTTGTTATGATTATTAGGATTTTTACATCCAAGTAGTATTCCAAAGTATAAATGAACCATGGCCTTTTTTATCCACTCATCTATAGATGGGTACTTGAGCTGCCTCCAAATCTTGGTGATTATAAATAAGGATGCAATGAGCATAGGGGTGCTTATATTTTTTGAATCAGTGTTTTTAGTTTATTTGGCTATTTCCCCAAAAGTAGGATTGCTGGGTCATAAGGTAGATCCATTTCCCATCCCCTGAGAAACATCCACCCACACATTTCTCCACAGTGGCTACACCAACCTGCATTTCCACCAACAGTGCGTAAAGGTTAGCCTTTCTCCATATCCTCACCAACACTTGTTTGTTGATTTATTGCTGATAGCAATTCTGGAAGGCATGAGGTCATTTCTCATTGTGGTTTTATTTCTAAATCTCTGGTGATCTGTGGCATTGGGCATCTTTTTACATGTCTATTGGCCATCTGCATATCCTTTTGGGGGAAGTGTCTATTCAGGTCTTTTGCTCATTTTTAAATCGGATTGTTTGATTTTTTTTTTTTTTTCCTGGTGTTGAGTTGTATAACTTCTTTATAAATATTTTATATCAACCTTTTATCAAATGCTTCACTGGAAAATATGTTCCTCTATTCAGTAGTGGCCTGTCTTTTCATTTTATTGATGATTTCCTTTGTTGTGCAAAAGCTTTTTAGTGTGTAGTTACATTTGTTTGTTTTTTGTTTCCTTTGCCCAAGAGATATATCAGAAAAAAATATTGCAGATAGCAATGTCTGAAATTTTATTGTCTGTGTTTTCTTCTAGAATTTTTATGGTTTTGAGTCTTACATTTAAGTTTTAATCTATTTTATTTTATTCTTGTGTATGGTATAAGAAGGTGGCCTAGTTTCTTTCTTTCATTCTTTCTCTTTTTTGGCAGGTCCAATTTTCCCAATATCATTATTTGAATATACTATATTTACCCCATTGTATGTTCTTGCCTCCTACATTAATTGACTATAAAGATGTGGGCTTATTTCTGGGCTTTCAATTCAGTTCCATTGATCTATGTGTCTGTTTCTATGCCAGTACCATGCTGTTTTGAAAATTCATAGGAGTATCAGCTTAAACATCAAAAACCTAAGATTATAGTCTATTTTTGCTACTTTCTGTGACATTAGGAATGTTTTAAACATAGTAATCCTAGATTTCTTCACCTGTAAGGTAGTGGTAATAATAACAACAGAGACATCTACTCCAGAAGGTACCCAGGAGGTTACCATGTAAATAAAACCTTAGCACAATGACTTGTTCAACCTTGTTGAATCCCAGTGTAGGTTCAGTGAATAGAAGCTTATTGTTGCTATTACCAGAAATGGAATAGAGAACAATTAGGATCTTAATTTTGGTAAGTACAATAATTACTAGATGTGTTACCCAATGTGACAAGTGGGATTTGCACAAGAATTCGGCAACTGGCTAGAGACATCATGAAAAGATTATCCCCACAATGGAAATAATAAGCAGAAGTAAGAAGAGCATGAGATTTTTGAGCATAAACAGGCAGACTGAGCTAGAGTAAAAGTTCCTTATTTTTGGATAGCAAAATATAGTTCTGATAGGGACCTTGAAAACTATTAAGAACCTACATAGTATTTACCAAGTGACTAATCTCTGCACTAAGATGGGCTGTAAAACACAGAGAAAAGAACATTCTTTAAGACCCCTGATGTGACAGAAACCCTTAGAATAATGGCTATTAGAATCATAAGGAATGTCAATGGCCTATATAACCTTCCCTAAAGAGAGAAAGTGGTATGTCACTCACACTGAGCATAGAAACATCAGGGCCCCTGAAGGGGCTCCAAAGCAGACATAATTGGCATTACCCTAAGACAAGCTGGTCAGTAGAGTGCCTGGTGAGGGGAAGGTGAGAACAGGGTACAGCCATGATGAAAAATGGGAAGCCGTTAAGGAAAAGTGACCTGTGGTGATGCAAGAGGAAGACCTGCAACAGGTGTACAATCTTGATCAGACATGGTTTGGGGACCACTAACTTCATTTCTGGAAGGGCTCTTGCTGCTGAAATGGCCTATTGGCATGTGGAAGCTGTGAACATGTTCCTATAACTAGTATTCCTATTATTGTTCTTCCTATGAGGTTCCCCTCAGGGAATTGGATGGTCTCAACACCTCAGATCCCTCATGTTCACTGTGGAGCATTCTGCTTATAGTCTTTTCAAACCATGCTGCTTTCCCAATCATCTTTCCCTACTCTCAGTGAGCAATAGATTTTTCTCTCCATAAAGTGAAAAATAATCCTTTAAAAATTTTATATCCTTTCCTTACTATATTTTTAATTCCACTTGGCTTGCTTTAATAGACACATTCCATCCACATGGAATCTATTTTCTCTCTACTCTTTGAAAAATGAGAAAAATAACCTACACTAAGGAATAGGTCATGAAGATCAATTGAGGGAAAGTGACAGGCTATGTTGCTGCATTATTTAGGCTTGACTCATCTTCAGTTGGTTACATTTATCATGGACTACTAAGAATTTATTGGGAAAATGGATTTTTCATAGGAAAATCAAACATAAACTTCTGCCAGCATTCTTAATACATTATTTTTCTTTATTGATTCTCTCTAGTAAACATAAGGATCATTATTAGATACCTTTGTGTAGAAATCTAGAATTGTAAATATGTTGGCAATTCTAATTGTAAAGAAAAGTATTTCTTCCTTATATGGAATTATTGACTCACAAAAATTTCCCTTTTCTCTGTTGGATATTGTATTTTGAGGTAAACTCTCGTGCTTATGGTCACCTTATAGACAAGTCAAACTTGTCACCTCTGCTGACAAGTTTGTTACACAGTATTCACAATAAGCATATAGATATTAAGTGGCTCATAGTTCTGAGCCAAACATTAGATTCTAGTAGAAGTATAATAATAGACATTTTCTGTTTTCTTCATGTTAAAAATATTAATAATGTTGTGAATGTATCAGCCAAGTATAATGGTGGCAGATGAAGAGATTCTGTTTGAAGTATTTTCTACAAAGAGACTATCTGTAAAGAAGGACTTGCAGCAGCCAACACAGGTGAAAAAGCCAAATGGGGGATAAGGAGGCAATTCAGGGCCTAGTAACAACAGGAAGGCATTAGTGTAAGAAATCTGGGAAACAGTTCCAGAGGGGTGGGGCCTCCAACAACATTGCACAGAGCCTGGCATCTAAAGGCAGAACTGGCCCGGTGCCAGCAGAGAGGCTTACTTTATTCAATTATCAGAGGAAGAACTTCAAATTAAAAGTGCATGTCATCGATGTGAAAAACACAATATTCCCAAGTGAAGTAAATTCAAAAATAATTAATTTTCATAAAGTTTTAGAACTAAGCAATAGAAGAAAAAATATTATTGATTTTTGTTTATTGTACAATTTTAGCTCACTGGCTCACTCCCTGTCTCCCTTTCTGGAACCTTATATACATGTACATTATTTTTCTGTTGTTGTTTATAATGTGCAATCATTTCCCTTTATACCTTTTTAACTGTATTACCTTGGTTCAGAATATCCAGTTGCCATGAGCAATACTGTAATGACATGAGTGTCCACACTGTAGTCTTTCCTATAAACCAGCCTCCATCCAGCCTTTGTCACAGACAGGAGGCTCCAGGTGCCTATACTACTACCATCAGCAACTATGCACAACATGGCACCAAGGAATAACAATGCATCAACACAGGTGACTAGGTTATTCACTCAGCATTTATTAATGCAGAGTCAATTCAAATCGATTATAACCCAATAACAACAGGAATCACTCAGAAACAATCAGTAATGACATCACACAAAATTATTGTAGGATAACAAACCTAAGTCCCAAGTGTCCAGGTCAGGTCCCAGTTAGGAGGGTGGCCAGCAGCTTGCAAGGCAGAGTCTGTGGCGGAGTCAGAGTCAGCTAGAGCTGGGTTGGTCAGAGCAGGTGAGTGTCTCCTAGCCATCTCAGCTCCTCTTAGCTGCCTCAGCTATCTCTTCGAAGGCCTTTGCTTTGATACCCTGTATGATGCAATGTTGCATTAGCCTTTGATTAACACATGTTGTTTTGTGCCACCTGAATAAGCACCTGTTAATTATGTCGCTCTACTGTGCATGCTCTGAGAGGGTAGTATTACCCTTCAGATGCCACTCTGTATTGCACGGACTTAAGGGATTGTACCATCCCTCTGAGCCATTGCTTTTCTGTATACACTCTAAGTATGGCTTCTTAGTTGATAAGACTGACACCATCTTAGTTCAGTCCTGCACTTCACACCAGCTTATGTTTTTATATCATTAGGGTAGCATTTTATATTTTCTATTCTTTATAGAGATGATTGCTGCCTTATGGATTATGATTAGATCACTAGATTAGAAAGTCAGTTTATTAAATTAGTTTTTGTAAATCAAAAGGATGAAAAATTTTTTTAAAAATTCATTATTTACTTATTTTTAGAGAAAGGGTAAGGGAGGGAGAAAGAGAGGGTAAAAAGTCAGTATGTAGTTGCCTCTCATATCCCCCCAACTGGGTACCTGGCCTGCAACCCAGGCATGTGCTCAGACTGGGAATTAAACCAGTTGACTCTGGTTTGCAGGCCGGCACTCAATCCACCAAGTCACACCAGCCAGGGCTAAAATGTCTTCATATAGCTAAAGACTCAGAGCTTGAGTAACCTATGACAGTTACTGAGTATTATTTTCTTTTGTAAGAATTAAGATATAGCAATAATTTAGAATGTTTCCAAAGGCAAGAAGTAAGCTCAATTTTCCCCAATATTACACTGTATTCTGTTAGTGTTGTGTACTGCTCACGCAGTGAAGTTACAGTTCACAGATAATACAAAGTGATAGTCAGCAACCATACTTTCTATGCTGATGGCCACTATCCTAAATCCCACACTTTCAAGAGGCAAGTAGAATGAGCAAAACCCAAAATGCATTTTTTCCATAACTCTGGGGCACAATAGTTTAGAAAGTTATAAAACCCTGCCTTTGGGACAACTAATCCTGGGAGAAAATGGTCCAAACTAGGTATCAAATGCTATGACAAATGCAAAGGTACCTAAGTGACAACCCACGAAACTCAAAAAACCTAACACAAGGTCTACTCTAGGCTTCTAAGTCCCATCTCAACACCTCTCATTGAAAGAAGTAATCATTTTTTTAACACAATGAAAGTGCAGATTTAATTCCCGTCTACCAGTATTTACTAAAAGCAGGAACTAGGCAATGGCAGCTATTGTGTAACCTGAAAGTAAGTCTTCTACAATCAGTTAAGCATTCAATTTTTACCAGAATACAATCATTATTTAAAATAATTAGTTAGTTAATGATCATGCAGCTTATCAAAATTACCTCCCAAAAACCTACATGTTTACATTACCTGAGTTTTTGCCAAGAGAAAATACCCCCTGGAATTAAAGATTTTTCAAAGACCATCTTAGACAAAAATATGCTATGTCTATACAATGTAATTAAAATAACTACAACAAAATACTTCATTATGCTGTGTGTAATTGGGTAAAAATAAACTGGGTGATAATAACTAAAATGCAATGTGTGCCTTCCATGTATTAACTACCTAATGGTGATAGGGAAAGATAATGAAACTATTAATTTAACCTGATTGGGTCAACAAATATTTATTTACACATACAATGTGCCTTTTACTTAATAACTTAATATCTTAACAGTGAAAGCATTCATCAGTCCCTATTATATAACAATTCTCTGTTGCCTTTGCATGATTACTGTACAATTATACAGTACTAGAATGCTTGGGAAATTAATCAGTAAATTATATGAAATAGATATTTATCCTTAAATTGTATGTTTCAGGATTTATCTTTTATTTATATTTTAATTGAATTAATAAGATGTACATAGTTAAGAAGTAAGTTAGAATTATAAAACCTAGAAATAGCCCTGGCAGATACGGCTCAGTGGATTGAGTGCTGGCCTGTGAATAAAAAGAAAGGTCACCAGTTCCATCCCCAGTCAGGGCACATGCCTGAGTTGCAAGTCAGGTCCTAGTTGGGGATGTACGAGAGGCAACCAATCAGTGTTTCTCCCCCTCTCTTTCTCCTTTCCTTCCCCTCTCTCTAAAAATAAATAAAAATAAAATCTTAAAAAAAAAAACAACAAAACTCTAGGAACAGAAAGAGAACGGTGAAGGAGGAGAGAGAAAGGCGGAATGGAGACAAAGAACAAGAGCATGAGAAATGTATTGTTCTACTTCTGAAACCCCGAGACCACTCCCTGGAGGAACTACTTTAAATTTTAATTGTAGAATTTGTCATTTAGTTCTGTTTCCAAATAGTGCATTTATACTTCGACTTTGTGACTTGAATTAATGATGACTGGACTTCTTTACACTCTGTATGGAGTTACACTCCAAACGTTATTTTCTTCCCATTTTATTTATTTCTGAATTTTTAAATAAATTAGTATTTAGTGTTTGTATTTTTATGACCATCTGACCATCACTCAAATATCAGCCTCATGGCATAATCTATTTCCATGGATTTCCTGTGTGAATTTTCAGTTGTTTTGTTTCTTAAATTGTTTACTTTTTTTTTTTTTTTTTTTTTTTTTTTTTTTTTTTTTTTTTTTTTTTTTTTTTTTTTTTTTTTTTTTTTTTTTTTTTTTTTTTTTTTAAGATTTTATTTATTATTCTCAGAGAGAGGGGAAGGGAGAGAGGCAGAGACGGAGAGAGACATTAATGTGTGGTTGCCTTTCACCTGCCTCCAGCCATGGACCTGGCTGGAGACCTGGCTTGCAACCTGGATATATGCCCTGGCTGGGGAATTGAACCAGAGACCTTTGGGTTTGCAGGCTGGAGCCTGATCCACTGTGCCACCAGATTGTTTAGTTTTTAAGATGTCTATCATAAATCCTTTCTCCCCAAACTTTCAATCCCACTGTAAAATCTCTAAACGGATACAGATATATTATTAGATCTCTCAAATCCATTCTGTTTTCCTGGAGACATATTTTTGGTGTAAAACACTGTTTCTACTCTCTTACTTCCCTTTTATATATGGACTAATAATTTCTTTTGCCTTTCTCCCTTGGTTCATCTTCTGGATCCCAGGTATCATTCTTTCTTTTTCATTTCATTTTAGTGGAAAATGTTACCCAGTAAATTCTGAGAAATGGTAGATAAGAGGTAAACATGTTGAGGCACTGCATATTTTAAAATGCCTTTTTTCAGCCAAATACTTGATTGATATTGGCATAAATATAAAATTTTAGGTTAGAATTTTATAATGCTTTCTATTTACAGTGTTACTACTGAAAGGTTTAGTACTATTATAATTACCCATAATTTTTAATAAAGATTTTATTCATTATTCTTAGAGAGAGGGGCTGGGGGAGATGCAGAGAGGAAGAGGAACATCAATGTATGGTTGCCTTTCACCTGCCTCCAGCCATGGACCTGGCTGGAGACCTGGTTATGTGCCCTGGCTAGGGAATCAAACCAGCAACCTTTGGGTTCACAGGCTGGCACCTTATTCACTGTCCTACCAGCCAGGGCGTAATTACCCATAATTTTTAATGGAATAATTTATTTTGCTCCTTCTTACCCCAGAAAACGTTTTACAATCTTTTTTCCCCGTAGATGATGCGCATTGATATGAATCTGTTTTCCATTAATTTTCCTACACCTCTCAGTGGGTGTTTTCAAGCTGGCTACACATGTCCTTCAATGTAATGACATGTTATTATATATGCATTTGATTAAATCCTTTACCTCATTTCCTTTGCTCCAATTTTCATCCTTTCCCTTGGGTATTTCATCACCTACACTGATGTCTAAGTTTGTTTCCTCTTCTTTCCTATGATCCATCTCTGTGTTTCCTCTTTCCTTCTACTCTAAAATTTGCCTCAACTTTGCTTCTTTCCTTTCTATTTAATTTGTGTTTCTGCTATGATATCTTTAATTTCCAAGGGCTGCTTTTTTGACTTCTGATGTACTTTTTCTTAAATATACCATATATTTAATGAATGTGCATTTTTCCTATAATTTTAGTTATAATGATTTTTTCTAGTTATTTTAATACAACTTCTGTTTGTATGCATTTTTATGTTTGATAGCTTTGTTTCACTTATATTGGAGTTTATCCTCAAATACATGCTGACCCTATGCTGACCAGTATATTTAAAAATAGATTACTAAAGATATAATTAGAATATGTACACAGCCATAAAGAAGTGTACTTATTAAGTAGACTTTTTCTGAGATAAAATATTTTCTCTCTCTTTGTGTATTCTTAACACAGTAAAGTAATAGTTCTGTATTACATAGGTGCTGTCTATCAAGTTTCAAAATATCAAATGTTAATTTTCCGTGGTAAATTGAATAGACACATATATGTACCTATGAAATCATTTTCTCTTTAATCATCTCTATGTAATTCATATTTTTGCCCAGAAAATTACCATATCATTTCCTGCTTTAAAATGATTTATTTAGGCCCTGGCTGGTGGCTTAGTGGATAAGGCACTGACCTGCAAACCCAAAGGCCTCTGGTTCGATTCCCAGCCAGCGCACATAATCAGGTTGCAAGCCAGGTCTCCAGCCAGGTCTGTAGCTGGAGGCAGGTGAAAGGCAACCACACATTGATGTTTCTCTCCCTCTTTGCCTCTCTCCCTTCTCTTCTCTCTGGAAATAATAAATAAAATATTTTTTAAAAAAAGATTTATTTAAAGCCCTGACTGGTGGCATAGTGGATAAGGCACAGGCCTGGGAACCCAAAGGTTGCTGGTTTGATTCCCTGCCAGGGCACATAACCAGGTTGCAAGCCAGGTCTCCAGACATGTCCTTAACTGGGGGCAGGGGAAAGGCAACCATCATCCATTGATGTCTTTCTTGCTCTTTGCCTCTCTTTCTTTCCCTCTTTCTAATAAAAATAATAAATAGAATATTTTTTAATATTTATATATTTATTTTTAGAGTGAGGGAATGGAAGGGAAAGAGAGAGAAGGAGAGAAACATCAATGTGAGAAACATTGACTAGTTGCACAACCCAGCTAGGGATCGAACCCACAACTGAGGAATGTCCTCTGATCAGGAATTGAACCAGTGACAGCTTGCCTTGTGGGAGGATGCCCAATCAATAGAGGCATACCAATCAGGGCATTTCCTGCTATTTCAAGATGTCCATATTATAAGAGCACTAGAGAATCTAGTAACATCAACAAGAGAATCTGTAACAAGTCTCTTAGTAACTAGAATATTGGTGTAATTTTAACTCAAAATATTTTCTTGAGCTTTCTAATCTTATAAATATATTCAGGAAATAAAACTGTAGCCATGAAAACTAATGAATATGGAAATTTCCTATCTACTAAAATTCAGTTCGTTAGTTAAGAGGCTGCTTTGAAGACTGTTTTGACATTTGACTTGAGTCTTTTGGAAATTAACACAACAATTTATGTTGATTTGAAGTAGTTATAAATGTGTGTGTGTGTGTGTGTGTGTGTGTGTGTGTGTGTGTGTTTGCTGGTCATGTTTCAGAGGAAAAATGGCCCTGTGTTAGATCAAGTGTGACAAGCCTTCAAGCCTTCTTCCTGATCACTCTGTGTAATTAGGTTTACCAATTCAAAAACAGAGAAAAATAGAAATCAATGGACACTTTCTCTCTCCTCCGCCCTCACCCCGCCTTATTCTCTCCTCTCTCCTTTCTCCCTCTCTCCCTCATGCATTTTCTTACAAACCTATTAAGGTTTCTTTCTTGTTAAGGGAGTACATAAGTTTTGATCCTCATGCATAAAACAAAACCAAAAGGAAGGGTTAATTTTAACACCACTGAAGGTTAAAAGTCAAAGGATGAAAATGTGATAGTGGATGAAGGGAGAAGAAGACAGAAGAAAACAACAGGAGTAACGGAGCAGATTCTAGGATCTGAAAAATTGATTAGAAGTTTCAGAATGGTATAATTCCCTTGGGCTGTAGGTTTGGGAGTGAATTCTCCAGTGATTCAACATCATTTAAATTTTTGTTTATGTTGTTTAAACTTTTTCATATTTCTCAGAGTCAAATAACACACAGCCCTTAGTGAAGGAAATTATTTTTGAAGTGCAGCAGCTGAAGCCTATCCTTGATGTCCCCAAAATATAAGTAGCCCTACCAGTTACTTCTTACCAAAAGTAATGTAGTTCTAATCTCCATCTATGAAAGAGGAAGGGGTCTTTTGAACCAAGTGTAAAATGGTAGGTGCCCTCTATTTTAAACAAATTATAAATGTATGTTTGTATCATTGTAAGTAAGGTATTTATCATAATAAAGGTAAGGATATATTCAAAGGGCTTATTACATTAGATTAGAAAAAGAAGAAATAGAGGGGTGAACAATCAAACAGAAATTTAACAATTTTTTGACATATATTTTTTATGATTCCATCTGATAACATGGAGAAAATGCATATTTGCTAGAAAATTTGGTATCTTCAATGCAATGAAATAATCTTTCACTTAAACTGCTGCAGGAGACTATGTATCATATAACACTGCCTTCCATTTGATCTACTCCAATCACTATTTAGAAATTCATCCTGGGGTAACTGGATGGATAATGTATTTGCTTGTGTATCATTAGCATTGTTTTTTTTAAGAAGAAAAGTAAAGCAAGCATATCTGAAAATTATGCAGTAATTAGTTACAGAAATTGCTCTAGATTTTAGCCTAGAAAACATGGGAAAGGTATATTTGTGGGCTAATTTCAGGGATGAGTTACTGTGTGGATTTACTTTACATATCACTTAGATCTTTCAATAATGTTGCTTTGTTCAATGTGTTTCATTATCAAGTGGATAAGAAAAAACATTGATTCCCAGTCAGGGCCACTGAATTCTGTTTGCACATTTTCCCCATGTCCAAGTGGCTTTTTTCTGGGTGCTGTGGTTTCCACCCCCATCCTGAAGATATGCTTGCTAGGTGAAATGGCATGTCTGTGTTGTCCCTGGGAGAGTGAGCATGGCTGTGTGTGAGTGTGCACTGGTGTGGAAGGGCATCATGCCCAACACTGGTTCCTGTCCAGTGCCCTGAGGTTCCAGGACAGGCTTTAGTCAGCCACCTAGGATCCTGAACTGAAATTAGTAGTTAGAAAATCATCATCTGGCCCTGGCTGGTGACATAATGGATAAGGTGCCGGCCTGCAAACCCAGGGGTTGCTGGTTCGAATCCCAGCCAGGGCAAAATAATCAGGTTGCAAGCCAGGTCTCCAGCCAGGTCCATAGCTGGAGGCAGGTGAAAGGCAACCATACATTGACGTTTCTCTCCCTCTCTGCCTCTCTCCCCTCCCTTCTCTATGAAAAATAATAAAAATCTTAAAAAAAAAAAAAAGAAAAGAAAATAATCATCTTGTGTTTATTAATATTATTTAGCTATATTCATAGCTTACATATGTTTCAATGGTTAATATTAGTATTGCTTTGGGTCTCTATTTAGTTTTTTGATGATGTTTTGTGACCAGAAATATGTCAGGAATTGAACTATTATTGTCAATTAGCTTATGATACAATTGGTTTTCTTATATGCCATTTGCTTCAAGTCACAATTTCCAAACACCTGTGGGTAACATTAAGTGAGGACTTAATATGATATGACAATAAATACTGACACAGCATTCTTATAGATCATATGATTTTGTTTAAAAAACTTTTTGTAAAAACCCATTTAGAAAGTATTATTATCCCTATTTGACAGAAGAGGAAACATGCAAATTCACAGTTTTAGCAAATTCCCTTATGCTACATCACTAGTCAATGGCAGAGTTAGAATAGAGTCTTGTGTTTCCCAATTCTGTTTTTATAAATATTAAGTCATCCACATCCCAGAACTCAGATAAATTTGTGTAGTTAGATTTTGTGCATTTTTCTTATATTATCAAATCAAAATAACATGTATGATCATCTTTCTTAGCCCGAAAGCTCAAAATGCCAGGCAGAAGAGTATATGTTTCTTACCTGGCTGGTGGCACAGTGGATAGGTGCCAACCTGAGAACCTAAAGGTCATTGGTTTGATTCCCAGCCAGGGCAACATAACCAGGTTGCAAGCCAGGTGTCCAGTCAGGTCTGTGACTGGGGGAGGTGAAAGGCAACCATACATTGATGTTTCTCTCCCTCTCTGCCTCTCTCCTTTCCCCTCTCTCTAAAAAATAATTAAAATCTTTAAAATAAAATATTTGGAAATATATAAGATAAATATACATTTAACATCAGAGATAATGCTATAATGTATTTAAATTGAATTTATAATTTTGTAAAATATTTAAAAATGAAATCTACTGTAATACTGTATTTTATAACCTTAAATCTCTAAATGTTTTGGTTTAGTTCTTTGTACATTTTGGAAGGACTTTAATAATTGCGGAAGGACATTAGTACTAAGCAAAGTAGTTTTCTTTGCTTAGAACCAAGAGCCTGGAGCTGGTACCCTGGAAATATTTTACCCTATAGATGTGCTAAATGAAAGTTCCTAGTTTCAGATATTTCTGAGAATCCAATTGGAGACTTGAGAAAGCATTATTAGGAATACATATATACTTTCTTCTAAACCCTCTATCTGATTGTATGCTAAAATTTAATAAATAAATAAATAACTGATCTTTTAGCCTCCATAGAAATTTAAAAAATACTACCTCTTGGTCCCTGAAAGACAAGTGTTCTATAAATGTAAAAGTTTCCCTTACTCTTTAAAAAATAACTGGGTTAATCCAACTGTAAGTGTGAACTTTCTGAGCCCCTTGGTAAAAATGAATTTAATATTGTCACATGTCATTTGAGAGCAACTTTTCTGGTCATGTTGCCACTGCACAAGGTAAGCCCGACTACAGAGGATAGACAATAGTTATTCCAACATAGTTCATTGTGAACCATGAACAAAATGGAAAACAATGTTTTATTATTATATGAACCTATCTATTTATCTGGGAAGTCATTTAGCTGGGTACTAGGCTAGTAGGAGAGCAAAGATAATGAGAGAAATCTTCCGTTATTCATATATATGATTTTAAATTCACAGTTTTAATAAAATGGGTTTTAGTTTTATTTATTTTTAAAACATCTAATATAAGAAAGTGAACTATGCAAAGTTGTTTTGTAAAATTATTTGTGAACCATGAAAAGCTACATAAAATTGAAATTTTTATTAACTACGGCTACTTCTAACCTTAGTCTCTGATGGGTATTTAAAAATTACTAGAATGTACAATTGTTGCCAGTACATAAGAGGGGATTACATTTAAAAGAGCTTTATCTATTTGCATGTTGAGAACAAGAAGACTAGTGTCCCTCAGAGTCACATGCTATTTTTAGACCTGCTATGCTACCAGGTATGTGTGGCTTTGGGAGGTCCTTCCCAGTTTTCTTGTAAGAACAATTCAGGTGCTGGACTTAATGATACCCAAACTGTCTTTCAATCCCAACATTCTACAGACCTGTGACACTTCTACCATGTTGCAGAAGAAATATAATTTAAAGGTGTGAATGCAGTAATAACATTTTTTCTTGCATTATTCCAGTGAAAAGTTCAGTGAAAGCAAACTGACAAGTTTAGGCAGCTTTCAGAACATAAAGCAGAAAGGCTGACAGCTTTTGTGAACCTTTCTGCTTTCAACTGAAATCAAAGAGAGAACCCTTGCTCTCTGGCCCTGAATGTCATAATATTGTTATGTCTAGCATCATTGAAATGTCTGACAAGACTGTCGATTAAAAATGAGAATCATTGAGCCATATTTACTGTTCTAAGGTGAAGGATAGTTTGAAAAGTATGGCCTGAAGTATGCCAAAGGATGACTTGCCTTAGACAACATTAACAACATTTCAAATGATAGGTGCAACCATTTGCAGTAACCCACTTCTTACCTTTTCGCTGCCTGTAGCTTCATTTAAAATATTCCCCCTTTGTACTGTTTTTGTAAAATGCTAAATTTGAAATTCTGAAGGGACTATCAATTGATATTATGGATCATATTATTGAGAAACCATTCTGTGTGCTGCACAAGTCCTTTGTAAGTGATTTGAGGGTGACTAAAATGGCTATCATTCATCTTTCCAAATCTGTAATACCTGGGAGTTCTATGTGACCTTCAGAAAACCACTTCCACAAAAATGTTACTTTAAGTGGCCTGATAATGATTAGAAGAAATATTACCATACTGAGATAAAATAGTTTTACTTCCTTAGGCTGAATTTGTGTTACAACATGAAATAGGCAAATGCAATTAGTCTTAAAAAAAAAAAAAAAAAGCCATGATATCTTAGAATGTAAAGGAATAACCCTTCAGAATTAGTTCTGTAAACAATTATATAACCACCATGAAAAGAAAAAACAGCTTCATCACTCCAGAAGTTCTCTCATGTTCTTTTCTTTTCAATTACCTGCCCCAGAAAGCTGCTGATCAAATTTCCAATACTATAGATTTATTTTGACTGGTCTAGAACTTCATATAAATGGTATTATATATGGGTATTCTTTTTGTTCCTAGCCTCTTTTGCACAGTGTATTTTATTTTTTTAATTTTAATTTTTTAAAGATTTTATTTATTATTTTTCAGAGAGAGGGGAAGGGAAAGAGGCAGAGAGGGAGAGAAATATCAATGTATGGTTGCCTTTCACCTGCCTCCGCTACGGATCTGGCTGGAGATTTGGCTTGCAACCTGGTTATGTTGCCCTGGCTGGGAATCGAACCAGTGAACTTTGGGTTCGCAGGCCAGTGAGACTTATTGCACAGTATATTTTAAAAATTTATTTGTGATGATGTGTGTAGTGTTAAATTAGTTTTGATTATTGCTGAGTATATGCAACATACCATAGTTTGCTTATTCATTTTCTTGATAATTGATATTTGCATTATTTCCATTTTGGAGTTATTATGAATCAACCTGATGGGAATGTTCATGTACAAATCTTTTAGGAAATTGTTAGACTATTTAATATATATACATCATATTAATTAAATAATATATATTATTATTAATATATATTAATAATAATATAATTAAATAATACATATTGTATATACTATATACATATATGTTTATAATTCCTGTTCATTCTGTCCATCTTTATATTAAAATTCTTATATTTACTTATAATATTTAAAAAACCTACAATTAAATTTATCAGCCTTCTCATTTTGGAGTTTGTTTTTATTATCTTATCTCCTGGTTATGCGTTAGATTTATAAGCTTCTCCATATGTTAAGTATTTTTTATTAGACTGTAACTATTACAGGGTTACACATAAGGAAATTGTTTTGTATTTCTTTAAAATTATGTTGTGCCTTTTATTAGCAGGCAGTTCATTTATTCATGAATACCAGTAGTCCTTTGCTTTGCATTTCCTGATAATGTTTCTTTACCTGGCCTTGAGTTTCATCATGTGCATGCACAGCTTGATACGCATCTGAGATCACAAGGGGACATCTGTGCATATACCTGGATGCCTTTGTGTGCGAATTCCCTCCTTCCTTGTACTCTGTCCTGCAAATACCAACAGCTTCCGTCTCCTCAAACTTTGATATTTCTCTTTTCTGCTCAGCACACTTACAGTGCTTCTCATCTTCCGGAAAGCGGTTCTTGGCTGAAAGCTTAGGCAATCCTAAAGTTTAGCTTGTTTGTTTACTTTCTTCAGGGCTTAAAAAATTATACCTCCTAAAAAGAATAGATGGAGAACTAATCCTATATGTGTAATTTCATTGTGACTGAAAGTGTATGTTTTCTAGGCATCAAAATGCAATACTTCACATTTAATCCTAATAATTTTCAACCTTGTAAGTTGAAATTCATCTTTTAAAAAATCCACATTATTTAACTATTATGCCATTAGCTGACTCCAAGCATTTTATTGGTTACATATTTTCAAATGTCCGCCTTGTTTCTGTCAATTGAGAATAGGTCCATGGACAGTGGCTGAGCTGACTACAGAATTAAATGCTGCAATTCCTTATAATTGTGCATGTGGATTTTGTAGACACATTACCTAGGTCTAAATTTTGAACTCAACACTTAATAGTTTAATAACACCCAGCCACATGAGCAATAAAATAGTATATACACTATCTATACAGTATATATAAGATAAAGTGTATAGAGTAGTATTTGTGGTATATCTTCAATTCACTTTATTACTATTATTAATTCTGACCCAAATTGTAAACATTTTATATTTTGATCTTTCTACCTACCTGGTTTTGAATTAGTTGGTTTTTCTGCATATAACATAAGCCTTCCAATAACAATTCTTCACAACCTAGGTCTTAAGTCACTATTTTTGTGAATCATCCTCAAAGATGTTTCTGATGCATGACATCACCAAGGCTATGTTCCAAGAGGGCTTTATATTTCTCATCTAAATTAGAGATTACACTATGTAACCAAAGAGGACCAAGAATTCAACTATATGGAATGCTACAATAAGCTAACACATATGCCTTTTTATTCTTCCATCATCATACTCCTCATCCACCCAACAAGAGTTTGTGATTTTGAAAAATATGTTCATGTGTTTCTGATATGCATATCCTCCTTTCTCCACAATGTAAAATCTATAGCAGTGGATGCCTATCTCTAGCTTAACATTTTTCAGTACTAGCATTGAATATAATATTTATTTGCCTTATCATTTTTTCATTTACATCTCCTTTTTTCATTTTCTGCAGCAATAACATATGACAAAAGTTGTTAAATTTCTTGCTGAAACCCCTTTATACAGTCTCTGCAGCATCATTTCTACCAGATGATTAGGACATTTAGATTCTTTCATTGCAGTTTATCCCATATTTTAGATAGCTGCCCCTTGTTTCTAAATATTCAGAAATTATATTTAATAATGCAGTATAAAATGTTAAAGCTTTACATGTTTTATAAAGCTACTGAATACATATTATCTGAGGTCCTACAGACCTGACTTAACTATGTCTTGGCTGACCACGCTTTTCATTTTACAGATTATAGCACCTCTGTATTGGGAAATTGAAAATAATATAATATTAATATTGTTAAATTATAAAATTTTAGGCCCTGGCTGGTAGCACAGTGGATAAGGTGCCGGCCTGCGAACCCAAAGGTCGCTGGTTCGATTCCCCAGCCAGAGCACATAATCAGGTTGCAAGCCAGGTTTCCAGCTAGGTATGTGGCTGGAGGCAGGTGAAAGGCAACCATACATTGATTCTTCTCTCCCTCTCTGCCTCTTTCCCTTCCCCTCTCTCTGGAAATAATAAATAAAAAATAATAATAAAAAAATAAAAAATAATAAAAAAATAAAAATATATAAAACAATTATAAAATTTTAAACAGTGTTGATTTTTAAATCTTTAACATTTTTCTATGTCGATATTTCTTATTTGTGAGAGGAAACAGATACTGGAGAATTAATAAAAGTTACACTTTACCATATAAAACATTAGCTATAATAATGTATATTACTTTTAACTTTATATAAAATGCTAAAATAACCAATATATTACATTTTATTGCAGAACTGATATACTTGGTCAGCATCTTATCCTCTAGGTCAATATAACAAAATATAATTTAGTATTTATTATATGTTCACTATAATTACAGAGGTAAAATAAACTTTTTACTATATATTTTAATGTAATTTTGTTGATAAAGATTTGTTCCAGGTAATGATTCAAAACTTAGTATGTTAGTATAGTTGTTTTCTATGCCAAATAATTATTTTAGCTCTATTTGACAATTTAAATTTAATATGGAAATAGATAAGCAGATAGATGAAAGATATAGTTCTCCCTTATAAATATAGTATCAAATAGATTTAGCTTTTTTTTCTAAGACTGTTTTGTGCACTTGATAATTTCTCAAATATCTAAATAGTTATACTCAATCTTATAAAGAAGTATAAAAATTTAATAACCAGTTTAATCAGTGTGTATAAGTGCTCTATTTAATGCAATATATATATTTAATTAACTGTTACATTACATTTACCCCATTTTTCTTCCATTGCTCTCTCCTCCTACCCCACCCTCCTTATCACCTCTCCCACAGTCAATTCCGAATGTTGTCCATGTTTTTAGGTCATTTATAATAGTTCCTTGACTTTACTGTTCCCTTTCTTTGCCTTTTTCTCCCCCTCCCCCTCCACCTTGCACACTGAAAGTCTGTTCCTTGTCTCCATGCCTCTTGTTCTGTTTTGCTTGTTTGTTTGGTTTGTTCATTAGTCTCCTGTATTGGATGAGACCATATGGTATTTGTCTTTCACTGATTAGCTTAGTACACTAAGCATAATACTCTTTAGCAGAGAGAAAGAAGGAACTCCTACCTTTTGTGACAACATAGATGGAACTGGAGAATAATACAAAATGTATTTCAATGTTTTAGTGTATTTATTAAAATCTGTAAAGGTAAGATTCTAGAGCTGTAAGTAGTATAGTGTTTCAATTCTCTTAAATAAGAGTTGCCCCAAAGGTAAATGGTCTAGTTTATATGGTTAGAAATTAATTTTTTATTATAGAAGGTAATTGATTTGTAAAATTTAATGTGAAGAGGGACCAGGAATAGCAGAGTGTAAGTTCCTGTTCGAGATGTCTCCTGGTAGAGCAGCAGATGACCGCAGATTTGGGACAGTAAGCCAGCAGTAGGGGTTGGCAGCGGCAGCCCCATTGTCAGACTGTTGATGCCACCTGTCAGTGTGATAATAAGATTACTCTATCTTGAAAGATGGTCCTCAGTGCCCTAGTTTCCCTATTAACCCATTTAGTCCCACCCTGCTCATTTGCCCTCTTCTTGGGCTAACTGCTGTGTCTTGTCCTATCTTTCATACAGTATCATCAAGGTTTTCAGTGGAAGCTTTTAATTTAGGGTATTGGTACCACAGGAGGGAAGCCCCTTAGAGAACTGAGATGCTATTATATTTTTCCACCTTCCAGGATAAAAGCATGCTGTTTGGATGAAAGGTGAAAAATCGTTCTGGAAAATACTATTAGATAAAAATAGATAAATAAGTGAAGTCATATTAAGAAATCTTTTCAAATGGATCATAAAACAATATGACATTATTTCAAGCTTTAAAAATTGAACAATTTGAAGAGTAAAAATACCTGCCAGGTAATCGAAGTCAAAAATACTCATTCTTGTTAAGTAAACAATTGTACAAAGAAATTACTTTTAGTGCAAAATTTTGAGAACCTAATGGGAATTTGTATACCTAGTATATACATCAAACTTAGCCTATATTAACATTTAACATAGGACTATGTCATCTGTTCTTTACTAAATTTAGAAATGAATAATAGTGCAACAACACAGTAGTTCATGTTTATAAAAAAGTATTATTCTTTGAGCAAAACATGGCAACATTAAAATTGTTATATTTAAAAATATATTTTAAGGCCATAAATATAAATTGAATCCAGCAAAATTAATTTCTCTTAGCCATCAACATATATTTTATTGTAGCTGCTCATTGCAGCTTTCAATGTATCATTTATTATGAAATCAATGTCTAGTCTGAAACAGAGATTGGCAAAGTATGACTCATTGCTTGTTTTTGTTTTTGTTTTTAATTTATTTTTAGAGAGTGTTGAAGGGAAAGAGAAAGAGAGGGAGAGAAACAACAGTGTGTGGTTGCCTCTCGTGGCCCCAACTGGATACCTGGCCCACAACCCAGTCATGTGCTTTGACTGGAAATCAAACTGGAGACCCTTTGGCTCACAGGCCAGCGCTCAATCCCCTAAACTACACCAGCCAGGGCCACTGCTTGTGTTTGAAAATAAGTTTTATTTGAACATAACCATGCCCTTATTTACTGACTATCCCTGACTGCTTTCATAATACAACTGAATTGAGTAATGCTACCAGAGACCATATGTCTCACAAAAATATTGACTATCTGCCTTTACAGAAAAGTTTGGGTAACTGCTGCTCTAAATCGCAAAACAATATCTATTTTGAAGTTCAAATATATTATAATCTAAAGAAAGTGGCTCTTATAAAATATTTATGTTCAATATTTTTTACTTAGAAATTTTGCAGAAAAATAAGCAATGTACTTGAGTTTTGTGAAAAACTTGCAGTATGTTTGAAAACAATAATCCTGTAGTTGAGTGAGATTTCTCTTGTCCCCTTCTTGAGAATCAGTAATATTTCAGAATAATGAGATCCAAAAAATTTATTCAATAAATTCATTTATTTTAAAAAATTTAATGCTTACTAAATTTCTTTGAGCTCTCCTTCTCCCACCATAACTAATTTAAAAATATTTTGTAGAACATTAGTGTTTTCCAGAAGAAAGTGTTAAAAATGGTATTCTAAAAATATGCAGTTCTCAAATGTGAACATACATAGGTTAAAGTTGCTTAACTGAAGTTATAGAATCATAGATTATAGATTTTAAAAAACCATATAGTTTATTTAATGCAAGTGCCAATTTTAGGAGATTACAAAACAAGAAACTTAATTCAAGTATGCTGGTCTGATTTTACTGTATAGGGACTTGCTAAAAATAAATAGCTCCAAGTTTAACAAAATGCTTTAAGTAAACTGTATATTTGTGTTTGCTTCACTAACTATAGGTGAAAAGCATCATTATACCATGATAAATAATAAAATAATTTGATTTTTCATATTGCATTAAATTGATTAGTGCTATAATTAATTTTAATAGGTTGTATATGGGTCCCTAAATACCTCCAGATTACTTTAGAACTAAACATTGAATGCAGCCTCTGCATGTTTTTTTAATTTTTATTTTAAGGGCAATATAAATTTAATTATGCAGATAATCCAAGTAGATTTTTATTTTCCTCTGGGATATCACTTTCATTTTAAAGGATTAAATGCTTCTTATCACTCTTTGTGAATAGAATTAATTGAATCTAGAATGATGTTTTCAATATTGTATGATGGAATGATTTTTATAAGAGAGTTGACACCCATACATTGGTCAAAATTATTATTGAATCTGAAAAACCCTGATATATATAAATTCAAAAAGGCAAAATATTTACTTCCATTTAGCATTTTATTTTATTTTTTATTTTGTTTTATTTTTTTGATGAAAAACTTTTTTTAAAGATTTTATTATTTTTAGAGATAGGGGAAGGCAGAGAGACAGAGAAGGAGAGAGGCATCAATCTATGGTTGCCTTTTACCTGCCTCCAGCTACAGACCTGGCTGGAGACCTGGCTTGCAACCTGGTTATGTGCCCTGACTGGGAATCGAACCAGCGACCTTGGCATTCACAGACTGGTGCCTTATCCTCTCTGCCACCAGCCAGGGCTTTAGCATTTTATTTTAAATGTAGTTACCCTTGTGTGGATTGTCAGTTGATTTTAAATATTTTTTTCAGATCCATGCATTTATTAAATAAATATTTATTGAAAATCTACTATGTATCCTTTTAGAATACAAATTCTACAAGGTACTGACTGATCTTGTTTTATGTCCCTGCTGCCTGGCATATAGTTGCTGCCCGAAACCATACATTAAATAAATAAATGGTTCTAAACAGTGGAGACTTACCAGCACACATGAAACAGTCTCAGAATTCTAATTGTTTAGAGAGTAAAGTCTTTTGTAGCTCTGTATAGAAAGCACACAATAGCACTAAGAACAGAGGCTGTAAGATCACTTAGGGGGAAAATAACCCATATTTTAGGAGTGAGGTCAGTGAAGGCTACCTTGCACCCACTAATTTATTTGCTAATTCTATTGATTTCTCTATTTCTGGCAAGTCATATAAATGAAATAATGTAATAATTATATAAATAGAATAATACAATATATTTTCTCTTGTGACTAGTTTCACTTATTATAATATTTTCAAGGTTCATTTTTGTGGTGGCATCTATCAATACTTCATTCCTTCCTATGGAAAAATAATTTTGCATTATATGGATATTTGTTTCAGGTCTTACATAAAAGTTATGATTCTTGTATGTTCCATATTCTATATATTAGCAAAAAGACTCTGAACCCAAGGTCTCTAGTTCCTTAATGCTCTACTGAGAATTACTTAAGAATTGTTAGTAACTTTCATTCTTCTTTCTCTATAGGTCTCAGTTTACCATCAAATCTCAGAGGTTTTATTTGTTTTTATGTGTTCAGCCTTTTGACTTAATCATCAGACAAATAAATTATTTCTATTATTTTGTAGGAAACATTTTTCTCTTCTCTGGATCCAGTGTTTGATGTCATAGAATATGATCCTGGCCAAAAAATAAAATTAAATTAAAAATGCCTACTCTTTGACCTGACCTCTAGCCTCTATAGCTCTTTTCCTATCATATTTTCCAAAGGATTAAAGTTTTGTTTCCAGTCTAAGACCTAAGATATTCTAGAATTGCATTCTCTAGATGAAATTTAAAAAAGGTTTATTTATAGTTATCTTATTTACAAAAATGTAAACTTGAAAATCCACTCATTTTCAGATTACTCTTCAATCTGGATGTTAGCAAGGACCTAATATCTCTTCTTTCTTGGATCTAAATATTGACTTTGCCAAATGTAGTCTTGGTCATTAATTGAGAATTTAAAAAATATAATAAAATTCCACTGAAACAAATACAATCCAAATTATCTTGGATTCAGTGCAAGAATACCTATGTAGACTGATAAAATTTCAATTAACACCCTGTCTTTAATTCTAGTAGTTAATATTTTATAGTTTGCTTACTCTAATTAGTTTATGATCCACAGTATCTTTAATTAGAAATATTGGTAATCTGTCCCCTGCAGCATTTTATTTAGTTTGTTTATGGTTCCAGAATGATTATCCTAAATGACACACAGAAAAATACTGTGAAACAGAAATGAAATAGAATACCCATTAGGGCAAAAAAGACTTTAATAAAAAAGAATGATCTATGACTAGAGTGCAGTATTAAAACTATTAATAACTTGAGGAGTGTACCTTTGAAGTTCTATCAATAACAAATATCTGATCTTGTGATTTGGTTCTAACAATTAAGAGTAAAGGACCCAAAATTATCCTAAAAATTGGCCAACCCATTGCAAAGCAGTTCAGGTTACAGGGCTTGGTGAAAAGGGTGACAGGATTAGGAAAATTAAAACTAATAGATGCAGACAACATTATGCTGACTGCCTGAGGGAAAGGGAGATAGGATATGATAAAAGAAGGTATTGGAGAGGGGATAAATGGTGACAGGAGGAAACTTGACTTGGGGTGGTGAACACAAATACTATGTACAAATGATTCACTATAGTGTTCTATACCTGAAACCTATATAATTTTATTAATCAATGTTATCCCAATAAATCAATAAGAGTTCAAATTGCATCAATAATACTGCTAAGACTAAAATTATATTAATCCTATAGAAAATTAGGTAAGAAAATTAATGTCAGCATGTGTGCCTACAATTGTTATGAATTAATTGTTAAGAATGGGGATAGAGATTAGTCTAGCTCCTACTTAGTATTCTTGACTTGTGCATACATTTAAAAAAAGACATTTAGGCCCTGACTGGTGGCACAGTGGCTAACATGCCAGCCTGTGAACCCAAAGGTTGCTGGTTCAATTTCAGCCATGGCCACATCACATTGATGTCCCTCTCCCTCTCTGCCTCTCTCCCTTCCCTTTCTCTAAAAATAATAAATAAAACATTTTTAAAGGTATTTTCTTGCAATCTTTATATTTTATTTAGTGATGTTGGTGTTTTGCTTAGAGCTCCATTTTTTTTCCTCAATAGTTTTAACAGTTTTATAATTAAATGAAACACAGATTTTTGTATTTCATGGCACTGATGAATGTACACCTATTGAAACTCCAGTATTAGAGTGCATAACCTTTAGCAATGTCTGTGACTAAGACCTATATGGCACCAGAATAACATACTCCAAATCAGAGTGGAATATATTTGCATTTTGAAAAGTTTTTAAATATAAAATCATGTATACTGAAAAACTAGTAGGTAGCTAATCTCTAATATCAGATAGATCTATGGAATATTTGAGCAAATAAAAATGACCAGATTCTCAACTCTCAATGTCTTTATCATACCCTTATTGATCAATTCAAATGTTGTATTGATTCCTGACTTTTGGGGGAAATTTCTTTTCAAAATTTGGGGGAAGTTTCTTTTCAAAATTTGGCTAAATCTATGCTGAGTCCCTTCAGAAAAATGTGTATGTACACAGATAAGATGGTGGATCTCCTGGAGCTGTCCATGGAATCCAAGATTAAATAGGGCATAGCTACAATATTGTGTTACTTAACTTTGATAATAGCTAGCCTTGTTAGAAAAGGTCAAATGGTTGTAATAGTGTGAGTATTATTCACAGTATATCTTGTAAAGTGTTTGGAATAAACAATGATACATAGTAAACAGACAATACATTATAAATTTTTAGAAACAAAAGCTTATGAAATTATATTGCTCTATTTTAGTTATTGTCCATTTTCCATACTATCAGCATTCTAAAAACTGGGGAATGTCTTCTCTTAAACACAAATTATACTTTTAATATTTTGGGCAAATCTTTCTCTATTATTTTAGTTTTATTATATATTCAACTGCTGGTATGGCCTTAGTTTAATATTTTTCCCTACCTTAAATAACTAAATTTGAATGTGTTTCACATATTAAAAAAATAAAACAATCCCTGAATATGTTATTATACTAAAATATCAATCTGTTGGGAACCATAGGAGGTCTGAAAATGGATAAATGGAAGAAAAATTAAGCATTTAGCCTGGTTTTCCTATAAAAACTGTACCACAGCAAAAATTTCTCTTTAGAAGCATTCTAGCTAATACATGAAGAAAAATGATATAAATAAAATATCAAAATTTTGTAATTCTCAATTAAACAATAAATTTAAGCTGTAAGCCACAATGTACATGAAAGAGAGATAGAAATTTTGTGTCTCTGAAGTACACAGAACACTGAATGAAATGTTCTTGTGAAATCTGCATTTAACAATATCAATACTCTGAATTTGTAAACTATCATTTTACAAGGAACACAGAAATCAGTCATTTTTAAAAATTTTTTTAAAGATTTTGTTTATTATTTTTAGAGAGAGAGAGGCAGAGAGGGAGAGACACATCAATGTATGGTTGCCTTTCGCCTTCCTCCAGCTATGGATCTGGATGGAGACCTGGCTTGCAACCCGGTTACGTGCCCTGGCTGGGAATTGAACCAGCAACCTTTGGGTTCACAGGCTGGTACTTATCCACCGTGCCATCAGCCAGGGTCAGAAATCAGGTATTTTAAATGATATCATGAAAATGGAATTAGCAACAGCCATACTGTAAAAAAAAATTTAGTGAAACAAATGACCAGCTTCTTAGAAAATAAATCACAGTGAATAATATGAGAAAGAAGGACCTACAGAATAAGAGACAAAATATCTCTCAAACAAATATTTTCATGATTTTAATTTGATTAAATTAATAATTAAACAAAACTAAACAAAACAAAAAGGATGATGTTAAGCATCTAATACCAAGTATTGCAGGTATAATATAGAAAATACTTTTATTAGAATATAAATCCTGAAATATTTACAAGTAAATATTTAATGTGAAATTATTTCTGTGATTTTCTTCAAAATAACCCACTGAGGTGAGGTATAGATGAAAAACAAAAAGCTACCACATTAATAAGTTTTTATGGCTGGGTGATGGATACCCAAAGTTTTATTGTCCTATTCCCTTTATATTTGTTTATACATTAAAAATATTTAATAACTTTTTATAAAAATTGACTAACACTAAATTTCATACCTGTCACAGGTTCAGTGAAGTTTTTTGTGGCATATTAAAACCCTTGTCTATACTGTATACCACTAGGATAAGGTTTATTTACAATGTATGATCTAGATATGAAATTGTTTTACTCTGTGGGTGATTACCAAAGCTGACTTAGTGATTATATTTTATTTTATTCAGAATATTACATTAACTTGGTTTATGAAGGAGTTGTTTATGTACTTTTTCCATTTAATAATATATAAGTGCCTATAAGGAATAGTCTATTAAAGAAATCATGTGATGAATAAGACTGCATATAGTTTATCTATATACTTACATACCTAAATATAACCTATACATATATTAGTATTACAGGTATAGGTTATCTTATACCTTTTTGTCTAAAGTCAGAATTGAATGTAGCATATAAACGTGTATGCAATTGTACATTTCTACAAAAGAGAAAAACAAAGTAGGAAAAGACACAAGTAATACAGAATTTCAAAACAGAGTATATTATTGAAGGTTTTGTTTATATTTCAAGTTATAGTCAACCAAAATTAAGTCTATGAAAAAAGTTAGGGTTCCCCAGCCAGGGCACATAACAAGGTTGCAAACCAGATCTCCAGTCAGGTCTGTGGCTGGAGGCAGGTGAAAAAGCAACCATACATTGATTGATGTCTCTCTCCCTCTCTGCCTCTCTCCCTTCCCTCTTTCTAAAAATAATGAAATAAAATCTTTAAAAATTAAAATTAAAAAAAAGTTAGGGCAATTTCAGTGATATTTATTAAGATGGTATTATATTTCTTTTCCTTTTTATATTTTGTTTTCCTTAGGTTTTGAAGAGAAGTTGTTTCTTTTCTTTTTCTTTTCTTTTGGCTTTTGTACAAATGAGATCTGTTTATACATATCAATATCTTAATATACTTTTGAGTAAGATGATAAAATTGAAGATTAGGATTTGAGTGGTTAGATGAATTAGATTAGTAAATGGCCATTCAATGGCCACATTCAAAGCATACTCTGGATCATGCATAGATATGACTTGGGAAGAGGTCCCCAGCTTAACACAGGACTCTGACCTTCGCATGACCTAGATAAGGCCTGAGAGTAGTAGCTCATTATTTTTTTCCCTTTTACATAGTGAGAGAGAAAAAAAGCAACATTACATTCCCTGCTCCCTTGCTTATTTCTTTTTTTTTAATTTAATTTTATTGTTGTATTATATTCATCTCCTTTTTACTCCCCTCTGTCCCCCTCCCAATGCTCATTTTTAATTTCCTTATGGAAAATAACTTTGGCTATAGCAATGAAGTTTCACAGTGCAAAGTATGAGATACTATGATTTAGCAATGCAAGTATGAATAGTTCCTATTTAATCTGCAATGCATAAACTAAAAAGTTTATGAATAAAATGTAAGACTAAAGTACACATCACTATTCATGGGTTTGTTAACTGAAGAAGCAAAGGAACTGAAAGCCTAGCTTATAATACAAAGTTAAATTAATCAAGGAAATAAAATAAGTTGTTTTCCTAAATTGGAAGTACTCACCTTTTTCAATATAACATTCAAAGGGAGCTCCCCAAATAAAAACAGATTCAATGCCATTATCATCAGTAAACTCTCAGAGAGTTTAGGACAGCAACAAAGGCATTTTTCCATCTCAGATTCAAAACAGGAAATTACTATTATACTAAAAGTGAGAATACAAAAAGTAGGAATATTTACCATTATAGTAAAATAATGCATTTTGTGATGCCATGGAGAACATTTCTTCAGTAGGGAGAATATCTCAGAGAGAACATAAATAAAGCCATAGAGCATTGAAGCTGGAGAGAAAAGGACTCACACTTACTTAGCTATTGCCAAAATAAATAGGCAAGTAATAATAAAAATATCTGATTAGTCATAAGGGCCTTGAGGCAAGAAACAGCCATACAAGTGAAAACAGAATTATGTGGAACAAGAACAATATAAACCACACAGTCAAATTACTGACAGAATAATAATTATTACCTTATTCCCAAAAATAAAACTCATTCCTATTTGATTATTAAGAAAGAAGAGCAGTATTAATTAGTGGAACTCACTGCACACCTTTTAAAATTCATTACATATAAATAAGTAGTAATGAGAAGCTTCAAGGTGGAAGCACCTAGCTAAGTCACAATTTATGACCCACAGAAACTGTGAGATAATAAGTGTTGGTTGTTTAAGCTTGTGAAGAAGGGAGAAGTTTTTCTCTGCCCTTCTAGGTTTTTGGCTGGTCTCATAATTAAAGTTACACAAGGCAGTTTAGCAATAGAAAATAACTAAATTGAGTTTTGTCTGTATGTATAGAACTCCACATACAAGGGTGGTTCAGAGACAGAAAGGGAAAATGAGATACAAATGACATTCTGAGGTACAGAATCAGGTAAGGTGCTTTGAGATTTCAGGGGGCAGGAAGTTCATATGCAAAACAATAAGATTAGTGGATGTCCAGCAATTAGAAGTGGACCCTGCCCAATAGACAGGTCATAAAATATTATCTCTGGCAGTAACTTAAGGGGGTAAAGCCAAATAGGTTAGACTGTGATAGGCAAAGGAGGGGCAGAAATTTCTTTTGAGCCCACAGGTTCTCAGTTGCTTTCATATCAAAATAACTCACCTGCCAAAGTAACACATCTCGTTTTGAACCCCTTCAAGTTACACAGCAATAGATTACTGATACAGGTGCTAGGCTGATTCCTTCTGAATCATCTGTTTATTCCCTATTAGAGCTTAACACAGGGCCTTGTGCATGACAACCATACAACATCATGCTTCCACAGTACCTGGACTCTACTAAATACTCAATAAACATTGGTTAGGTTAATCCTATGAATAATACCAATCAAAATCTATTGAATGCTAGCAGTGTACCAAGAATCTGTATGTGTTTGACACACATTCACCCTTTTAATCCCCACAACAGCTTTGTGAGGAAGGACTTAGTCATTATCCCCATTTTACAAATGAGGAAATTGAGGTCTACAGAGGTTAAGAAACTTATTCAAGAAGATAATTTCTAAGTGGCAGAATCTGGAATTTAACCCATGTACTCTGATTCCAGAATGTAGTGCTTTTAGCTACCATATTTCGTTGTTTCTATATGAATCAATCAACACTTGCTTAATAAAAGAACAAAACACCTGATCATATGTAGCACTTACACTTACATATTTAACATTTAAACTTTAGTGCCTTTTATTTCTCCATGATTCATAGTAAATGCTACTTAGGAACACTAAAGCTGTGGTCTCCAAACTACCTTGTGAACTCACCATTTATTTAAAATTATTTGACCAAGTATCTTCAATATATGTATAAGAGATCTATCCAGAAAATATCCAGCCATGGTAATATGAAATAGATATCTATTGAAGAAGATACAAGAAACATTGTACATAGAACAATAATTCTTCAGTCCCATTCAAATTAAGCACCTTAGGACCTCACACAATTTTCCCAGCATCTCTTCAGCTATTTGAAACACTGCAAAATCCTTTGCTGGGAATCACCCTTAGCTACCTTGTGGTAGTTTCCTGAATCTCATCAATCGTCTAAAGTCTATTCCCTTTCAAAGGTGATTTTAGTTTTAGGAAAACCAGAAGTTAAAGAGCACCAAATCTGGCCTGTAGAGGGACTGAGTCACCTGGGTGATTTGATGTTTCACAAAAACACTCTGCATATGATACGATGCACAAGCAGGCATATTGTTATATGATAGCTGTGGCTGTTTTTATTGTATTGCATCTCTCAACCAATGAAGAACATTGAGGTAGTGTTCATTATAAATGCATTGTTGCCTGGCAATTTTATAGCAAAAGCTAATGAATGCAAGTGCAATCACAAGTGAACTCATTATAATTTGGGCTTAAAAACAAGTTTTTCGGTGACTGGTCAATAATGTGTTAATTGTTTGGCCTGGAAGGCCATATTGATAAAAAATAATATCTTCCCAATCAAAAGAAGATAAAACACAGTTAACATGATCTTGATATTGCCTGACTTTGTCACTCAATTGGGCATGGAGAACCAGGCAACTCCATTGGGATGAGTGGGTCTTCATTTCCAAATCATAACTGTAGATTCATCTCCAGTTATGACCTTGTCGATGAACTGGTTCATTGGTAGTGGTTTGAATCAAGACATTAACAACTATATCACAATGTTCCTTCTACTCTGGTAGCAGAAGCTGCAGAATGAATTTTGCCATGACACAGTTCGTGCCAAGGTCCTGCATTAAAATCTCAGACACAGTAGTTTTGGAATCACCAGATCAGCTTCTAGTTCTTCCAGTGTCAGTCGCCAGTCTTTGTTGATTGCAGCCTATACATGTTCAACATTCTCAGGTGTTCTGCTTATTGCAGGCCTTCGATAATGTATATCACTTTCAACAGATTCTTGACCATTTTTTAAGCATTTTTGCCACACTTCTATGCTGCACTCATTGCATCATCCCTGAAAGCCTTCTGAATCATCAAAATAGTTTCCATGGAGAAATGTTCAAGCTTAATGCAAAATTTGATGCAGATTCATACCTCTACTTGTCCAGTCATTTTGTATGCAACTACCACACAGTATATATACTCACTAAATGCTGTCTACTGCCCCCACTGACTAGTACGGTGAATTCATCATTATTCTCACATGTGCATTCCAGTCCACTTTCCTTGGCTGCCAGGTTACATTGATGTCACTCAGACTGTTCTCATTATATTTATAATGGCTGAACTTTTTCTGGGCAGACCATGTACTTATTAACCTAAATTAAAAAATTAAAAATTACACTAAATTATTTTTATACGTAATTCATATATCAGTACTACCACACTATTGTATTAACCTATGATGTAAAAAATACCTCTTATCTACCTGTCTACCAATTTATTTACTTAGTTATTTAAACCATAATTCAGTTGATCATCTTATATAGCCATTGAGTTGTATTCAGCTTTGGAGACTACTACTTAATAGAATATAATAACTTTCTTCAAAAGTATTAACCTAGAGAACTTTATCCTCATGTTCACTGACCTCTAACACTCACATACAACAAACATACAAATCAGATATGAACTAAGTAATTTTAAATAAAGAAACATATTTTAAATTCAGAGGATAAGGCTCATTTTCACAGAGTAGGAATTTTGGGAATGTGAACTTTTACAGACTCCTTTTGTTCTTATCTTCTCTCCCTAAGAACACCTACACATTTTCAAATACAACATGTACTCTTTGATGTAATTCTTAAAAGCATGAATATAAAATTTATGTCCCTAATGATTTTCTCAGTTCTATTTGTTGAACATTGATTTTTTCCCCTCCTTTCTATTTGTGATGCAACATAAAGCAATAGGTTTTACTATAGTTTCTTTCCCAAAACGGTACACCTGCCCCATCAATCATGCCCATCAAAGAGCTAGCACAGCTTTAGAATATAAACCAATAACATACTATAAAAATAGAGACAAGACAGTTTAGAAGATTGATCCTAAATTATAGAGCTGCTTACTGATCTGCAGCCACCCAAATTCTTACAGCTTGACAGCTGGTTAGTGGGCGCAGGACAAACCACAGGCTTGCCTCCATGACATAAATGAGGGCAATTTACACAGTGTGCGGTAAGGGTTACCTCAGAAAGGACTACAAATCATTGTCTTTCAAACTAATGGATCTAAGCAGTTCTGTTTCCAAGTTTCTTCATCTTTAATATGGGCAAGCACATCTACAATCTGATTTGTTCCAATGATAAGGTCAAGTAAATTAGCATATTTGGAAGCTTTATTAATGACAAATTAATATACAAATATAAAATATTACCTTAATTACTATGATTCTTTTTTGAGTAATACTATCTAAATTTTCTCTGCTACAAATTTATCTCTTATCTCTTAAATTTTAAAAAAATGTAATTCTCAAGTCGGGAAGAGAATCGCAAAAACACACACCTTTTATTTCAATTCATCAATTGTTACATTTTCTCATTTAATACTTTTATGCTCACTCTACATACTATCTTGGAGATACTTTTTTATGAATTATTTGAAAGTTCATTGCCTTAATTTGAGAGTAAGTTAAAGATATTGATATTTTATTTTACATATTCCAGTATGTATTTCCTAAAAAAAAAAATAGATATTCTTTTATATAACTACATTTCAGTGATCAAAATCAGGAAATTTAATATTAATATAATACTCTTGTTCCAACCCACTGACCATATTCAAATTTTGACCATTGTCCTAAAAATGTCTTTTATAGAAACCTCTCCATTGAAAACACTCTTACAGGGGTGAATATCAATCAGACTTTTAACAATATTTTTGTATATTATGGTCTTGACCTTTTTTTTTTAGTATAAGCTGATTCTTCTGTAAATTACCCCTCAATTTGTTCATCTGCACTGTGTCTTAATTTGTATATCTACAGGGAAGTTATTAGGATAGAATTTCAAGGCTATTTTTGAAGATATGTAAGAAGTGAATTGGCAACATATTCTTTGCTATTCTGATGAAAATAAATAATAGTGCACATTTCTTTAGAGTTTTTAACAATTTCATTTCACTTTGGTTCTTATTAAAAGCTGTGAGAAAAAAACTGTTAGAATTTTTTCAAAGACAAAAAAATTAACAATGAACTATGATACTGTTTTGAAATCTATTGTGTTTTACTCAATGTATTGAGAAAGAGCAACTAGATTTGTGCACATATCTATGAACTGGTGGTTGTATTATCTGATGCTTTCTATAGCCTTGAGACCTATATTGTACTGTACTCATTTATCTTTTACATCAAGCACTGAAAAGATGTTCATTCCTATGGAGTGCCATACCATAGATAAATGCAACCACATTTCTTAATAGCTATCCTTTGGCAAGTTGAGGTAGAATAATTGAAAGAGATGGTAATATATCAAGGGTTTGTTTCTTCAGGGAGCTCAAGATTCAAACAATACTCCAGAGTCCCTAGGAAACTGGTTCATTTTGGAGTTAAATTTTAAGATAAGCATATGCTTATGATGTAAATTCAGCAAAGACCAAGAAGGAACCATATCATTGCTTCCATATTTTATAAGTTATATCATAATATCACTTGCCAGCCTCATACCAAACTTTTCTGTGCTATGCTTTATTTTATGGGCAATAAAATAGCAGTATGAATCAATCCTTGACCCCTGACTCCTAAGAAATACATGAACTGTTTCTGTTGTTCTAGTCTCTTTGTTACTTTGCATTTTACCAAGCATTGGAACAAAGCAAGCATGGTTTTAATTTTCACCTGCCAAAATGGCTAAAATCAATCTTGCTGTTTTCAATAAACAACTCTGTGCATAGATGAGTAAATTTTATTTTCTGATGAATAGCAATGGAATCTTGCGGTTAAATCATAACATAAAATCCATGCATATGAAAAATATCTTTCCTTTCATGACCATCTTTCTAGGTAACCATATATAATATGAAAGATGAATATTCTCATGACCTTGTGCATATGGGGTAAAAATGCAATGATGATTTAAGGCATTATCTTAATATAATGTAGTTTATTTACAATAAAGTGTTAGAAAACAGTCCCCAGACTAGCCCTCCTTCCAGTACAGATTTGATCTATTAGTTAATCAAATACATGCTCTTTTTGGTTATTTATTCAGTCAACAAAATTTTATCTAGTATCTACATTGTACGAGATATGATCCAAGACACTAGAAAAATAAAGATGGATTAAGACATATTGCTGCCTTCAGGGGACTGACAGTTTAATTAGGAAGGATGACATATCAATAGACTATCAGAGCACAGTGTGATGAATGCACAGATTCCCCAATTTGGGAATAAGTAATATGAAGTTTCATCCTCTTTATAACTTTCTCCTCCTCCCCAGTCTAGGTTAGGGGATCTCTGTACTCCCACACTACTCTTTAGTTTACCACACTATGCTAAAGCTTGAAACCTGGCTATTTTTCCTTCTATGACTAGACCGTTCACATCTTCACCAATTTTCCAATGGGTGTATCCATTTGTGTGTGTGTGGGTGTGTGTGTGGGTGTGTAGGTGTGTGTGTGTGTGTTTCCTCTGGCTCTTTACAGTAATGCCCCAGCAAATAATTCAGCATTGCAAGTAGAAAATTTCTAAAGTGAAGGTATTCTGTGCTACCCATTGATAGGTTCCAGATGTCAAGCATGTTAGAAACAAAGTTATTTTTATTTTTAAAAATAAAAGGGCTCACATTTTTACATTTTTTAACAAATGAAATATTGTTTTTCTTTCTTTACACAAAAGAGGACTGAAATGAGCATTAAATAAATACTTTAAAAGTTATACATGTAAACTTGGTAAAGAAAAAATATATGATTAATTTCCATTATCTCCACAATATTCTTGGACTACATTTTGTCATGAAAAATTTTATCTGTATCTCCTAAATTAGAGAGATGACTGATTGTCAAGGATTTACTGTCAATTTCTGTGCGTTAATAAGCGAGCATAAGACCAAGGATTCATTCACACTGGGCTGCTGGTCCCTTTTTGTTTCTGCAACTTCTGTCCAGAACTCACAGGGGAAGTACAAGCACCCAGCTTCCCCTGGGACCAGGGCTATCTTAATCCATGTCATTTATTGAGCTGGTTCTTAATCTCTATCTAAAAGTAAAAGATACATAGGAATAAAATAAACTAGAGTATATTTGATCAATAAGAAGAGATAAAACAGTAAAAGTAGGCTGCCACATTGAAAGCATGAGCCATCCAAAGAGAATTACAGCAATCGATTAAGATAGGTTTGTCATCTAAGTTATTTATAAATATATACATATATAAATATATATAAATTATATATATATATAATTTATATATATATATATATATATAAAATACATTGAAGATGTAGAGCCTGCTGTTCAAATTATAAAATACCTTTAATGAAAGGGTTGCAGAGTATATATTCATGTTGTACAATCGACCTTATGATCTGGCTCAGCTAATAATGCTACTTTCTCCCACTGCACCTATTAGAGATGTCATTAATCAATTCAGCATTATTTCCAGCTGAACCTAGACAAAACCTTAAAATGTTTTCAACAAAGTCTCCAGGTAGCCATTATCAATCAAGCAGCTGGCATTTACATGGAAAAATTATTACCATCTCAGTGCTTGATACACTTGCTGGAGGCATGTGCAATTGTACCAACTTAGAACCAGACACACCAACAGTGCTTGTATATAAAAAATTGATCCTTTTCCTGAACTCAGCAGCTTTCTGACATGACCACCTTTCTCAACTCTTGAGTCTCCTTTAAGGCAAAGCTTTTTTTATTTTTAAGTTGAAATACAAAGACATACCAGTAGGTCAAAATCAGTACAAATATGTAAAAAATTATAGATATTTCAGTGCTAGGATGTTACTTGGAACATAAAATGCCAGAAATACTCATTTGTCACTTTTGGCCATAAGTAGCCACATCCATATACTCTGATGTATCAATATTAAAATTTTCTATCAATACTATGAAAATGATAAAAAATTTTGCTTCAAATTGTGGACCAACTAACCCTGCCCTAGTCAGAGGCCATTACAAGTGCTGGTTGGTTTCTTTTCCTAAAACTCTTTCTTCAAAATGTCATTCACAGTGGCAGCACCAATCTTCACTCCCAACAGCAATGCACTAGAGTTCCCTTTTCTCCACATCCTTGCTGGCACTTGTTGTTTGTTTATTTATTAATGATGGCCATTAAGACAGGTGTAAGGTAATATCCTGTTGTGGTTTTAATTTTCATCTCTCTGATGGCTAGTGATCTTGAGCATTCTTTCATTTGTTTTTGGGCTCCTTGCCCAAAACCTCCTTGGAGAAGTGTCTGTTCAGGTTCTTTGCCCATTTTTTCATGGGATTGTTTGCCTTCCTGGTGTTGAGTCATATGAGTTGTTTATATATTTTGGAGATCAAACTATTGTCCAATGTATCATTGGCAAATATGTTCTCCCATACAATCAGTTCCTGTTTCATTTTGATGATGGTTTCTTTAGCCATGCATAAGCTTTTTAATTTGATATATTTCCATTTGGTTATTCTTTCCTTTATATCCTTTGCCCTAGGAGAAATATTGGTTAAATATGAATTATTCTCTGAAAAAAATCACAATAATGAGATTAAATTTCATAGACAATGTGTATTTTAAAATGGAATACACACACACACACACACACACATACACACACATATATATATATGTGTATGCAAACATGTGTAAAGGCATATACCTTATAGATAGTTCATTCTGAGATTGAACTGGTTTAACTTGCTATGTGTAGCATCTTCCTATTTTTTGGTGTAGCCCCTGACATTCCAAATACAAAAGTCCAGTGGAACATTATGTGTAATTAAGGCAAATCATTTGGTAATCCAGTTTATTTGGTGGCAGATATTATAAAACTAATTGAAATAAGCTTCATGGAATAACTTTTCTCATTCAAATCTACCTAACATGTATCCTATGATTTTTGAACATGTAAAATCATTCTGCTACAATGACTTGAATTACTATCTTAATAGGAAATATATTGTATGTCCTTGATACATGTAAAATTTCCAGGTAGTAATTTTTAACCTACAAATGTGTGTGTGTGTGTGTGTGTGTGTGTGTGTGTGTGGTGTGAGACACTGAATGAAAACCAGTTGGGAAACATAAAACAATGCAATTTACATAGTAAATACAAATAAAACTATGAAGCCATAAAAACCAAATTGACAAAATTAATTTAATGTGACAGATGATTACTTTTTAAAAAGGCAAATCATGCTTCCATCATAAAAATGAGCTGATTCATTGTGTCAAACACCAGTATTTCTTCCTGCCTGCTGCCTTGTCTCCTTGTGAGAAACTACTTTGGAGTGAGCGATCATTGTAAATGATCTGCTTTCAACCTTTGAATGGCTCCCCACCACTTACTGGAATGACTGGAACTTCTCAAGATAGTAAACAAGGTCTTTTTTTATTTGAGTCCTGTATATCTCCAGTCTCATCTGTATGATAATAGTCTATAATCATATAGAGAAGTCTACATTATTTGTTTTAGCCACACCATACTTGGTATTCACAGTCCTCCAAGATGTCATCCTGTTTCTTTTTAGTACCTTTCCAACATGCTGTCCCCACCATTACTTGATTTTCTACCAGGTAATGGCCACTTCTGGAGCATCCAGCTTGAACATCTTCTGAGAAATCTTTGTAATATGCTGCTCTGAATAAACTGGCTCTTTCAGAATCCTGTGCCTTTCTCTTTAAACTTACCACTCTGACATGGTTGGTTTACTTGGTCAATAACTCTCTTAGAGAAGAATATCATATTTACATCCATAGTGCCTAGACAAAATCTGATAGTTGTAAATCCTTCATAAATATTTTTGAAATTAACAAATGAATGAGCTCCTGTTCAGAAAAAGTTACCTTATATTTTTATTTTATTTTCTGGTTTGAGCTTCAATTTTAGTTTAGTTATGTTTTGGATCCCTTGTGCTATGTGTGTGTGTGTGTGTGTGTGCGTGTGTGTGTGTGTATGTCCTCACAATACTCAATGGGAAAGCAGGATAAAAGATGTAAATGAGTTACTTCCCTCAGGTGGTTCTGTGAGGTTTCATTTGGTTTTTGTTTATTTATTTGATTGTTTGCTTTATTCTTATTCAGTCTTCCTTGTATACTCCCCACTTCTCCCCATCTGTCTGACATATGCTAGACCTTTTACAATCTCATAGACTTTCTTTGAAGATGTGCAATAGAAACATTCTAAATGAATTGTCTCTTGGAGCTAGATGAACTATCTATTTTTGTAGAAGACAGGACGCTTTTATTTTATTGTCACAAAACATCAGGTCAAGCCAGTCTGTGTGCATATATTTAATCCTCAGAGTGGATACCAGGTAGAGATGCCAACAAATAAAAAAATCATTAAAACTTTGGTATTAAATTAGATATCACATTAGAAACTGAACATTGTATTGATTACCAAATATACATTTTTATATCTTTCATTTTATTTTACCAGTCAATAGACTTTTCTAAAATTCCAGAGAGTTATTAGTACAGCTAAGTAAGAGAATAGGAAATATCTGAGTTATTTTTTTACAGGGTTAATTTAAGCATGAAATGTCTACTCAAATTACCACTAATAAAAATATTATATTTTTGACCTTTTACTAAATTTAGTGAAGAGTAAGTTTTAAAGGACTCAACAGACATCGTTGACATACTTTAAAATATCAGCTGCCACAAAGAATTAGTTATGCAGAAACCCTAAACTCATTCAATATTAGAACTGAACCAGGATTGGAGCCCATCCTCTGAATTAATTCATTTTTAAATTTCACTTATATGTTTATGCAACAAATACTTATAATGTCAAACATGTTCCTGACATTCTTTCAGGCCAGGGAATAGCAGTAACAGGAGAGTCTGTTGTTTTACTCAGTCCAGGCTCCCTCATCTTTGTTGATGATATTTCTGTAAGGTCATCCATTTAATTCTATGTCCTGAAATCATTTGGGGGAATAGATGATGTAAATTAAAATGTCATAATTTGATTGCTGGATCCAGTCTGAATCATTAGCATCACAATTCCTCACATAGTTGTCTATGAGTCGTCTTCTGGTAATACCTGAACAAGCACAGTGTAGTGGAAACAGCAAACATTGGCTTCAGAGCAGTTATGTCCATGCTCTGATACTCACCAACTCTGCTGGAAACAGGCTATGTGATTCTGGATTAGTGGCTGGACTTCCTACTTCTTCAACGCTTAGACAATGAAAATTACCCCATAACTGGTAAATAACTTCATTTGTATTTCCAAGTATCCAATGGCCACAATTTAATAAGGAAGATATCTTGCAAAAGCCATGTGAGTTTAAGCCTTCCTCTATATAGGAGCAGAGCCAAGTTAAAATAACGAAGAAGGTCACAGCATGTGTATGTTAAATGGCAGTGCTCTTAATCTATTGGTGGTTTTGTCTGTAAGACAGTAACTAGATTTAAATACTTGACATTAAACTGTGATATAGGAATAAGAGCAATAGGTATGGTGATTTAGAGAAATGTATAATACAAAACCCTTTATCTCTGCTTCAGTAAATGGCTGAGAAAGGCTAAGTTTATACTTTTAAGTGGAATTTCCTTCCAATCTACATCTGGACCAAGTAGAAATGGCTTCATATATCAAGGACCATCAGCATTTCACTACTATCCATGTGGTAGGATAAATTACTTTGGCAACACATATTTCTGGGAACATCATATTTACTGAGAATAGCAATTAATTGCTTAAATTTATATTTGGATAAAATATGTTTCCAGGAAAATATTTTAATTTTATTGTGTCTTTTATTATTTCACTAGACAAATTAAATGACTTAAAATAGAAAATGAATTTTCAAAAAGTTATTACTTAAGATCACAATCTATACAATCACCTAAATCCAATTTTATCCAGTGAAGCTTAATTTTACTGTAACTCATGCATATATAGCTCCACTCATTTTGATTCTTTTTAAGCTTGTACATGTCTATATTAGCAATATAAAGAGGTAGTCTTAAAGATTTAAAATGCAACTTAAAGTGCCTTTTAAAAATAAATTCAATTTAGAAATCAGTTTTTTGTGTGATTGTTTCCTGTGCTTTGATATATAATTTTATTTCTATAAGAAGTTATTTATTTTATTTTTTATTTTATTTTATTTTATTGTATAAGAAGTTATAAGATATTTTTATCATTTACTGTAATAAATAATTATTATGTGATATTAAAAGAAAGGCATAATTTTATTTTCAGAAAAAGTAGGGTGGAGATCATGCATACATTACTGAACTCCTTTTGAACAGGGCATAAAATGTTCTAACTCTCCTCATCATCAGTAAGTATGCAAACTGTTAAGTTGCTGAGATGAATTTACATAACATAATTTTTCAAATGTAGAGGTTCCTTTGGATGAGTGATGAGGAATAGATTATCTAAAGACATTGCCTTAAGGCAAATACAGCAAGACTGCCTAAGGGCTGAGGAAGACCCTGAATGGGAGCAAATGGCTATTGTCAACAAACAAACCAAAAAGCTGGTACTTTGCTATAAACTTTGTGAATGAGAGGGAGAATTATGAAATAAAGTTAGAGAGTTTTGCAGAAAGCAAATCAGTCAACAACTTGTAAATTTTAGCTTTCAAGTTTGAATTTAATTTGTTAAGGGCAATTATCTGAAACCCTGATTAAAATACCACTGTGTGACCTCTGTGGTAGCATGTCCTTGTTTGCTTATTTTCATTCCTGACTGGGGTACAATATTTAATAACTCTGAAGTTAG